>JAXAVZ010000159.1:0-24188 GCA_034621355.1 Mycalesis mineus | reverse complement strand
AATGACAATTTTCAATTCTTTAAAGCTTTTAATCGAGCTTTGTGATTTCTCTATATTTTATACTTGACGACCTCCGTAGCGTAGTGGCATGCGCGGTGGATTTATAAGACGGAGGTCCTGGGTTCGATTTCCGGCGGGGCAGATTGAGATTTTTCTTAATTTGTCTTGGTCTGGCTGGTGGGAGGCTTTCGCCGTGGCTAGTTACCACCCTACCGACAAAGACGTACCGCCAAACGATTTAGCGTTCCGGTACGATATCGTGTAGAAACCGAAAGGGGTGTGGATTTTCGTCCCACTCCTAACAAGATAGCCCGCTTCCATCTTAGACTGCATCATCACTTAACATCAGGTGTGATATCAGTCAAGGGCCAACTTGTAGCTTTGTGATTTCTCTATATTCTATTCTTCATTGTTTTATAATATGACGTATTAGATCTTTAACACAAAAACTTAATGAAAATATAAAGGAAACTAATAATAATATTGATCATATAAGTTGTGTACTTATAATGTTTAATATTTAACGGGGAAAGGTAAGGCCGGAGATTAAAACTTCGCGTCTCGTTCCATGCTTCATTAAAATACCCTCTTGTATACAAAATTAAAACTCGCTGTTAAATTTTTAATAAGGCATTATATTATCCCTACGGTAATATTGCAAGCTTGAGTTGTAAGATAAAATGATTAATCCTTTAGAATAGTACCGGCAGGTCCCCGACGCTGTGTATGTGTCAATTAATTATTGCTACGTAGATGAAATGCTTAAGTTTACTAAAGTATTTCATTTGATAAGCACAAGAGGGTCAAGTCAAATTAACTGGTTTTTAAACGTTGTACTCTGTTTGTAGTGATTCTACCATTGGTTCTGTTGGTAGCATTGTATACTCTGTTTGAAAAGACTATAGACAATATAGTGATCTTATTTGCTGTATTGTGGTACCGCGTTTAAACTCGCGACTAACAAAAATGGCGGGCGGTAGGCTATAAAATATGCCCCTATGGAAAATTCTGGTCATTCACCTTAGTGTCAGAGTCTTGTGCAGTCATGCTGTTTGACTATTGTAAGAATCTGTGCGCGTAATGTATATTAAGTAATTACTGTAATAGTGCTTCATTTTGATCATATTTGATGTCTTTGTAAATAAATTGTTATTAAGTTTGTCTTTTGGTGTTTTAAGTTGTATTCCCTTCTGGCTGTTTGTTAACAGTTCGGAAACCAGATTTTACCGACCGCATTGACCAAATTTAATACGCTCCACTTGAAAACTTGTGTTACCACAACACAAATGTGTATAACACATTTTTTAATTTATTAGTTACTTTATAACAAAGCATTCTGTGATAGAGTCTTTCCGAGGAAATGCCACCACGCATATTTCTGCCTATAACAAAATTGCTGTGTTATCAGAAGGGTATGATAGTTACCGGTGTAATTACTTGCCCATGAGGCTAAGCACGTACGCTTCAGGGAGATGGACACAGGACAGCACTTCTTAGGACGTGTTCTTTGCATGCCCTATGAAGTATTCGTCTGCTTATAGGCAATGGTTTTCCATTTACCATAACGTGGGCCATCTTCATAGTCCACAAATATTTCGTTATTGCTATAAAAAGCTTCTTTCTCTTATTATAAACGAGAACCTTTACATTTCTTTTATTTAGATGTACCAAACAATAATATTATTTTTGTCATTTCCATCTAAATAATTTAAGGTAGATATGGCAATATTCATCTAAATAGCTTTCTGAGCTTCGCATTATTGTATAAACTAATATGATTACCTACTATAAATAGTTTCGTTCGAAAACTACGAGATTTTGTTATTAAAAAATTAAACAGAGATAATAATCGCCATGTTATTAAATAATTGTAAGCGTACCGTTATATCCACTCGATCTAACATTGAGCCTCGGGGACTGAGCGTGTTCTCATTATTCTCTTTTATTAACAAAATCGCGTAGTCAAGTAAAATTTTAAAAACATTCGCCAAACAATTTTCTTAAAAGCTTTCGCATTAAAAAACAATTTCAACAACCATTTTTATAGTCTCGAAAACTGGTCACGGATCGCTGATGCAGACTTTTGAATAAGAATATTTCTTTAGCCGCCTCCGACACTCGGTTGCATTTCTTGATTGAGTCCATTTGCAAGTGATAAGCGGTTTAAATTAAATATTAAATAACTGTATAATAAAAGTTAGTTTACGTACTGTAAAATTACCGCAATTAAACAGTCCTCATATAAAAATTTTTAACAAAAAATAGAAACGACTCAAAACGCACTAAAAAGTAAAAAAGAACTGTGTCATTTAGTTGCTTTAATTTACTTAAGTATATCTATGAAGTCGGTGCCAGCCAAGTTTAAGGAACATTTATTTTACGTAGTAAAGCAGTTTGTAGGTTCTAGGTAACGTCCTTAAAGTAGAAACCTTGGCTGGCACCGACTCCTACAAAAACAAAATTAGAACCGACTCAAAACGCACTAAAAAGTAAAAAATAACTGTGTCATTTAGTTGCTTTAATTTACTTAAGCATATCTAGGAGTCGGAGAGGAGAATTATCAAAATCGTACAACTCTGTAAAAAGTTATGCGTGGTCATAAAAAAATATATATACATACGTGTCGAATTGAAAACTTCCTCCGTTTTTTTTTTCGTCGGTTAAAAAAGCGTTAGCTGCAAAGATTTCGATTTCTAGGAGTTTCGACTTTGTCTTTTTTAATATCAACTTTAACACCTCATATTTTTGACACTGATGTCGCTGTATTGAAAGTAACGGAATTAAACCAGAAGAAGTTGACTACAAACATCACATTATATTTTTCGTAAATTTTGATTTTGGGTACAAGTGCTTTATGGACTTTCATATTATTTATCGTCATAGTTGCATATCTATTTTCTTCTGTACTTTAAGGTAGAGTAAGCAGGGATGTTATTTTAAAGTGTTTTCCCTAATAGGATAAACGAAAAAAATGCTTACTTTTAAAATTTTTCTTCTTTGTTTTCATTGAACTGATCGTGACGAATTTTGTTATCTATGTATTCCTGCGAAAGTTCCTGGGACTGAAATTGTGATGTCTTTCTTTAGCCTAGGGTTATTAGTACCTACTAGAGTCCGACCGAAACTGGTTTTCCGGCCGAAACCGAAACCGAAATTCCTGTGGTCAAGTATAAAATTCCTTAAAAAACTGAAATTTGATGCATTTTACACATTATGCTGCATTAACTGACTAAGTTTTACATTAATGACTAAGTTTTGTTGCTACGGAGCTATCCGAACGGCGCACGACAATTCCCGAACAGGGCCGCCAGCGTCCGCCATACTGTTGCCGCGAGAAACGAACTTAGGCGAGCATGCACGACTACTTCCGACATCAGTTTCGGTTTCGGCAAAAGTTTCGGCCAATTTAGGCCGAAACCAAAACTGCCGCTGAAACTTGATTTTTGGCCGAAACTCAGCCGAAACCGAAACCGAACTTTCGGTCGAACACTAGTACCTACATAATGGATTTTTTTTTACACTTTCAATCGCTATCAGTTTATGCGTTGCAAACGCGTATTACCATAACGTGGGCAGGTGTGGGCGAATAACTGAGTCGTCGCAATGCGGTATAAGGGATCTTATATTCATAATATTATTGTACAAAGCTACCTGGACATGGCGAGAAATCAAAATCTTTAGACCAGTCTGCGGTGAGGTTTTAAATTTGTATGTTTGGTTTCATTCTCTGTACATGGTTGCATTATTTTTATAATAATATTTTGTTTTCTGAAACAAATTTACTTTAGACGTTGTGGTTAAACTGTGTTTTAATTTTATAAAACCCGACTACAATATAGAATTAAATTTAATTTGCTTTTATCCACATGTTTCTCATTTTGATCCAAGTAATATTTTCAGTGTAAAAATCATTTCTCCTTTGTCATCGACTAGTAGACTCTTGATAGCGATCGTACTTAATGTTTAGTAACTAAACAGTCTTAATTAATACTCAAAATTGACTACTCTTTTATCTAATACTAGCTGTATCCGGCAAACGTTGTTTTGCCATGTATATTATTTCTAGGAAACATTTTATTATACATAAGGGTTGATCGTGTAGGGGTGTATGTATTTTTTAATGCCACATCATAAAATTAGAAATACAATGTTAGGGGTGGACAACCCTTATCACTTAGGGGTATGAAAAATAGATAGTAACCGAATCTCAGACTTACTGGATATGCATATAAAATTTCATAAAAATCGGTCAAGCCGTTTCGGAGGAGTATGATAACTAACACTGTGATCCGAGAATTTTATATATAAGATGGTCACTGAACTAAGTTACTACGAACAAAATCGTTCGGAAATTGCTCGTAAAAGCTAGCTTGGAACAAACTATTGTGAATTTGGAATTTGAATTCCGTTTAGATATTATTCACTAAAATAACATCGTGTCATTGCGGTTGATTTTATGAACATATTGGAACCGAGCTAACTAATCGACTTGTAAATACAAACATAACATTGTACACAATAGCTATAAACGGAATTCATTTGCTAAATATGCTGTTTAAAATATGGGTTGAAGTGGGCCTTTGTCATCGTATGTTGTTTATTGATATATTACTACAATTATTCCAAAATGTTATTAATTTGTATGTTTAATATTTTGCCAGCACGCAATTCACGAGTAGGTACAAGTACTTTGCGTGTTGTGTGTTCAACTTTTTTATTACATTTTTTGAAGTGAAACTTCTTTATCGGGGTTGAAAAAATATTTAGTGTAACATTTTTTCGTTACGCGTCACATTTTTCCGTTACGCGCCATCTTTGACTTATGGAAGTGACGTGATAAATATATATGTTATATTGAAGTGATCAGCAAAATCAAAGGGTTTATTTTAATTCTAATTCCAGTGAATTTCTAAAAAAAGTAAGTAATTACATCTCTATTTCTAATACTTAGGTGTAATTATGGTATTTATTTTTCCACGTTATTTAAAATTAACCTCAGTTTTTGGTTGTATTTTTCAATACACTAACACGTGGGTGTAATTATGGTATCAATTTTTTCTAATACTTGAATGGTTATAAGTTAGTTAGTTTCACTTCTTACGAGTGTACGCTAGTACACGCACACATTTTTTTCTATACAAAATACGGGAAGCGGATGACTGGGTAGGTTTGTAAACTTTAAAGTGATAAATATACAGCTATAATAGAGTGAATAAAAAATTATATTAGAATGTCATAATATATCCGTACCTAACAATAGCCAGGATAATCCACCTACAACTTGCTCTTCAGTACGGCCTTATCGATTTTGAGATGCCTTACTTATGCCTTAAATAACAGTGCATTGCTCTACTGGGATCGAACGATTATCACTGACAGGTATATTGTAGCCAATAGACCTGATATAGTGATAGTCGATCGATCAGTGCGCCGTGCAATAATTGTTGATATTACTGTTACTTATGACGATAACCTCGTGAAAGCCGAAAAGGAAAAAGTATCAAAATACTTGGACCTTGCTCACGAGATTACCGCCATGTGGAATGTTGAGTCAACTATTATTGTTCCGATAGCCATTTCAGTCAATGGTCTTTTTGCGAAAAGCTTCGATCAACACCTTAAGAAGCTTCCGCTTAATTATTGGATCAAGGGTCGGATACAGAAGGCAGTAGTCCTTGAAACGGCGCGTATTGTAAGGAGGTTCCTCACTCTGGAGCCCTGACCACCGGTTGCTTGGACCCGCAAAGTGTTTTTTTTATTATATACCTATAACATTGTTAAAAATTTTAAAAAAATATATGTAAATAAAAATAAATGAAAGAAAAAAAACAACAATCAATATAGTGTACAATAATGGGAACAACAACAATGAATAAAGAAGTACGTACTGAGTATCTAACTAAGAAGTATAGATTTAAAAAATAAAAAAGTAAATAAATCCGACTGCTTAAAAGCATTGTGAAGTGAGAAAGTATTGTGTACATTTGTAATCGGGACCCATTTGATAATAAATATCTAGAATTCTAGACTAAAGTAGTTCTATGTAAATATATAATTGAAACGGTCCCAACTGTTGCAGTACTATATTTTCTACTCTTCTAGACTAAAATTTTTAGTTTTTACGCAGTGGAGATTTGTTAAATCCTTACTTGTATTGACTAAAATAAGTGTTTATAACTTTACTAAGAAAATAAACAACTATAATCTGGATTAAGTAATTAGTTCGTTTTTGCCACAACATGGCGAAGATTTTTATTTCTCTGATACGAAATGTAAATTCCACTAATATAATTTACCAACTTAAGCGGTAAAATATATTAGTTTTTTCTTTTAAAATACGTGTAACATGTTTCACGATCTGCTAAATAAACTAAGTAATAAATTGCATCCAATTGTGTCGCAAACTCTAACTTCAGGAATAAATATTTATGAACTGACAGTGTCACGTCGCTGGTGATATTGCCGACTAGATGAAGTTTAAGTGCTAAACTACGTTGTTTATTGCTAGGTTTAATACTTACGTAATTATATAAGTTGACTTCTAAGGAACTGACATTTAAACCTATTCAAGTCTGCAGCTAATTAGTAGCGATATTCTGTGAATCTTTACCGAAATTCAACGTATCACGTGCGACCACCTACGTCTCTATTTTTTTTATCGACTACTTGGCCCTTGACTGCTATCACACCTGATGTTAAGTGATGATGCAGTCTAAGATGGAAACGGGCTAACTTGTTAGGAGTTGGACGAAAATCCACAGCCCTTTCGGTTTCTACACGACATCATACCGGAACGCTAAATTGCTTGGCGATACATCTTTGTCGGTAGGGTGGTAACTAGCCACGGCGAAAGCCTCCCACCAGCCAGACCAAGACAAAATAAGAAAAATCTCAATCTGCTCCACCGGGAATCGAACCCAGAGCCTCCGTCTTATAAATCCACCGCGCATACCACAGCGCCACGGAGGTCGTCGAAAACCGAATTCAAACTATTTTTAACCGAATTCAAAAAAAGGAGGTTATCAATTTGACCCGTATGTATGTAATATTTCCAGAACATTTGAAAATTTTTCTTTTATTAGAAAGGGTAAACTTCCAAAATGGTCCCAAAGTCATTATGTTAGGATCTGATGATGAGATCCTGGTTAAATCGGAGGAACTTTTTAAATTTCATAGGCACATTTGCAGCGATGTCGGAAGTTTATAACTGGCTGGAGAATATTGGTACTCATAGTTTAGAACGTAGGTTTTACGTATGTTTCTTGTCGAAAAACCACTAAAAAGTATGAAAAAAAATTTTAATAAAAATTTAAACCGACTTTAAAAGCATTTAGTTACTTTTATTAACTTAACCATATCTATGAAGTCGTGCCATCTGTAAGCTTTCTACTTTAAAGACCATACCGAATTCACACAATGTGCTTTGCTACTTAGTTGAATAAACTTTCCTTAATCTTTGATGATGGCACCAAGTTTATGATGAAGAACCAAGTTTATGAAGATATGGTTAAGTTAATTAAAGTAACTAAATGACGCATTTATTTTTTACTTTCCAGTGCGTTTTAAAGTCGGTTTAATTTTTTATTAAAATTTTTTTCGCGTGTTAACTCTCTTTTGTTCGGACACTTTTTATCGCTGACCCGAAATCCATAGTATTAATATGTCAGTGACTACATTATATAAAGAAAATTAGAGAGAGACAGAGACACTCATTACACAATGTCATTACACTCATTGTATAATAAAGCAACATATGTTTAAAGCAAATAAAATCGTAAATACATAGTTAAATATTATAAATCATTTGATCACTCAGGCGTGACTGGGGCACCGGGCTGCCGCTTCACGCCCTGACGTCTCAAATAATATAAACCTTTCGTCTTCAACCTTATTATCCTATTAACGGCCCACTACAGGTCCAGGTAGGATATGGCGCTTAGATCCACCTCGCTGTTTAATGCGAGTTGGCGGGATTAGTAATATGGTTTCATTAATTAACGATCACTGTGACTGATGGTGTAATAGTGACCGCAGCTGGCTGTTTATCGTGCTCTTTGACGCACAGGAGTGTAACACCACCAACTCCTTGATTCAACTTAAATTTTTCTGAAAATTTCTAAGAAGGAAGATAAACCCCGAATCTGTGAAACTACGACCTGACCTAATATTCAAACCCAGGAATTTTGATTAATTGCAAAATACATCTAAATTCTTAAATCTCAATTTAAAACGTATTAACTTCTTTTCCTATTTAACTCTTTTAGTAAAAGAATAATTTCAAATAGTAATATTGGACCTGTTCGAGTGAGGTAGGATTCTAGTTTTCAGTAATTTTTTTATTATTTCTGAACTCCCTTAATACTTAGACCATGACAACATGTTTGAAATAGATTTAATAGAAAATATCAAATAATGCCTTCAGGCTGGCCAAGATTTTCGTGTTTTAGATTTCGGTTTTGTATTACAAGACAATTTCTTTTATAATGAACAACAATTTCTATCAATTCCATAAATTACATAAATGATTCTTTGATTTTGATCCGGTGACAAGTTGAGTTTAACATAGATTGATACACAATTTATGGCAGATTCATATATTAATAATATATACAAATATATTTATGAACTTACTTTAACGAGTTAGTAAGTACATAATTACATATTTATCTTAATGCGTTACATACAAACTATATGTGCAGATTAACAGGAAATGTTTCATTGTAGTATGTTTATTTGCGGCCTGGAATAGATATAAAAATTTTTAACAAAAAATAGAACCGACTCAAAACGCACGACACGCACGACTCCTAGATATGCTAAAGTAAAGTAAAGCAACTAAATGACACAGTTATTTTTTAAACTTTTTAGTGCGTTTTGAGTCGGTTCTATTTTTTGTTAAAAATTTTTATTTCTTACTTTTTAGTGATTTATCGCTACGTAACGTACTCGTACTATACTGTAATAGTATATTATACGGCACTTGTAGCCATAACGCTACCGATACTTACACAAAAACCGAAATCGCTGCAAGTGTGCCTGTACAACTTGATGAGTTCCTTCAATTTTCCCAGGATATCATCATCAGATCCTAACATTATGACAATGAGACCACCTTGGAAATATGCCCTTTCTAATAAAAAAAGAATTATCAAAATCGGACAACTCTGTAAAAAGTTATGCGTTGTCATACACAAAAAAATATTTATATATATATACGTGTCGAATTGAGAACCTTCTCCGTCTTTTTTCGTCGGTTAAAAGATATGGTCCACGTTTCAAGAATACAAATGGCAAAAAACAAAATTAAAAATATTTAAATAGCTTTTATTAGCGTTCCGGTACCATGTCGTGTAGAAACCGAAAGGGGTGTGGATTTTCATCCTACTACAAGTTAGCCCGCTTCCATCTTAGATTGCATCATCACTTAACATCAGGTGTGATAGCAATCAAGGGACAACTTGTAGTTCATAAAAAAAGGCCTTTAACGTTGCACTTCTATTAGTCTGAAAACAACACAGATATTGAAATATCGCTCGTGAAACTCAGTGTTACTTTTGCACTTTTAACAACCTGAACCCATTGTTAGTTCGAATCTTTTTGAAGAAATTCAATCCGCCTAACGAACCAATGAAATTGATGCAGTAAACCATAAAGTTTTTTGGCACGAGCCTAGACTCTACGCGGTGGTATTGTTGTAACAAAGAATGCAGCGTTTCCTTTTAGATTTTCGGTGAAAATTAAAACTATTCTGGCAAGACACTGCGAATAGTTTTAACTGTGGACGTAAGCGTTCCTGGATATTTATTACTCTTGGTGTAGTTGACCTCCTTGCATAAGACATGGTATAAATTAACTCTCCGATTTCTATTTGCACTAGGGTGAATTACAAGTATATAGTTGCGGTCCTGTTTCTACGAAACTTAAAGAATTTTCTGTTCGGGCCAAAAAAGCTAGCACTATAGGATTCAAAGGATATCATCAACACACGAGTCAACTACGCATTATCAAATACGAACTAGCATACGATATACATAGCCTACGATTTTGTCCGCGACAAAAATAGTGTATTGTAAATTTCTAAAAGCAAAATAAGAGCTTTTTTTGAAAATTGTATGGGTATAGCCAACTATGCTTAAAAGATAAATATACGGCATTGCGCACTTTTTTGTAGTCCTACAAGTAATAAAAAGGTACAATTCATTGATAAATTGTTTTGTTATATCTCAATTGTCTATTTGAGGCAGCGTTTTCGAAAAAAGCTCCTAGGCAGTTTAAATTTCTCCGACTTTTCCAATAATTGTTTAAATTTAAGACCTTCAAGATAGAGCCTTTCAAAAAGAGCTTATTGTAAACTTGCCCTGGGAGAGTAGTACTATATACTGTACTATATATATACTAGGAGAGTAATTCTGCCACCATATAACATTGCTGTGCGCCAAATAACATTTCAGTTCGAAAGGATTAGTTACCGGTGCAATTTAAGGAAATGTAGTAACCTATGCCTCATATTAATTAAAGTCTGTAGGATATGTACAACTTGCACGTCAAGTAATGTTTTGTTTACAGTTGAAAGCTGTCCACATACTTACCATCAGATGAACTACCTTTATTTACGCTGGGAAATACGTTTACGCATGCCTTCCGGAAGCAAAGCCGAAGATATCGTATCTACTTCCTGAAGCGTATGTAGGACTCCCTGGCTATACCGAAATACCCACTAAAACCCAGCGGACACATCTGCGTCATTAGGTGAACCTAATATTAGTACAAGCCATTTAATACAAATTTTACTAGATATCTAAGATAATTTTATAACTTCTCGGCCGATGACAGTGAATATCTCGTCATTACGAGTATTTATATTATACTCTAATAATTATAGTCCCTCGTATTTTTATATATAAAATAAGTTTATAAACGCGAAACTAATATAATGAACCGTGAAAAAATTCATTATAAGAATCCTGCAATGAGGTAACCAGCAAATTCTTATTCCTTAGAAAATAACGTTGTGGGCGAAGAAAAAAAACTCCATTAATTTTCTGCAAACGACGCTTGATACTCGGGAACAAGCAGAAAAGGTTAAAAGTAAAAGAATGGGGTTAATAAAGTTTGGGAAACTTATCAAAGTTTCACAAAGAAACAATGTCTTAATAATTATAAAACGAGTTATTATTTTAATAATCTATTGTGCCTGCTGAGTTTTGGGTTAGTGAGGACTTTTGTATTGACTTGAAAAAAGTTCATAAAGACCTTTATGTATTTATTTATTAAATAATATCAGTACCAAATAATATCAGTTTATTAAATTATTTCCCTATGTCATTTATTGATCGATTTTAGAAGTTATATATAATCTGATGTAATTATCTATAATTGAATGCTCATCAAAAGACTATTTCGCTAATGAAAAAGACTTAATTAGCAAGGTTGATCAAATTAAATCACTGACGAACTTAGATGACAAGGCGTACAATAAATAGATAAATGAAATTAAAACTTCTTTTTTTTTAATTAAAATTAGACTTCTGACGATTTCCAAAATTAGTTGTAAAAAAAGTCTAGAGTTCGGGAGTCGATGTCAAAAATTCTTTGGCCTTAGTCGCGCAATAGTATGCGCAGAGAATTTATAAGACGGAGGTTCAGGGTTCGATTCCCAGCTGGGCTGCCAAGCGATTTAGCGTTCCGGTACGAAGTCGTGTAGAAACCGAAAGGAGTGTGGACAGTGCTATTGCTGCTATAACAGTCAAGGGCTAACTTAGAATTAATGAAAAAAATTGGTTGTCTGTAAAGTCGGTTTACTGACGATAGTTGAACGTGACAATGTCTTATAATTTAAATTAATAAAATAATTGATTTTGATTTTATAAATTTATATTTTAAATTTATAATAAATTTATTAATTTATAAATATATTAATTTTTAATTTAATAATTATATTTAATAGACGGATGTACCAGGTGCTGTCCGGCTCGTTACTTCAGCAGTCAAAGGGTAACTGACGTCATGTTTTTTCGAGCGTGCAGCCGGCTCTATCGAATTATAAGACGTTGTCACGTCAAAAAAATAAAACAAAATCGACATTTTATACAGAAAAAATAATCTTACGTTAGCTATCGAACAAAGCCATTCGTTTAGATGCTATAATGGCACATATAGACAGAGAGAAACTTCAAACTTATTATCGTCCGGGGTATATGTTTTAATCGTCGTTTATAAGAAGCGATTCCTTTTTTGGCTGATTCTGAATTTCACAAGGTCAGACTAGAACCAATCTCCTCCAACCCACTAAATATAAATTTATCCAGTAAAGCAAGCAGCTCGGAAACCTCAAATACGAAAATTAAGTACCCTAATATATCCATCAACGGTGCCCATATATTTATGTATCGGTACTATTAACGTATAGGACCGAACTGGTTTGCCTCATCATTCAGTCTAATGGGACACGATTTATCCTCTGGGTCTCGCCTGACCTTAAAGGGTTCCCATACCCATTGATTTTAACTTACGATAAATGTCGGTGAGAAATTTTGCCGCCAAAAAAGATTTACGCAACAGGAAAGAAATACAGGATTAGGTAAAAGTAGATGCTTTTACGGAGCTCCTGTTTTTGGTGATTTATTGGAGTGAAA
Source organism: Mycalesis mineus (assembly GCA_034621355.1). Taxonomy (NCBI): domain Eukaryota; kingdom Metazoa; phylum Arthropoda; class Insecta; order Lepidoptera; family Nymphalidae; genus Mycalesis; species Mycalesis mineus. Next base: position 11,553 of record JAXAVZ010000159.1, on the reverse strand, counting down.
TTTTTTTGAATTGGATTTTGTTTAGAAATTTGATGGTGGTGTAAGTGATGAGAATGGTTTTATGTTGTTTTTATCTTATATTATTTAAACGTCTCCTGCATCGTTTAGTATAAATATTGAGATTTTGTTTATAATTTAGTATAGTCAGGGCGATGGGTTAGTACTATTCATGTCCTTTCTCTTATAAGGAGTGTGCCTGGCCGTTGTAGTATTATTATTATAAAAACAAAAACCCAACTGCTTAAAATTAATGAACTGAAAAGAGAAATACTAGGATCACTTTATCTATATAAAATTTAAAAAAATATACTTATGTATGTGATATACAAATATAGAATAATAAAAAATGTGTGCGTGTAGTAGCGTACACTCGTAAGAAGTGAAACTAACTAACTAACTTATCAACATTCAAGTATTAGAAAAAAATGATACTATTATTACACCCACGTGTTAGTGTATTGAAAAATACAATCAAAAACTGAGGTTAATTTTAAATAACGTGGAAAAATAAATACCATAATTACACCTAAGTATTAGAAAAAGAGATGTAATTACTTACTTTTTTTAGAAATTCACTGGAATTAGAATTAAAATAAACCCTTTGATTTTGCTGATCACTTCAATATAACATATATAATATATATTTATCACATCACTTCCATAAGTCAAAGATGGCGCGTAATGGAAAAATGTGACGCGTAACGAAAAAATGTTACACTAAATTTTTTTCCAACCCCGATAAAAAAGTTTCACTTCAATAATAATAATTAATTTTTATACATATTAGAGAAAGATACGGATTTTATTTTAATTTGTACCCAAATATTACGTATTTCATTAATTTCCTTTCCTTTTCAATTGAATGCTACATCGAAGTCCATTTATCAACAAGTGCAAGCGCGCTTGAATTGTAATCTGATGCTCTAACAACAAATTTTCAATTTTCAATTCTAATATAGCTTGACCACAGTAAGCGGAAATAAAAAATAGCTTCGTAACATTATGATATTTAAATGATCTAGCCTCCACGCTGCCTGAAACAACAAAACAGGGGGTGGAACGCATTTATGCCAAGAATATTAAAACCTCATCAAACTAATCTCGCACTTATGACTATAAAATAGCGTTTATATTTGTATGCACTAATAGCATAACACTAAACGTGTGTTCGTGGCTACAGATAACGTACAGTAATTAGGGAATCTTGCCACAGCTAGCTGCGGTCGCCTTTAATTAGGGTTGTATTTAGCCTCCCGTTTCATAAACCAACTGTTTTAATCAATGTTTAACTTTGTTCTCTACGGGCTGAAACCTATACTTACTTCAATATGCCAATGATTTTTACAATGTTTAGGTATGCCTATTCACGTTAGTATTCAAACTTACAAATTGAATATTAAAACTATTTATTTGGTCCGTACAATTCTGGACCACTGGTGCTTTTGGAGAAGATTACTTAACTCAGGTACACCCAAACTGGTCATGATATCGCAGTAATTAGGCCGTTACGTTTGACACTTCGTTATCAGCCTAATTTACCGACTGAATCAGAAAGAGGATAATGTTTTTTGAGTGTATATTGGTATGTATGTTACTGGTGAGACAAACAATGCTTTGCTTCCTGCGGGTAAATAAAGATCTACCAAAACTACGTTTGTTCCCGCCTGCAGCACCATAAAGTATTTAAAATTTTAAATACATAAAGTGATACTTGTTTTTCTCTTTTCAGTTTATTACTTCTAAGCAGTTGGGTTTTGTTTTTATAATAATATTTTTTTTTAAACTTTTTAGTTTTAGTTTGTGGTATATAAAAGAGACGTTTTGAATTTTTTTGTTAAAACAGTAATATAAACATGATATGATATATATGTTTTGGAAAAAATGGCCTTTTAACGACATGTGTCAAAATCCGGCTGGACGGATTTTAGGCTGTAGCGCGTGCCAAAGAAATAGACATATATACATACCTACATACATACGCTCGAAAAACATTACCCTCCTTCTGACGCAGTCGGGTAAAAAACCCCTGGTCCTATAAGGAAGGTGGCCAAGCCCTGTTGTTGGCTGTTTATAGGTTGGCAAAAATGTAGATAATAAAAATCTCTTTTAACGAAAAACAGTTGCTTTAAAAATGTTTTCTTCTTTTGAAATCTTTTTATTTATTCAAAAACTAATGGAAACATTTTCACGCGTTTTTTGTAGTAAGGCTTAGGTTCAGCTTGAAACACGCTTTAGGCATTGTTTTATATAGGAAAAGAAATTTTCGAAGGAAACGCAGACGAAAGATATATGCGTCAGCTAAAATAACATTTTTACGTCTAAAATAAGTTCGCAGTTGACCACGATCTCACCAGATGTTCAATGTAAATGTAGTCTGAGATGGAACACGCTTACTTATACAATGTTTAATTCACTCTTGGTAAATAGTTACCTAACTTGTAAAATTCAGAAAAAGATTTCACATGAGCTTTCTAAACCTCAGTATTATATAAGTAGCATTCAAACAATATAACTTCAGATTGTAATTTTCTGCAAGCTATGTAATAGGTAGTAGGTAGTTGACCGAGTCAAGTCGAGTACCGGTTAAGGTATATGTAGAGTAAAGTAAGGTAATAGATAATATTATGTTTCTTCGTAAGATCGTAGCATACATTTTGTTAGTTGATGTGATAATTACAAAAGGTTGAGAGGTCATAGAGAGGTTAATGTATATTTCAAAGGGTAAATGTAAATGTTGGTTTTGACAAATTAAACACAAACTTAATAACACAAAATCATGATGACTTACAGCGTATACGTAGCCTCAGGCGGAACTTTAAAAGGATATTTTCGAACTACATCCGATATAAATTAGATCTTTATCTGAGATTTCTAGATCCAAAGACAGTGAAAGGAAATAATATCGCTAATGTTTTTAAGTTAAGGGAAATATGGCATATGACGACCTCCGTGGCGCAGTGGTATGCGCGGTGGATTTATAACACGGAGGTCCTGGGTTCGATTCCCGGCGAGGCAGATTGAGATTTTTCTTAACTTGTCTTGGTCTGGCTGGTGGGAGGCTTTCGCCGTGGCTAGTTACCACCCTACCGACAAAGATGTATCGCCAAGCAATTTAGCGTTTCGGTACGATGTCGTGTAGAAACCGAAAGGGGTGTGGATTTTCGTCCCACTCCTAATAAAATAGCCCGTTTCCATCTTAGACTGCATCATCACTTAATATCAGTGTGATAGCAGTTAAGGGCCAACTTGTAGTCGAAAAAAAAAATGGATAATGTTTTTGTTTTGAAGAACACTAGCTATATTTTAAATATGACCCATATTTCCTTTCTTATGTAGTAAGCCGTAAAATAGGTATTCAGAGTCGTACTAGTAACAGTAGAGATCTTTATGCGAGAGAGCTCTTCTGAGAAAGTACTAACGGCAAGCTTATTTCTGCACTACCAAGGAGCACAGACCCAAAGTGGTACGCAAAATGTGTGCACCCGTTTTTTTATTTTTTCAGATAGATATTATACGTTACATACTTCATTATGTAGAATAGAAAGCATTGTGTATAGGTAATAAGATAACATTGCACTAAACAGGAAAAAATTAATTTTCTTCCTTTCTTTACAACCAGTATGACCGATATCATAATCCTATTTAAGTTTCCTAAATTACAATTTACTTGTATTCAAAAATCTAACCAAAAAATAAAACCGACTCAAAACGCACTAAAAAGTAAAAAATAATGTCATTTAGTTGCTTTAATTTACTTAAGCATATCTATGAAGTCGGTGCCAGTCAGGGTCAAAAACAAATTGGACTAGTTTTCAAAAAACCGTAGAGTGACCAAAATTTTGAGAAATTGCTATGTAGACGAAGTAGCAAGCATGTGCAAAAATTAGATACCTATATATGAGGAAGAGACTTTATTACTACATAAAAATATTTTTCATAGCAATGTTTATTACATTATAAAATAATTATGATTTCATGCAATACAAATGCAAAATTGCATAAATTACAGCTTTGTGAAAGAAACGCGACAAAATTAGCGCCATCGAGTTAAATGTTGTTATTCCGCGCGCAAAGTGCAGATTGTAAGGACGCAAATAAATGCATCACTAACTAGGTCCATTCAAGCGGAGCGAGTGCGGAACTTCGTCCTTTTATATAAACCGTGTCATATTAATGCTATTGCTAAATTTTTATCTACAACAAAATAGCCTTTGACCGAAATCACACCTCGTAATTATTAACGCAATCTAAGATGGAAATAGGTTAACTTGGAGTAGGATCAACCACACCCTTTACGGTAGTAGTACTAACGTTCCCGTGATTCAGTCCCTGGCAATGAGTTCGAACATCGGGAGGTGTTAGTCGGTACAAGTCCGACATAATCTTCTTGGCTCCCCGTGGCGAGATGGTAACTATGAGGATTTCCCCACGTTAAAAAAAAGGGTCAACCACATCAACGGTTTCCGCATGACATCAAGAGGTAACGCTAAATGTTGGCAGTACGTCTATGTCAGTTGGGTGGTAACTAGCTAAGCCTCCCAGCCAGACGTTGGCCAATAATTAAAATAATGACAATGGACCCAGGAATCGAACCCAGGGCATATTCACCGGGCATACCGCTCCGCCAAAAATTAGTTTTCTGTTCTGCAGTACCATAGAATACATAATAGTACAAATAGTAAGTTTTGTTTTATCTCAAAGCGTTTTTAGCCGACGAAAAAAACGGAAGAGGTTCTCAATTCAACACGTATATTTTTTTACGTAACTTTTTACAGAGTTGTCTGATTCGGATAATTCTTTTTTATTAGAAAGGGCACACTTCCAAGGTGGTCCCATCATCCCATCCCATCCAGTCATGTTAAGATCTGATGATGGTATGCTGGGAAAATTGAAGGAATTCTTCAAATTTTATAGGCACACTTGCAGCGATTTCGGTTTTTCTGTAAGTATTGGTTTTTGGTAGCTTTTTGGCTACAAGTGCCGTATACGTAATATATATACTATGACAGTATAGTACGAGTACGTTACGTGGCGATCACTAAAAAGTAAGAAATAAAAAATTTTAACAAAAAATAGAACCGACTCTAAACGCACTAAAAAGTGAATAATATTTTTTACTTTTTTGTGCGTTTTGAGTCGGTTCTATTTTTTGTTAAAAAATTTTATGTACGCAAATAAATGCAAATCTCTATCTAGCTCCTTTCACGCGGGTACGTATGGAACTTCGTCCTTCTGTATATACTACTACGAACTATTGCTAGATTATGCTTTAGTAGATTAAATAACCTTTAATTGTATTTATTGTAGAATTAAATATATTTTTTTAATTGGTCAAAAAGTCTTTTTCTTTTTTTTCTTTTTCTGCTATCACACCTGACGTTAAGTGATGATGCAGTCTAAGATGGAAGCGGGCTAACTTGTTAGGAGTGGAACGAAAATCCACTCGGTTTCTACACGACATTGTACCAGAACTCTAAATCGCTTGGCGATAGGTCTTTGTCGGTAAGGTGGTAACTAGCCACGGCGAAAGCCTCCCACCAGCCAGACCAAGACAAATTAAGAAAAAAATCTCAATCTGTACCGCCGGGAATCGAACCCAGGACCTCCGTCTTATAAATCCACCGCGCATACCACTGCGCCACGGAGGTCTTCAAAAGTCTATATATCTTTTATTTTTAAACTTTAGAGTAAGAACTCCTGAGGATAACTAACCCTAGTTTCGGAGTAAAATGTTGACATTGTCATTGGGCTCAATTATTCAATGTTCATAATAAACTGCCGCAAAGTTAAGTAAACCTTTTTCCAATTTGTAACTAAAAATTTTAACATTAATCTTATACACGTACCTATTAAGTTTGTTTTTTTTTAATTTATGACAAATTTTGGTCCAAAACGATCGGCTCTCTAGCTAGATCATAGTTTCTAAAACAAATAATCCGTTATGATTAAAGTATAATTATTATCAATATTGTTCTCTTTTAAACTACTCTACCATGATAGATAAATCTCAGCTAGACGTGATTACACGGAATTTTTGATGGCAAACGTTCCGTAACGGTGGATTTACTCCTAGAAAGGTACCGCCACATTTCACGGCATTTCCGTTGCTAAATTCGTTGTTTTATATTCTTAACCGACGTTTACAGCTGGACATATGTTAGCAGTAGGTAGCGAAAGCCGCGGCCTCCGACTCATTGTCCTGTTCCGCCAGATCCCATGCTTTGACAAACCCTGCGACTACCTGCGCCCTTATCATTACTGTAACGACATTTGTTACAAATAAATTGCGTTAAAATCTAAATATACCAGTCTGGTTTTTTGTATAATAATAATTAACCGACTTTAAAAAAAAACGAGGTTATCAATTCGACCCGTATGTATGTAATATTTCCAGAACTGTCCAGTTTTCGCATATATCAGCGTCTGAATTGTACTTTAAAGACGATACCTAATTCACACAAAGTGCTTTGCTACTTTGTTAAATAAACTTTCCTTAAACTTGGATGGCGCCGAGTTTATAGATATGGTTAAGTAAATTAAAATAACTAAATGACGCGTTTATTTTTTACTTTTGAGTGCGTTTTGAAGTCGGTTTAATTTTTTACTAAATTTTTTTTTTTATTATAATAATCATAATTGACGGACCAATTATGGCTCAGTTGAAGGTAAGAAATGGAAAATGAAAGCCTATAAATAGAGGAACACATCCTTCAAAGTGCCGCCATGTGTAGCGACAATTTGAAGGCGTATCTATTACACCTACCTACCAGAGGTGTAGGGCATTGTTTCCCAACATTTTTCAGCCACGGACCCCTAGGGAATCAAGTATAATTTCACGGACCTCTTTAATAAAATAAAAAGTAAGCGTAGCGATTACGAGACTTATTGCTAAGTAAGCAGTAAGTCGATTACGAGACTTATTAGCATTTATGGATGGTCTAGAAATTACACTGCGGACCCCATACACATACTTGCGGACCCCTAGGGGTCCGCGGACCACAGGTTGGGAAATAATGGTGTAGGAGATAAACTTTGTGTGCCTGTAATTGTACCGATAACCATATCCTTTAGTCCGGAATAGCAACGCTGCTTTACGGGAGAAAACTATATCACATAGAGATTTCCTATTTCTAAGTGAGTATTCGCCCAATGTGGTGTTGGCATTAAATGACATCTTGGCTTCACAATTTCGTAAGTAGTGCAAGTCTTACATCTAGCGCTGTGGGTAGTACTTAATTATTAAACCTTTTGAATTTGGAGGTAAGCTTCTTAGTGCAGCGGGTTGTTATAAATTCAGAACGTATTTGTTGTCCACGTAGATGGACGTCTATTGCACAACGGCTTGTCGTGAAAACTGCACGAGTTTTATGCTAGGTACGTACACATAATTCTGTATATGCAGCTTATTTTACTGTCATATTTAGTTGCTAAATAAATGCATGAGAAGCTAATAAAGGTGCTATTTAGGTATTTTACTTCTGTCAATATATCTGTATTTTTAAATCCTAAACCACCGATTCATAAAAACTAGTTTTGAGTCCTCCAAAACATATACATATTATGACGGCACCTGCGTCATCGTACGCAACTAGAAAGAAGTCGCCTCTTGCGGCAGCGCATCGTTCGATACTCCTACTCACCCCACTACTTGAGTCATTCTAAGTTGTATAAAAGGAGCGTGTCTACAACTGGTGGGCAGTCTAGGCTCTGGCGTGGCGCGGTGCAGACGTTGTACTTTGCTTATCGCTTAACCTAGACAACTCGGATAATTAATTTGTGCAAACGAATTAATTATTACTCTCAGCTTGAGTCGCGGTGTCTTGGGGACACGAGACGTTACGCATCATTGTAATACCATAATTTGCCAGTAGTAATTCACTGTTAATTAAGTTGCTGTTAATTATTCTTTCAGTTATCTATTTGTGGTTTAGTTATAATTACTTGGAATACAAAGGCCTAATTTAGTCACAATGTCCTACCCTCTTTCGACAAATTTGGCTGGGCAAGGAGAATGACTTGAACAGGGGAGGTGAGTGTTGACGGCTGTCACTAAGAGATCTCTTTTAAACCTACACCCATGTCACAAGTCTCGGGCTCTGTTCAGAGTTATTCTCTCAGCCACGTTCGGAGTTACTCTCTCAGTGTCTCTCAATTTGAATATGATTCGAGTTTTCGTACCTGCGTCCAAAAGGTAATTCCTCTTTCGACACATATATAACATAAGTTTAGATCAAATTTTGTGATCTCAAAATATCACATAATGTAACCGCTTCCATCTTAGATTGCATCATCACTTCCCAGTAGGTGAGATTGCAGTCAAGGTGAAGTTAGCCTTGACTGCATTCTCACCTGTTAAAAGTAACCTCTGGCAGGTTACTTTTAACAACTTTGAAACAAAAAGGACAAGAATTGTAATTTATATTTTTGAGTTTGTTTACTTTATTATACGTTTATGGTTGAGCGCACTAATTAGTAAAAATGCTGTTAATCCTTTTGAGATATAACAAAACATTGTGTGGTACTCGTAGGATTGTTCCTCTTTATTAGAGTTACGAACAAGTCCACAATTGTATATATCCTTCTTTTAAGGATTGCTTGCTATACCCATTCTTTCTTAAAAAAGGGTCACGTAAATTATTGTTGGTATTCTTGGAAGGTCGCAAAACACGGTTTTTGCGACCTTCCAATTCGAGCATATGCTAGTAGTTATATGTGACGTGGTTTAGGGCTTTTGGCGGACGGAGCCGCCAGCGTCTACTCGTTTAAGTAGTTACACAAGATAGATAACATGAGAAAGCGTACGTCAAAAATCTATTTCCACTTATTAATTACTAAAGAAAATAGATGGAGCATAGCAATATTACCTAAAAGCCGAAATTTTCGCAACACGGCTCTGCGTAAACCGTCCGGCTTCCGGCCGCGTGACTTATGGCCCCTATTCCGAGGCTAATCTTCAAGCCTTTCGCTCATTTATCATGAACGCAACTGTGATATTCAACGGGAAATTCCCGCGGAAAATTTCTCGCGCAAACACTGGAATATTTAATGTTTAATTAACTTGTTTCAAGTTTTGCTATTTGACTTTGTTATTCATTACCCCGAAAATACTTTAACGGATTCTTAATTATTAAATTAACCCTTCATTCCGCTTTTTTCTACTCTCTGTTGGTCCATAATTAACTCAAACTAAACAGATTTTGATTCTGTTTTTACTGATAGACAGAACAATTTTTAACCGACGAAAAATAACGGAGGAGGTTCTCAATTCGACACGTATATTTGTTTTTTTTTTATGTATGACCACGCATAACTTTTTACAGAGTGGTCCGATTTTGATAATTCTTTTTTATTAGATAGGGCATACTTCTAAAGTGGTCCCATTGTCACCATGTTAGGATCTGACGATGATATCCTGGGGGAATTGAAGGAACTCTTCAAATTTTGGAGGCACGCTTACAGCGATTTCGGTTTTTATCTCGGTATCGGTAGGTTTTTGGCTACTAGTGCCATATAATATACTATAACAGTATAATACGAGTACGATACGTGGCGATAAATCACCCAAAAGTAAGAAATAAAAATTTTTTAAATAAAAAATAAAACCGACTCAAAACGCACTAAAAAGTAAAAAAATAACTGTGTCATTTAGTTGCTTTAATTTACTTAAGCATATCTAGGAGTCGGTGCCAGCCAAGGTTTCTAATTTAAGGACGTTACCTAGAACCCACAAACTGCTTTACTACGTAAAATAAAGGTTCCTTAAACTTGCTGGCACCGACTGCATAGATATGCTTAAGTAAATTAAAGCAACTAAATGACACAGTTATTTTTTACTTTTAAGTGCGTTTTGAGTCGGTTCTATTTTTATTTAAAAAATTTTATTTCGTTCATTATTAGTCAAAGATTCGTGTTAAGTCGCTCAGACATGACAATAATTATTAAAAGTGTCAAATAAATTCAGCCGCCTGGCTTTGGCAGGAAAAAGATTGGGCAGCTTTCATTGAAAACACTGTCCAATCTATTTCAGATAGGTACAAGAAAACAATGTATGTTAGTATCATTCTTAATTATTTTTATGACAAAAAAGTCGACGACGGACGCTTATAAACAGGCCAACACTTCGCAGAGCATGCAAGGAATAAGTCCTACAAAGCGCCATCTTGTGTCCTTAAACCTAGAACCTATTAAGTCTGATTTTATTGTAAAAACACCCACAACCATGTCCATTTAGACTGGAATACAGTACTGCACTACAATGGAATGCTGCTCGGAAATAAAAATAATGCCGTTAATTTCTCATCGTCATCACAAAAAGATATATGTACAACTCTTAAGTTCTCTTTTATGTGCAATCATAAAAGTCTCTAACTTACTGTTACATACATATTTAGAATGTTATGTACCAGTTCTTTTACCTTATGCACGTAACGATGGTGTTTCACTGTACCCGTACAAAAGCCTTTTGTAAGACAGTGAAATAGGTTGCGTTTTATGCTCCACTGACGAGTTCACGTAAGAGGTATTAAACGCTTCAGCACTACAGTTTCACTCAAACGAGGGATATTTAACTTTACATATTGCTGTACACTCCGTTATATATATTATACTAGTATTTTAGCTACGGTAAAATTTCTTGGAATAAAAGTATATAACGTTATGTGTACTATTTTGCAAATACTTTATCGTGCATTAAGGAGAGATCCCGAGAGTTCCCAGTTATCTTTCACCCAGGCCTAAGGCCAAAGGACAAATCAACTATCTTTCTAACCTTCCCTAACCATACATTTACGAACATACATTTACGAGTAACTGTTCCGGTCCAAAACGGACAAGTATGTTTTGGAAAATCATTAACGTTTAAACAAAGGTAGATGCAATGTGCAAATACAAATTCTACATTTTTTATTTGGTTAAAAAATTGGATTTGAAATACAAATTAAAAAACTCCTCCTAGTTTCGTCGATTTGCAGATAGATTTTCAACAGAATATCGTATAAGAATTACAACACATAGTACAATAATGAAAATCTTTTCTTATTGTAGTACAATTATTATTTATTAATTTATATACTCGTAATTTCTATAATTGCAAACATTACGTAACAAAGTAATGTTTGCAATTATAGCAATTTTATAATATGAAAATAGTGAAAGTTTGTTTTTTTTTTATTGACTACAAGTTGGCCCTTGACTGCTATCACACCTGATGTTAAGTGATGATGCAATCTAAGATGGAAGCAGGCTAACTTGTTAGGAGTTGGATGAAATCCACACCACTTTCGGTTTCTACACGACATCGTACCGGAACGCTTAATCGCTTGGCGGTACGTCTTTGTCGGTAGGGTGGTAACTAGCCACGGCGAAAGCCTACCACCAGCCAGACCAAGACAAATTAAGAAAAATCTCAATCTCGTCTTATAAATTCACCGCGCATACCACTGCGCCACGTATAAATAAATTTACGAAAATTTAACAAAGTATGCTTACACCCGTCAATAACTTTGAATAACTGAATAGTTTATGGCAGGTAACATTAATCGAATAATATCAAAA
>JAXAVZ010000158.1:0-24169 GCA_034621355.1 Mycalesis mineus | reverse complement strand
TTTCTTAGAGTGCTTCTTTATTACGATTCTTTTGACGTGACAACATCTTATAAATCGATAGAGCCGGCTGCACGCACGAAAAAACATGACGTCATGCGTCGTTATCTCGCTTTGAGGCGTTCCATGCAAGGCTTAAAGTGCAAGCGAGAGCGCGGAACGAGCGACAAAGAAGCAAAATCGACCTTTGCGTTCGGCAGCGTTCGACATCCGTCTATTAAATATAATTATTAAATATATTAATTTTAAATTAAAAATTAATATATTTATTATAAATTTATAAAATCAAAATCAATTATTTTATTAATTTAAATTAATATTTATAAAAATATACTTAAATTAAAAATTTTAATAACCAATTAAATGCTACCATTCCATCATTATTTTCTTAAGACATTGTCACGTTCAACTATCGTCAGTAAACCAAGTTCACAGACAACCAATTTTTTTTCTTAAAAAATTGAAGCTCAATACCTGTCCCTTGACCTACAATGCGATACTTAGTTTGGGGGCTCAGAGTTTATGTTTGAGAATTTAAGTAAAATTTATAGGAAAACCCTACCTAGGATCTCGACATCCGAAGCCACAAAGGTTAAAAACTATAAATAATAAATAATATAGGACAATTACACACATCGCTATATAGCCCCAAAGTAAGCGTACTCGTAAGAAGCTTGTGTTATGGGTGCTATGATAACTGATGAATATTTTTATATATACTATACATAAATACTTATAATATATAGATAAACACCCAGACACAGAAAAACATCCATGCTCATCACACAAAGATTTTTCAGATGTGGGAATCGAACCCACAGCCTAGGACACAGAAGCAGGGTCACTACCCTCTGCGCCACTAGGCTGTCGAAGTTGAACTGGATCAATAACTGTTAAGTTTTTATCAAACTAAATTTTGTGTGGTTAAATTAAACATTTAATTCTCTACTACACAGATCCCGACCTTCCTACAATATCGTTTAGTTCGCAGTCATACTTCCTATGGGCTAACACAAATCAAACCGGCGTGGTTGGGAAAGTGACAGCTACTGTGGACAATGGAGAAGCGGTGACATATACAATCACAGCAGATGAAGGTAGGTGTCTTAGTTTAACCGACGAAAAAAAACGGAGGAGGTTCTCAATTCGACACGTATATTTTTTTTTATATGTATGACCACGCATAACTTTTTACAGAGTTGTCCGATTTTGATAATTCTCTTTTTATTAGAAAGGGCATACTTCCAAGGTGGTCCCATTGTCATCATGTTAGGATCTGATGATGATATCCTGGGGAAATTGAAGGAACTCTTAAAATTTTGGAGGCACGCTTACAGCGATTTCGGTCTTTGTCTCGGTATCGGTAGCTTTTTGGCTACTAGTGCCGTATTATATAATATGACAGTATAGTACGAGTATGTTGCGTGTGCGTGCGATAAATCACTAAAAAGTAAGAAATACAATTTTTAACAAAAAATAGAACCGACTCACAACGCACTAAAAAGTAAAAAATAACTGTGTCATTTAGTTGCTTTAATTTATTTAAGCATATCTAGGAGTCGGTGCCAGCAAGGTTTCTACTTTAAGAACATTACCTAGAACCCACAAACTGCTTTACTACGTTAAATACATGTCCCTTAAACTTGGCTGGCACCGACTTCATAGATATGCTTAAATAAATTAAAGCAACTAAATGACACAGTTATTTTTTACTTTTTAGTGCGTTGTGAGTCGGTTCTATTTTTTGTTATTGTTTTCCTATAGACAACAAAACAAACCTATATTTTACCACGAAGAAAACTGTATTAGAAAAATGGTACTTTATATTGTCATTTTAAGAGTAGTAGAGCTTTTTGAATGGGCAGGGTACGTGGTTCGAAGTGCTAATGGACGTTGGGGGCTCAAGGTGCTAGAATGGCGACCCCACTCTGGAAAACGCAGTGTTTGTCGAACCCCCACCAGGTGGACTTACGACATCAAACGTGTCGCAGGGAGCCTCTGCTCACAGGCAGCTTAAGATCGTTATGCTTGGAAGTCTCTAAATAAGCCCTATGTCCAGGAGCGGACATCCATCGTCTGTTAATGATGATGATAAGAGCTTTTTGTAACAATTTTTTTTTTCATTGGCTACAAGTTGGGCCTTGACTGCTATCACACCTGATGTTAAGTAATGATGCAATCTAAAATGGAAGCGGGCTAACTTGTTAGGAGTAGGATGAAAATCCACACCCCTTTCGGTTTCTACACGACATCGTACCGGAACGCTAAATCGCTTGGTACGTCCTTGTCGGTAGGTTGGTAACTAGCCGGCGAAAAGCCTCCCACCAGCCAGACCAAGACAAATTAAGAAAAATCTCAATCTGCCCCGCCGAGAATCAAACCCAGGATCTCCGTCTTATAAATCCACCGCGCATACCACTGCGCCACGGAGTTCGTCAAAAAAAGATGTGTCCGGGGAAGTGCTACCTCATAATACCATTCTTATTTTTGTCCCTAATCAGCATTGCTGTGTATCTCCAAGGCTTAATTATAGGCACATGAGGCTTAACATCCACGTGTCAAGTTGATGTAAACATCTGGGATAGTTTTCCAGTTATCATTATGTCAGCCATCTCTTTAGTCCCTAAATAAAAAATTAAAATCTACTATAAAAAAAATTTTGATCATCTTCTATTTATGAGCAGACTCCTATTCTAATGTACATATTATATGTATGTGGCAAATGATAATAATAATAATTATATCATACAAATAATACTAAGCCTATATATTAGTGTAATTTTTATCAATACATAGACACTCATGTAGTATTTTAATAGGTACTAGTAGGTACCATGTACTAATTACAAGCATTGTCAATATTTATTCACAATCTAATCGTTATAAAAATATTGAAACACATATTAATCAGTATCTAGATATACCATTGTTCAATTAATCACTCGTAAGAACAAAATGTTTATTCTTGATAAAAAGTCAGTATAGAAGCCGATGTAAAAGCGGATGTAAAAAAAATCTGAATTCTTCAATGACATTCTGCCGTATTAGCCTGACAGTCGAACTAAAGGTGGGATGTTCTAAAGATGTTCGTACAATGCATTATTTCAAAAATCGACATAGGTATTCAATTCTAATAAATGTAAATTTTATACTCATACTTACAAATAATATCAGCGCCTACATTTTAATTTCAGCAACGTATCATATCTCGCTAATGGTAGTAATAATACGACAAGGCTTCGCGGCTCAATGAAAGCAAAAATGTAAACTGAACTAAAGAAAGACGGCCTCCGTGGCGCAGTGGTATGCGCGGTGGATTTATAAGACGGAGGTCCTAGATTCGATTCCCGGCGGGGCAGATTGAGATTTTTCTTACTTTATCTTGGTCTGGCTGGTGGGAGGGTTACGCCGTGGCTAGTTACCATCCTACCGACAAAGACGTACCGCCAAGCGATTGAGCGTTCCGGTACGATGACGTGTAGAAACCGATTGGGGTGTGGATTTCATCCTACTCCTAGCAAGTTAGCCCGCTTACATCTTAGATTGCATCATCACTTAACACCAGGTGTGATAGCAATCAAGGGCCAACTTGTAGTCGATAAAAAAAACAAATTTCTATCTTTTTTATATTAACCGAAAATAGCATACGCATACATTACGTACGAATACATAAATAGTGAAACACAAATGAAAAAAATCTATAAATCGGAATTTATAACTTTGTATGGAAAATGTGGTATTTTATAGTCCACCGGGTTAGCTAGATACGTAGCACATACTAGTCAAAACAAAATAAAGGCTACTTATTTTATTCTGACTAGTATGTAAAGGACATTGCCATAATTTGCCCCAGGCTGTCCAAACGTATGCACATATTTAAATATTTTATTTAAATACACAATGAATTTTAAACAACTACCCATGTTTCATAGCAATCACTTGAAAATATTTCAAAAATATAAGAATTTCAATCGATTTTTTGTAATCTGAATCACGAGATCGTCGTAGTATGAAAAGTCAACTTTTATAAACCTTCATAACTTTTATCAGCGACTGCTTAGCTACAAGTAACTTTATTACCATTTAAATAGAAGATCTGTACTATTTAATGACTTCACGAATCCTTTTGTAAAATATTGGTCTAGCTTGTACCAGAGCGGGAACAATAAACACTTGTTGTTTAATTTAATTAATTAATTATTTGTATAATTTAATTTATTTTTGTTATTTTGTCACTTTTTGTTAATATATCTTTTTGTAACACATCTTTTTGTAACGATTTTTTTTTTGTTTGTAAAATATGGGATTAATGCCTGAAATAAAGAAATTTATTATTATTTATTTATATAAATAATATAAATAATCATCTCTGGGCATCTCTGGGGCAGACTTCCATACATTTTTTACATATGTCCTTTTGGAGTTTTGGATAACTAGTTTTTATTAGTTGAACCCCTGCGGTAAAATGTGACAAAGTGACATTCCTTAAATGTTCCCTAACACATTCACATTCGCTTGCATTTTTTTGTGAAGTGAACATAATTCAATTTTTTTACCTACTACTTGATTTTACCCTGTTTGAAACATGAACTTCAAGCTTAGTTTTCCTACGAGCTGCTTTTAAGTTGGTTTGTACATTGATATTTTAACATACCAATGCCACGAGTAAGACGTCATATGGACTTAGCTACTACAGCTGGGGGGGTCCATAACACTTATTCGAGAAGATTTTCGCAGCAACATGTTGCTTTACTTATAACACCCAACTTTGTACTTCAGGGGTTAAAAATAGTGCCTAACTAGTCCTTCAACTAGAATAGTACTAAGTATTTATGTCATAAAGAAATATTTTACTTTCAGATCTTCAAGACCGTATTTCAATAAATACTGAGGGTGAAATTTTACTATCAGCTACCGTTAGTAAGGGAGTTTATAACCTTAAAGTCACCGCCACAGCTCAAGCTAGTCAAGTGTCTGCTTCAGCACCGGTGAGTTCGAGAAGTACCTATATTGTATAACTACCTGATGATAAACAAAAAATCCTCGTATATGGTATTTATATTAAATTCAAAGAGGTAAAGAGAAAAGTAACCTTATTAACAGTAACAGTATAAAATACTGCTTATTTGAATTTTAGGTACTATTACGAGTAGATAATTTACCGGAATGCATCTCTGAAGACGGTCTTGCACCTTTAATAATCTTACAAAGAGTTGAAGAAGAGCCACATCTTAACTTAATCGAACTAAATCAACCCGATAATGAAGATTGCTGGTACACAGTAACGAGTCTCTGGCCTGAAGATCAATCATGGTTATACATTGAGAATGGAGGCTTGCATGCTAAGGTCATTGACCGAGAGCACAAATCAATCGCCTTTATGATATTATCTCAGATTCAAGCGGAGCTAATACTTCATTGTGACAATGACGAGACGACCATTGTCAAGCGTTCATTAACAACAGGGACCGGATCAGAATTAGATGCCTATGACTATGGAACCAATAAATGGATTCTCGCTGATACAATTACCTACAATCCGAGACGGAGCATTGTGAATTTAATCGTAGAAGATATTAACGACAATGCGCCTATATTTGTTGGAAAGGAGAACGAGCCAATTTACGTTGGTTATCCGATACCTGAACTTGAAAACACCATTTTGCCACGAGCTTTAATTGAATTGGAGGTATTTTTTAATTTATTATTAACATCATTATCATACTATTTTTAGCCTTTCTCAATTTAAAAGAGAAGTAGTTAGGCCAACAACATAACAACCTGCAAGTTGGCAGACTTAAGGCGATAATGTTTTTACTCTCGCATAGGTCATTATCATCTCATATCATTAACAAAGTGTTAATGATGATGACCGGAATCAACAGCTTAGGGGTTTCTACAAGAACAACCTCCGAAGTTTGGGTAAAGAATTTCTCGAAACAGAGAAAAGGTCACCTTGGTAAAGGATACGCAATATTAGCTATTTAAACTATATTTTAAGTTATAGAATTTATTATAGGAATAAAATATTTATTTAGAAAAAGTATTGACTTGAAAATCTCCTTTTTTTAAACAACAATGAAAGGTTAAACAAAACTCGATTTCCACGGCCCTTTAACCTCATTTGTTCACAATGCAAATAATATGCTTCTGTTTGAGTAAATCTTAAATACTCAAGTCATAATGCTTTGTGCTGTCAAATTCAGAAATTTTCAAATGCATATTTATACATTAAAGAATCACGATCAAACACAGCAGAGATATCTGACGTGGAGAGCCAGTATATCACTAATCTGTGCCGTCTCTCTGACTAAATTAGCGAGAGCCCCTATTCCGCCTTTAAAATAATCCTTCAGCATTATTTCCAAGAAAGAGATTACCCTTGTGTGACAGAATAATATCATTTTGAAAAAGTTCACTCTATTATAGCAAATATTTAAGGAATACCTTTTATAAGGTACCTATGTACAAACTAGCGTTAAATAGTTATTTTTCACCATATAATTCTTAATATTTTAGAAAAGTATCGTGCAAAAATATTTTGTCCCATAATAGCTTGTTCCCCCTTTTCGAAAGTTGTCGCTACCTACACAAAATCCGTTTCCGATAAGTGTGAAAATCTAAAATTCTAAATACTTTATGGTGCTGCAAGTGTGGACAAAATAGTTTACTACCTCGGAAAGAAAGACCTACCAAAACTACGTTTGTCCCCGCCTGCAGCACCATAAAGTATTTTTTTTTTATCGACTACAAGTTGGCCCTTGACTGCTATCACACCTGATGTTAAGTGATGATGCAATCTAAGATGGAAGCGGGCTAACTTGTTAGGGGTAGGATGAAATCCACACCCCTATCGGTTTCTACACGACATCGTACCGGAACGCTAAATCGCTTGGCGGTACGTCTTTGTCGGTAGGGTGGTAACTAGCCACGGCGAAAGCCTCCCACCAGCCAGACCAAGACAAATTAAGAAAAATCTTAATCTGCCCCGCCGGGAATCCACCGCGCATACCACTGCGCCATGGAGGTCGTCAGTATTTAGAATTTTATATAGATATAGTGATCCTTGTTTTTCTCTTTTTAGTTCATAACTTCTAAGCAGTTGGGTTTTTTGTTTTTATAATAATAATTTTATTTGAGACTTTTTATAGTGCCTGCGCTCTAACATGGTGCCTGTGACATATGTCATTAACTTTCCGTTTCACTCTTGAAAGTTGAAGCGATTTACAAATTATGACTTAGGATTTCAGCTGTTCCAAATTCGTAATATATTAAATCGTTAATAGCTGTAGTAACTTAAATTTAAAACCGTTAAACCCAGCCAGAATGTTCTAGTCTACAAATAAAATCAAACTGAAAGAAAAATTAAGCAAAGTGTTGTAACGTATAACGTAACGCCATAGACGTGTCTAGTGATGGGACGTACTTCTACGATGAATAGTCGATATTTTTTTTTAATAATAAACGTATATTGTAGTACAATTTTTATTTTTAAAAAGTCTATAATTTTATACAACAACAGAACATCAGGGAAAGGTTACTCAAAAGGTTGCAAAGAAGAAATATATTTTATTCGTCTAAACTTATATCAGAATTAGGAACATTTGAGTTGTCACTAAATTCATCATCTGAATCTATGACGAATATTATTAACAACTAGCGGTCTCCCGGTATTTCACCCGCGTAGTTCCTGGTCCCGTGGTAATATCTGGATACAAATTACCTTATGTCAGCCCTCATGAGTCGAGCTATCATATACAAAAGGATTTTTTATAATCCGACTGATGACTGATGTAGTTTCAGAGATTAGCCAGAACAAATAAACAGACAGACAGACAATAATTGAAAAAAAATGTTATTTTGGTGTATGTACGGTATGCATATATGCACAAACAGACACTGCAATTTTATTTATATTTATAGATGAATTAATTATGTTGTTAATATGGACGTCACGATCCCAATCAGACATAATATTCCTTTTTGTTTTATTCACGATCTTCGACCAGCCTTCAGGTTAATCTTTGTTGATGGCCTCTTGTAACAGTGTCAACATGTTATTTGCCGTTAATGGCGGTGAAGTAGGTATTAATTTTTGCGGCGTGACTGAAAATTAAATGGGAATATAGAAAAAAGTATTTAAATTCAATCAATCAAATCATTCAATCAAATAATCAACTATTTCATAGGTAATGCTGCGTTCGTAACGCTGATATTATAAATGCTGATTTTATAAAGCTTCAAAATAGGAATTGAAATTAAAAGCATACATGTTATTTGGGCCCAATAACATTAGGACCAAGGTCAGACCTATTGTCATCTCTTCTAGAGCATAGGTAGGAGTTGGTGCGTTTTGACGCCGGACTAAGGCAATAAGCTCCAACTTTAACATTTTTATATCTACTCCGTTTTCCAGTTCATCAACTCGCTGTTGCGGTTGGATTGGTTTGGGGTTTATTAACCTGTACCAAATGGTAATGCGGGGCAGATTGAGATTTTCTTAATTTGTCTTGGTCTGGCTGGAGGAAGGCTATCGCCGTGGCTAGTTACCACCCTACCAACAAAGACGTACCGCCAAGTGATTTAGTGTTCTGGTACAATGTTTTTTCATTCTACACCTAACAAGTTAGCCCGCATCCATCTTAGAGTACATCACACATCAGGTGTGATAGCAGTCAATTGCCAACTTGTAGTTGTTAAAAAAATTATCGCAGAGACTATAGTCAATAAAAGTTTAATCCCTAGAAACTATGCATTACTATAACCGCGATAACAAAGTCTCCTCATAAATAACGATCAAATAATAATTTGCCTTTTAAGCTAATTTTTTTACAACATTAAAAAGAGCTAGATTTATGCTGCGAGTATCGTCAGCGATAAACATGAATTTCTAAGCGTCACATCCCTAGTCACTGACGTCAACGTCATACTGACAACTGTCACCCGCACTTTCTTACAGCAATCAGACTATAGTTTTAATTTTTGGTATAGAAATGAGACGGTACACTTTTTGTAATTTTTTGTTAAAACAGTAATATAAATATGATATGATATATATACTTTTGAAATAGTCTTTTTACCACCTTTCATTTGATACCCATATTGCTAAGATAAAAGAAAAAAATGCACACGTCCCCCCAATTTTCTCCCATTTACAGCCGCCATTTTGAAAATTCATATAGCCTATGTCACTTCTACAATTTAGTTGAATTCAACGACACCTCACATGTCAAAATCCGTTCAGCCGTTTAGGCTGTAGCGCGTGCCGAAGAAATGGACATACATACATACATACGCTCGAAAAACATTACCCTCCTTCAGACGCAGTGGCGTAAAAATGCTCTGCCACTGGAACATCCAATTAAAATCCGGACTTCGATATCGATTCGATATATTCGATAAATGGGAACGAGCTCTTATGATAATTGATCAAACGCCAATTCGTAGGCCACAGATGCAGACATAGAGGAAAATGCAGCGTTAATGTACTGGAGCAGGGAAGAAAAGCTAGCCGTTGCTCCGACTACCGGCTTCGTACACGTCCGGAACAACGCATTATTGGAAGATAACTCCCGTTTTACAATATACGCTACAGATCAGAATGGGAGGGGGTTGAACGGCTCTTTGGATATTGTGGTAAATATATATCTGTCTAACTATTGCACAAGTTATGTAACATGCAAATGGCATTAATGCATTTACACTTTGCATTTTATCTAGACAACCTTTAGGTGTCATCGATGAGTTATTAACGCGTAATGAGTTGAAAAATTGTTTGTCAATACTTTCAGATTTCGTATAGTACTCAAAAAACTCAGTTAAACCGAGGTCACGTATTTTTTTTAACATATGTTGTTACTAATTTTTATATGTTTGTATGATATAATTAATTTTTAAAACTAATTAACCGGGGATGGTATTTAATATCATAATCTAATAAACAAATGTATAACTAGTACATGGCTGCAGTTCTCTCTCTTTCTATAGTCGTTCCTTCATGTCTGATCATGGTCCCACGTCTTAGTTCTAATAGTTGGTAGCCATTTTAGCTGGCCTATATAATGTGGTATATTTGGACTCGTTAGCTGGTCAGCCCAACGTGTATGAACGGTTTCCAGATCTTTATCCATCCATGTTGCCCGTGTATATTATCTGCTTTTCCAAACTGTCAGCAAAATAAGCCAGAAAGATCTTCTTTTGGCTGCAGTTACGATAGGCATAATATTAATACTTGACTATTGGTGTGTTTTGAGTTATTATTATCAATTTATAAGAAGTTTCAAAAATGTAATAGAACAAAGGTTCTTCTTTTAATATACGATGGAAGTCTGGGATAATTACGAGTCAATTGCACTTTGATGACGAAATTGCAGTAATTTTAAATATCATAACTTTATCTTCTTAAATAATTACTAATCCATATATTACGATACTGTGATTTGTTACAACGACTTATTTGAAAACCACAAGGATTTATCAATTTATCACACATCTAATTTGCAAAAGTTACATGATTTACCTTTCAACATGCAATAAGTTATATATTGATAATATTATAAAAAATTATATTAATGCAATTCCACTAATTATTGTGAACTAAAAAGTTGTTAAGCAATATCTAATGCTTTTGAATTCTGATAAATTACTTCCATGTTTGAGACCTACACATCCATCCAGTTTCTAATAGCGGTATAGTCATATAAGCAACAAAAATATAGTGTTTTAAAAAGTTGAAAACTTGTTTTTGAAGCTAAAAGATACTAAACATATGCGTCACTTTGACCCCAGGTGGACCCAAAAAAATAATGTAATCTCAAGATAACTTTAAATAACTTTGAGACGGATGTGGTCAATGCCTGCAGGACAGTGTTAACTCTCTTTATGCATAGGATTAAAGGCATTACAAGTTCGACGCCTTTGCTGTATTTGATAGATATGTATATGAAACAGTTATAAGACATTTTTCATATATGCAGAATAATCTAGATACTAGATGATATTTCTTTTGTACGCTCGTATAAGACTGTAATCGCAGAAAAACAAAAATTAATTTAGTTTTCCTTTGTTTATGCTATTTATTAAAACTGGATTGACACCATGACCCCAAATATAAAACAGAAGTTATTTCAAACATGTGCGTTCAAGTCAAATAAAACAATGTTTACCAAATTTTAACCGGTTGACCTTAACCGTTTAGTTTACATAATTTATTTATTTACTGCCGAATCACCGTCGTGTATGACACTCACTATGTTAAAACAAATAATGTCTCGCATTTAGTAAACAATGAAGACGTGCGCCTTTTGTAATCAATTGTTATTTTTCAGGTTAAGTTATTGGAAAAAAGTCAAATCGCTGTTATAACTGTTAAAAATTCGTTCTTAGATGATGAACATTCTATTTTAAGTAACTTGAGCACATCGGTTGGTTACGATATCAAAATATTAAGGACAGTTGTAGTATCTGACAATAACGTAAATAATGAGACGACTACTAGACGAAAACGTGAAGTTCCAAATACAACTGGTGCATCTTTGCAATTATTTGTATATGGTATATACGGAAATCAACTAATTGATGTAAACAAACTTAGAAGGTAATCGAAATTTGTTATTTATATCATTAATATATTCTTTTTACATTTTTTTTAAATTATGGGACACTTTGTCACCTTTTAATTAACACAGAACAGCAGCTATTAATTATACGATTAATTATATCTAAACAGCACTTAACATAGTTCCTGATTAAGTACACTAGCTCTCTATATTAATTAATTTGATTATATTTCAGTGACTTGGATGATGTTGTTTCAGTCAGTACATTTAGAGTAGAGTCATTAGAAGAACATCTTGAAAATATTGAAGTATCTCCAGTTCCAGAACAAAATACAGCTCTGTTAGCCTCGACAATAGCTCTTGCAGCTATACTTTTCATACTTATTGTAGTCGCAACTGTGTGGTTCTTACTAAAGTGGTAAGTAAATGATAATGTTTCTATTAGCATTTTATCTATATTCTTTTAATAATACATAATGTATATATTTTTGTAGGAGACAGAAACGAAATTACGAGAAATTTAGTGATGCAAACAGCTTGGCTTCTCGTATGGAAACTGAACCTATACCCAAAGTTGAAGGCCCTACTAAGCCGAGATTAGATATTGAAGAACTGAAAAGAAGTGAAAGGAGGCTACAAGAAATGCTCGATGCACCAATTCCAGAAATAACAGTTCATCCACCAAAACAAGAGATTACCCCACTTGAAGAAAAGGGAATGTCTTCGGCTAAACCAAATGAAGCATTAATTGACCTTACAGCTGACCCTCAACAACCAATAATTATACAATCGATAGATAAGTTAAAAGCTAATGAGTCAGAAGATGATGAGTTTGGTGAAGTAGAAGTAACAACTCCAAGGAAATCCGTGGTCACATTTAACGAAAACGTAGAAAAAATCATACACTTGGAGTACGGTATAGATGATAGCTCAGAACCTGACATTGAAGATACACTTCAATTCAGTAGACTCTGATATTTAGTTTAGATACTCATTTAATACTGCAATAAATAGAAATTTTTGGTAATTTAGCTTTACAAACTTTTTTATTTCGATTAAGATCCTTAAGACTTCCTTGAACTCCTCTTATCGGTTATAAAATTTGGCTAAAAATAAAATGTATTATGCTAGGAACACATTTTGTATTCCTCAAGCGGGTTTACAATCTGTGTCAATTTTTTAGTTAAACCAACTCGTAGTAACTTTTATGTCACAGTAAAATCTCTTGAAACATGATATACACTTATACATGATTCCTAGTGTGGAAATTGTAGATTTGATTATACTCATCGCGTGGAGCTTGGCGTGTTACAAGTATGCCTGACTCATAATTTGAATAAAGTCGCTGCCCTCTTTATGAGGAGCCCAGAGATAAAATCAGACGTCCATATAAAATTATGACTGTGCTTCGCCTAAAATCTAAGTGAATATCCATGAAAGTAGGTGGCCGTGTTTATTTCATTTCGAAACTGAAGAATTCTAGACATTGCGCTAGATTAATATTATAATAATCTTAAATACTTTGTGCATTCAATATAGACCACAATTGCCCTTTACAGCATGTGAAATTTATGTGAATATTTTCCAAGATATGTAAGATTCGAAATAGGTACAGGCACATAGAGAGCGGTTAGGGGAGCACGCGGAGCATGCGTGCGCTGCCGCTGGTACCAGCATTGCACTCGTGCGAAGCCGGGGCGGGTCGTTAGTTATTTAATAAAACATTATAATATCATCATTTGAGAAAATGTTGTTTACATTAAGGGTGATGTAATATGAATCGAAAGTAGCATTTTCAGTTATTAAAACTGTAAATTGTTATTAAAATGTTAACATTTACGCTAAGGATTGTTATCTAAATCAGCCCAGACTGACACAATACGAAAGGCTTATAAGTTATTGCGAACACGATTGTGTTGTAGTTAAAATTCCGTACGAATCCTTAAAAATTTATGAAGCTGACATATAAACCTATTCTTCCGCAAACGCTTTTTTCCAGTTATCTCTTTAGACAGGCAAATGTGCACATGTTAATGACCTTTACCTAAAGCTTCTCCCCATGTCTGAGACATTACAACGGAAAAAATAATAGCAAATCAAGATAAAAATGCCATAAACCTTGCCGAAAAAACGCTCCGGCACCGCTAGGTGTCCACACGAAGTAATAATATTATGTCCTTACTCGTCTTTACTGTTATTTTTTTGGCACAGCATGTTAATATAGCTTTTATATTCGAAACACAATGGGATTGTATCTTAATTTTGTTGTATCTACCTAACAAAAAATGGCTTTCTAATTTAAATTAAGTATAAATTCTAAAATATCAAATCTATTCATTATTTTAATTAATATGTCAATTCATAATTATGTATTTACAACCTATTAAAATAAATCATATTTTTTACTAATATCGACAGGTAATAAAAAATTTCACAGTCAGCGGTAGGGAAACGAAAATATGTAGAGGAATTTAATTTCGTTTACATAAATAAATTCTACTATAAATGGTCTTGCTGCCGAATCCTCTTTTTGAAATTCTCCTCAATGGTTTGTAGTACGGACATACGACTTCTACTTAAACAACTTCCAAAAACTAGGAGGGTTCTTGTTACACTATATGTATATGTATTAATTGATTTATTTGTCTTGCCAGTAGAAAATTTTGATTAAATCTTTCTATCTAAAGCTTAATTCATTCTCATTGTTCGCTAGACATTCTACTAGATTGGGCCATAACATTTTTTTAATAGCCAGAATCCAACCAAATAGATGCTGTTTGCGCCAGAGCTGTGGCACTTACGTCGACTCTATTTTATGTTTTTATTAATTGACATTGTGTGTTTCGAATTTCTCTGTCTCTATAGACTATAGTATCAGGTTAGATGGAGAGACGGAGACAAATTCTCTCGTCATACCGTGGAATTATAAAAACACCCTTACAGAATGGTCCCTCTAGTCGGATGGTGACCATTCAAGCTTGTTCGCTAAACAAGAAAAGCCCATCTAGTTTGGGTACATTATCGCAGGTCTAGTGCTACATGTTACTGCATTTATTTAAAAGTTTGTTTTGTAAAATGTATTTTTATTTTATAGTATATTATTATCGAGTGTTGTTGATATTTGCAACTTCAATATAGGTGTCGGTGCGTTGGAAGTGCCCACTAGAGACGCCTACGCAAAGTTTTTGCCGGAAGGTGAACGCAATCACCTTTGTCTTTTGATCGATCGTCCACACCTGGTGTTAATCCCTAACAACGGCTTTAAGTGCACCTTCGATGTTTTATTTGTCTCTTATTTTGTATCATTGAAGAAATTGTACAATAGAATAGAAATTCGCTAGTAACTTTTTTCTTAGATAAGAATGAATATATAATGAAAAGAGCAACTGTAAAGACTTTGGAAAAAAATTCATATCGCGCGTTGTGAAAGGGGGGGGGGGGGGATGAAATTCTGACGAAAAGTTGACTTAACTGCAATCACACCTGGTGGTGAGTGATGATGCAATCTAAGATGGAAGTGGGAACTAGATAGGATTAAAATCCGGTGCAAGTTATTGTACCACAACGCTAGTTTCTTAACAGCAGAACCATCTGGAGTCAATGCAAATAACTTAACAGGACGTTTTAAAATTGCTTGTATACCAAACCTATTTGTAACAAATGAATTTAAAATTTTGCTACCTACATTTGCTAACCTCTATCTATCTAGTGTGTAGAATATCATGAGTCAGCGAGGTGGGAAATTCCCTTTTACGGTAACTATATACAGTATTAATACATATACATAGTATGCTATGATTGCTTCATTACTTAGTTACGTCTATATTTGCCCAGTGTCTCAATAATTACAAATTTTATTTTATCTTTACCTAGTTGCGAGTATGAGTCAAATCTTGCAACTGAATTTCAAACGGATTTTTTCTAAACGAATGGTCATGGATACCTTCTTATTAGCCGAATTTCTTTTATCTACTACAAGTTGGCCCTTGACGGCTACCACACCTGATGACACCTGAAGTAAGATGGAAGCGGGCTAACTTGTTAGGAGTAGGATGAAGTCCACAACCCTTTCGGTTTCTACACGACATCGTACCAGAACGCTAAATCGCTTGGCGGTACGCCTTTGTCGGCTGGGTGGTAACTAGCTACGGCGAAAGCCTCCCACCAGCCAGACCAAGACAAATTAAGAAAAATCTCAATCTGCCTCGTCGGGAATCGAACCCAGGACCATCGTCTTACAAATCCACCGCGCCACGGAGGCCGACTAAACTGGCCGAATTTGCTTACAAACAAATTAAAAAATCGTTTCGTTTTCGGGATTAGAAACCAAAGTTAATTCGATGGCTAAAATTTTAATGTAAGTTTAATTTTGATGACAAGCCACAGTGAATATTAATAAATATTTAATAGTTAAAAAAATAAAAATTTAAAATATCTTGTTTTACTTTAAATTTTTATTTTTTTATTTATTTTACTGTTAAATATTTATTTATATGTACATGAAAATTTTATATCTGTTAAAATATAAAAGATAGATATAATAAATAAAAAAATAGCCACAGTTGCCTTTGTAATTTCTACTAGTAACAAGAGTATTAGCTTACTAGAAGATACCCGCTATTTCCCGCCTAGTTCTAGTCCCCGTAGGAATTTCAGGATAATATGTGGCTATGTGTTATTTTGATATGCAAGCTATATTATTGTGAAGTTTCATAAAAATCCATTCTGTAGTTTTTTTATGTAAATAACAAAAAATAGATCCGACTCAAAACGCACTGAAAATTAAAAAATAACTGTGTCAATTAGTTTGCTTTAATTTACTTAAGCATATCGGTTTCTATATTTTGTTAAAAAAATTTATTTCCTTCTTTTTAGTAATTTATCGCCACGTAACGTACTCGTACTATACTGTCATAGTATATTATACGGCACTAGTAGCCAAAAAGCTACCGATACCGAGACAAAGACCGAAATCGCTGTAAGCGTGCCTGCAAAATTTGAAGAGTTCCTTCAATTTCCCCAGGATATCATCATCAGATCCTAACATGACATTGAGACGACCTTGAAATGTACTTTCTAATAAAAAAAGAATTATCAAAATCGGGCAACTCTGTAAAAAATTATGCGTGGTCATACATAAAAAAAAAATACGTGACGAATTCAGAACCTCCTCCGTTTTCTTTTGTCGGTTAATTAGAGAGTAACAAACATCCATACATACATACAAACTTTGCTCCTTTACAATATTAGTAAGTATTATCTACTGTTCGATAAGGTTAAAATTCAATTTACAATAAAAATGAAACGAAGTTGTTGAAATAACTTTCATTAATCTTGGCGTCTTGGCAGCCAACCAAACTGTGCGACGTAACGTAACCGTAATATTTCCGCACCCACCTGAAAGCTTTACTTCTTCCTCTTTTATTCAATCGCTTTACATAATAACAATGTTTTCCACAAAACTTCTGTATTTTCAACATTTTTTTTTCATTTATTATAATGTGGCCCTTGACTGCTATCACACCTGATGTTAAATGGTAATGTAATCTAAGATGGAAGCGAACTAACTAGTTAGGAGTAGGATGAATTCCACACCCGTTTTAAATCTAAATCGCTTAACGGTACTTCTGTGTTGGTGAAGTGGTAATTAGTGACCGTGAAAGCCTCCCACCAGCCAGACCAAGACAAATCAAGAAAATCTCAACCTGCCCCGCCGGGAATCGAACACCGGACCTCCGTCTTATAAATCCACCGCGCATACCACTGCGCCACGGAGGCCGTCTGTAAAAATAAAAACACTTTCAAACACACAAAAAAAACGTTGGTGTTGTTAACCCACATTCCTCCGATAACACGGTATGCAGTCGAACCCAGTCATTATTACCAACACCAGATAGAGTTTTTACAAATTTTTAAAATCTACCTAAGAAAAGCCTATAGTGTGTATAGGCTGTATAGTGTGTCGTTAAAAAAGGCTACTGATGATCCATATCTGCGGCTTACAATTCATCGTTTATTTAATTTTCAAATCACGTACAGAACCAAATTCACTGAGATGCGTTGGTACTTTATTTAAATTTAAAATACACTTTCAAACACAAAAGCATGCCAATTAAATCAGGCTAACTGCAGATAATTTCATTTCTTTATTAAGTTTATTCTATTTCTATTTCACTATTCAAAGCTCATTTCTATGAGCATTGCAATAAAAGGATATAAAAGCTATTTTTGCAAAGAGCGCTTATATGGTATCATATTGTAGCAATCCACAATATTTTAACTTCTAACTCCTAAATGAAATCATAATAATGAAAAAGAGGAAAAATAGAAACATGAACAAACTAAACATGAACTAAACTAAATGACACAGTTATTTTTAACCGACGAAAAAAAACGGAGGAGGTTCTTAATTCGACGCGTATGTTTTTTTGCGTTTTGAGTCGGTTCTATTTTTTGTTAAAAATTTTATTTCTTACTTTTTAGTGATTTATCGCCACGTAACGTACTCGTACTATACTGTCCTAGTATATTATACGCTACCGATACTTACACAAAAACCGAAATCGCTGCAAGTGTGCCTATAAAATTTTAAGAGTTCCTTCAATTTTCCCAAGATATCATCATCAGATCCTAACATGATGACAATGGGACCACTTTGGAAGTGTGCCCTTTCTAATAGAAAAAGAATTATCAAAATCGGACAACTCTGTAAAAAGTTATGCGTGGTCATACATAAAAAAAAATAAAAAAAAATATACGTGTCGAATTGAGAACCTCCTCTGTTTTTTTTCGTCGCTTAAAAAAGGATTACCTATGACTATATGCTGTTACCATGTTAATGAGATTACTCCAAAGATACGCAAGTAGGTATACGAAACTAGCTAGTGAGCTAAGTTATTCCAGTTTAGATTTCAAGATTTAACCTACATATACTAAAAGGTTAAATAAAATCATAATATAAAAATATAGATTATTAAACTAACAAAATAAATGATACAAACGG
Source organism: Mycalesis mineus (assembly GCA_034621355.1). Taxonomy (NCBI): domain Eukaryota; kingdom Metazoa; phylum Arthropoda; class Insecta; order Lepidoptera; family Nymphalidae; genus Mycalesis; species Mycalesis mineus. Next base: position 5,611 of record JAXAVZ010000158.1, on the reverse strand, counting down.
CGTGATTACGACCGGAGGTAGAACGAAGGCCCGCTGTATAAGTCGTTACGAGCAATAAAAATATTTTATAACCAATAATACCAATTTTCCCTAAATTCATAATAGCATTTTTGTATTACGTACCTACCATCGGATCTTTGGTATTGAATACGGCACAGATTTAATAAACAACTTTGGATATTGAAATGTATTTTATGTTTCAATTAAACTAAAGGACGTCCAAACCTAAAAACATGGTCGTCTTAAAATATTAATTTACTAGCGCATACTTGCATTTTACCCACGGAGTTCCCGTCCTCTTAGCAATTTCAGAATACAAATTTAATAAAAAAAACCGACTTCAAAACGCACTAAAAAGTAAAAAATAACTGCGTGATTTAGTTGATTTAATTTACTTAAGCATTATCTACGAAGGTGGCAACCAAGTTTAAGAAACATTTATTTAACAAAGTAGCAAAGAAGTTTGTGGGTTCTAGGTAACGTCATTTAAGTAAAAACTTTGGCTGGCACCGACTTCGTGGACTAGATATCATAGTATACAAAAATATTTTTTACAATCTAACTGGTAGTATCAGAGATTAACTGGAACAAAGAGATAGACAACCCGAAAGACAAATAAATACCGTATATACTTGTTAAGAATTGTTTGGACCAATTCTTGTTGACGATGGTTTAATATATTAATTATAGCGATCTCCTTAGGTTGTAGATACTACTTATTATAAGATTATTTAGCTACTTAGTTTATCACCATTTTTCTCTTATATATGTGTCCATTTATATGTTCTTACTTTTAGTTAGTAGTAGAGTAAGGATAATTAGTTCTGTTAGTAGAGAAGTAGTTCATAAGTGTAAATAATAGAAATAGTTACTTTAATTATACATGTAAACATATTATTTACTACTCTATGTCTAAATATGCTATATTGTAATATTAATACTGCCTCGTTCTAACTCATTGTATTTGTATATTGTTATCTTACTTCCATCGTAATTCTGTCTACCTGTACTGTATTTTGTACCTGTTATTATACCTGAAATAAAGATACGGGAATGCGGACGCTCCTACTCCTATATAATCCGGCGTCCATAGTATGGCCGCACGTCACCGACGGGAGAAAATCCGATTCAGAATCTGACTCCGAAGTGGAGGACTCCCATATGGAGGAGCCTCCTAAAGAAAAGGTCCCTCCCTTATTTATAAGGGATAAGGACTCGTGGATGAGGCTGGTGCCGTTGCTAGCCTCCCACAACATAGAAGTCCCTTCGGCCCGCCTAACCGCCATAGGCATTAGGGTACAATGCCCGTCAAGCGACGTACACCGTCGCATCACCACCCTACTGAGGGCCAACTCAGTAGGGTATCACACATACGCCCTCCAAGAGGAGCGTGTCCTCCGCGTCGTAGTACGCGGACTGCCAAAAGAGCTCACTACTGAGCAAATCAAAAATGACTTAATCAGTCAACACATCCCAGTGCAGGAGGTTCACCGAATGCACAACACCCGCACTAAGGCCCCCATGGACTTAGTGCTTGTCATTGCGGAGCTCTCGAAAGAGGGCAAACGCATTTACGATTTGAGGGCAATCTGCCACCTAACGGGGCTCAAGTTTGAGGCCCCTTACAATAGAGGCCGTATAGGACAGTGTCACCGCTGTCAAATGTACGGCCATTCCCAGAAAAATTGTTTCGCCCGTCCCAGGTGCGTAAAGTGCCTAGGTGACCACGGCACCATAGACTGTCCCCGCAAGGAGCCAGTCGCCGCTGTGCCCCCAAGCTGCGTGCTGTGTGGCCTCCAGGGCCATCCCGCGAATTATCGCGGATGCTCCAAGGCCCCACAGCCCGGCAAGCGAAGGGGAAAAGCGGCGGGTCGGAAGCCTGCCGCCCCCAAGAAGCCCGCCGAAAAGTTTGTCCCCGCGCCGGTACCTAGTACCAACGCATGGGGCAAACCCCTTTACGGTGCGGCACCCGCCACACCGGCACCCGCCACTTCGGCACCACCGCGGGCCGCCCCCGCCGCCCCCCCCTCCCAACCCAAGGCCCCTCAGGCCCAACAATCTCCCTCTCAAGGCCACTCCGCCTACATGGAGTCCTTTGATTATAGGGAGTACGATATCTACATTGAAAAATGTAAGATTGACCCAATTAGGGCTTACAAAGAGCACAGAGCCCTCTGCATCTCCGCTCAAAAATTTAGGGATTATTTAAATGGCGTCTAAGGGCAGGTTGAAACCACACTCCCTTACCATAGTACACTTCAATGCAAACGGCCTTACCGATCAAATACTCGAGGTGCGCGAACTTGTGCGCGCACACAAAGTAGATATCCTTCTAGTGCAAGAGACCTTCTTAAAACCTAGCAGACGCGATCCCAAAATAGGGAACTACATAATGATAAGAAACGACAGGACCGCCGCCCGTTTAGGCGGTACTGCAATATACTATAGAAGGGCTCTTCACTGTACCCCTCTTGATCCTCCCAATCTAACCAATATGGAAGCATCCGTATGTCAGGTGAGTATGACCGGCCATCAGTCGATCATACTAGCATCAGTCTATCTCTCCCCGTCCAAAGACCTTCTCGAGAGTGACCTTAAGTCACTCTTATCCCTAGGTGACTCCGTAATTCTGGCCGGAGATTTTAACTGTCATCACACTAGCTGGAATAGCTCAAGAAACAACGCCAGAGGACTTGTACTACACAGACTGACAGACCGTGAGGATCTTAATTTCGTAATCCACGCCCCCGACAAACCGACCCGAATACCTAACAGCGACCGACTACGACCCGACACTCGGAGTGTACTCGACATAGCACTCTTCAAGAACATCGCACTTCAAGCGAGTCCTTCGGAAGTGCTATCCGAGCTAGACTCAGACCATCGCCCAGTCCTATTCCAGCTAGGACCTCCTCCTCCCTCCGCGGCCCCCCCGACCAAATCTATCATTGACTATGGGATGCTCTCAGAGCGTCTCAAGTCACTTGATTCAAATTTTCTGTCCCAAATTCCTGACGAGATAGGGACCGTAGAAGAAGCACTCGCAGCTTCACAGAATCTCAGTTATCATTTACGCGGTGCAATCACTGAATGCACAAAAGAGGTTCCTGCCCTCAGCACGAACACTCTACCTCCCGAATTGCGTGCTTTAAAAGCACAAAGAGATGCCCAACACAGACTCCGTGACTCAGTACCGACCAGACAAAATCGGAGCCTACTCTGGACCCTCCAGAGACGTTTTAAGCGCCGCTTAAGACAACTCCGTGACGGACAATGGGACGACAAGCTGAGACAGATCGAGCCATCGCACCTAGCGCATTTCCAATTGGCTCGTTCTCTCAAAGCCGACCCCGTCTCGGCCACTCCACCCTTAATTCGCCCCGACCTCCCGCCCGCGTTCGAGGATATCGATAAGGCCGAGTGCTTAGCAGATAGTCTGGAAGCACAATGCTCTCCAAGCACCACTTCCGTAGATCCAACTCACGTGCACCAAGTTCACTCTGAACTTGCCTCCATCCTCTCGCTCCCTCCCGACGGAGATGAGATCCCCCCCACGACCTACGACGAAGTCTCAAAGATTATCAAAGGGTTAAAAAATAAGAAGGCCCCAGGCCCAGACGAAATCAGCAACAAAGCATTAAAGCTCCTCCCTGTTCAACTAATTAATCTATTAGTTATAATCTTCAACATGTTTTTAGCCCACTGCTCCTTCCCTCCAGAGTGGAAGGAAGCCACCGTTATAGGCATTCCAAAGCCGGGTAAGCCCCGCAACCTCCCAACTAGCTATCGCCCCATCAGTCTTCTCAACACCCTCGCCAAGGTGTATGAGATTCTGATTCAAAACAGACTCAAGGCTGTAGTCTCCGAGAAGAAACTTCTCAATGACCCACAATTCGGCTTCCGAGCCAAACACTCCTGTGTCCAACAAGCTCACCGCTTAACGGAACACATTCTAGCTGGCTTCACCAGATTTAGAAATCCAATTCCCACTGGGGCCCTCTTCTTCGACGTAGCCAAAGCGTTTGACAGGGTCTGGCACGAAGGGTTGCTATTCAAGCTCCACACCTTCGACGTGCCAAACAAACTGATCCGTTTGCTACACAGCTATCTCACAGGCCGTACCTTCAGGTACCGCCTAGATGGCACTCTCTCCTCCCGCAGGCCTATCCGAGCGGGAGTCCCCCAAGGCTCAGTCCTAGCACCGCTCCTCTACGCACTCTACACGAGTGACATTCCAGTTGATATTCCCCCTGATGTACACATCGCTCAGTTCGCGGATGACACCGCACTGTTCTCCACACATAGAAGCTATCGAGTAGTAATACCGAGGCTTCAAAAAGCGGTCAAGCTCCTAGGACAATGGTTCCGTCTCTGGCGCATCGAGGTGAACCCCGAGAAAAGTGCTGCCGTACTATTCACGGGTAAACCTAAGCGCAGAAACAGAATCTATCAAGAGGTTTCCCTCTATGGAAAACCCATTCCCTGGCAATCCGAGACCAAATATCTCGGAGTAACCTTTGACTCCCGCATGAGCTTCTCGTCACACATCCGGAAGGTCTCAAAAAGAGCCAGATGGGTGTTAGGTCGTTTCTACCCACTCCTTTGCTCTTCAAGCAAACTGTCACTTAGACTGAAAGTCACCCTTTACAAGGTGTGCATCCGCCCCATTATGACCTACGCTAGCGTAGTGTTCGCCCACCGTCCCAAGAGCGCAATCAAGCGCTTACAATCGGTTCAAAATAAGTTTATGCGCCTTGCCACGGGCTCCCCGTGGTTCGTTCGTAATAACGACCTCCACAGAGACCTGGATCTACCAACCATTACACAACACATGAAGCAGCTATCGAAAAACTACTTTTCGAAAGCCGCCACACATCCCAATCCACTCGTGGTTGAAACTTGTTCTTACACTCCCGAAACAGACGCCGACTGCACACGCAGACGCCCCAAAAACGTCCTTTACGACCCTGACGACGACATAACAACGGACAACGCCTCCCAAGATACACACACACAACAAACACAGCGTCTTCGCCGGCGAAGACGAGGTCCCCGTTTCTTAACGTCACCCGGACGTGGAACTCACCCACGTCCATTAAGGGGACGCTTTGGCCTGACTTAACAGTCACGCCAAAACCACATGCCCATTCCAAACGTCCCTCTAAGCCGAGGCCCGAGTCTCACAGGAGACGCCCTTAGAGAGACGTTACGCCCTCTTACTTTTTCTTCGCCTTCGGGCACTCTCCGGCGATGCTTCTGCGCTCGCCCAACCCCCCCGGTGACGCCGCTGTGGTCCCGTATGGAGCCTACGGCACTTACTCAATCAGAAAAAAAAAAAAAAGTATGGCCGCACGCAATTCACTCTCGCCGCTTGAAGCGTACGCATCTCTCCAATCAAGATTACTACGTGTTTTATTTATACGCGTTCCCGCTGTGGTTTGGACCCTCTTAAATCCACCACAATACTTTCATTTTAGGATTTAGTGAAAAGCTGTTAATTTGAATTAGATTTTTTTATGGCTATAAATTTACTTTTACTTATTTTATCTAGGGTTTTTAATGAAACAGCGTTTCAAAGAGCAGGTAAGTAATCTAGAAGTGTATATATTTT
>JAXAVZ010000157.1:0-23898 GCA_034621355.1 Mycalesis mineus | reverse complement strand
GCAAAATGAAAGATATTCAATAATGTTGTAATCAAACACCATATCTCCGTGTGTACATCTTTATTAATGACATTAGTGACATCTCTGTCATAGCATGAAATAAATATTAAATAACATAGACAACATCACTACATCTTCCCCCTTACAAAAATGAAAAAAAAAAATAACAATAAAGTTAAAATAATACCTACTTTTTCTAACATTTTCCTATAAAAAAAAAATTATAATGTGACAGAACAAAATTTATTTTAAATTTCGTAACTTAATTCTAGCTTTGATAGCCGCTTGTCTCTTTGTCACCTTATTTGGAGTTTCCCTATGTTGATCCATGATAGGACCTATGGAGGTAGAAGGAGCACAGGTGTCATCAGGATTGGAATTGTCACTCTCTGCACTCAACCATCGTTCTTGCTCCGAAGCGCGTTCTTCTTCTGGCGGCACACATACCAAATGACGCCTATTCCGTCTATACCGCCTTCCTGACATATCTTTGACGAAATAGGAGCGCGGTTGAGGCGCTGCACCTTGTACTTCAGCCCGTTTGCGCCTCCCCCTATCCACTATCACAACATTCTGCCCCGGCTTTAGCCCGGGCAGCGCTCGTGTGTGCTGATCGTAATGCGCTTTGCTGGCGTTCTGCTTTCTTATCATACACTCGTAGTCTGCCTTGTTATCACGGTGGGGTCTGAGCGCCCGCTCGTGCGTCGGTAGCCTGGTGCTCAGTCTACGTCCCATGAGCAATTCTGCCGGAGACGCTAAACCGTCGCGCGGGCACGCTCTAAAATTTAATAAGCCTAAATAAAAATCCGATCCCGAGTTGGTGGCCTTTATCAACATATCTTTTATTGTACGCACACTTTTTTCGCTGCGACCGTTAGCTTGAGGATAATTAGGTGATGTGATAATGTGTTCAAAGCCCCATTTTTTTCGAAATTCCATAAATTCTTTAGAGCAGTAAGCGGGGCCTCCGTCAGTCACCAACATAGCTGGTATACCGTACCTCGCAAATTGGTCTTTCATAGCTAGTATGACCGCTTTACTCCCTATATTATTTAGTGGACTAACTTCAATGAAGTTTGAAAAATAATCAACTAAAATCAAAAAGTTTTTCTTCTGGTATTCGAAAATGTCTGAGCCTACTTTAAACCACGGGATGTCCGGTATCTGGTGCGATATCATCGGCTCACGCGTCGGCCGCGGCGCGTGCTCCGCGCACGTCGCGCAGCGACGCACGGCGCACTCAACATCGCGCGACATGCCTGGCCAGAACATGACATCGCGCGCACGACGCTTGCACCGGTCTATGCCCATGTGGCCCTCGTGCACCCGATTTATCATTTCTGCGCGAAGACTTTTAGGCACATAAACTAAATTATCTTTTAATATAACATTATCAATATATTCAAAGCATTCTCTATATGACCATAATTGCCGTACACATTCATCCGCATCATATTTATTTGCTGGCCACCCATCTTTAATATACTTTATAATTGTTTGACATTCTCTATCAATTTCAGTACCTCTTCTAATCAAATTTAGTTTTTCACTACTAAACCTCACATTATCAATCACAAAACAAGATTGCTCTTCAATCTCATCGGACACGTTACTCTTCATTAACTCCGGTAGCGGTGCCCGCGACAGAGTGTCCGATACAAACATATATTTCCCAGGCTTATATACTACGTTAAACTTGTAGCCTTGAATCCTTAACATCATACGTTGTAAACGAGCAGGTACAGAATCTAGCGGCTTTTTAAACAGGGCTTTTAAAGGCTTGTGATCCGTTTCTACCGTGACGTCACCGCGGCCGAACAGATACTGATGAAATCGCTCTAAAGCGAATACTATGGCCAGCAGCTCCTTATCGATTTGCGCATACCTTGTTTGCGTTTCGGTGAGCGTGGCGGACGCAAACTCCACCGGGCGGCCTCCCTGCAACAACACCGCGCCTAGCGCGCGCGCGCTCGCATCCACTGACAGAAGCACTGGCTCGCTTACTGAATACAGCGCCAGCACAGGCGCTGCGCACAAGGCGTCCTTAAGACGACGCACCGCGGCCGTGTGAACCTCGTCCCAGTACCACACGCAACCCTTTTTCAGTAGGCTACGAAGAGGTGATGCAATATCTGAGTAATTCGTAATATATTTCGACAAGTAGTTCACCATGCCCAAAAACCGCTCCAACGCAGGCCTATCCCGAGGCATCGGCATTTCTTCAATAGCCTTAAGCTTACTTTTATCAATCGCCATCCCTTGTGCACTGAACGTATGCCCCAAGTAACTCACCTCTTGTACCCTGAACTCACACTTTTCCTTATTAAATTTAATTCCTACCTGTCTCGCCCTCTCTAACAAACATTTCAATCTCTTATCGTGCTGCTCGGCAGTGGAACCCCATACAATTATATCGTCTACAAACGATTCCACACCGTCCAGATCTTCCAGTAGTTGTCGCACCCTCGCGTGGAATACCTCAGAGGCACAATTAATTCCAAATGGCAACCGCAGGAACTGGTATCTTCCGAAAGGAGTTCCGAAAGTACAGAGATCAGCGCTTTTGTTATCGATTTGAATCATCCAGTAGCCCGAGCGCGCGTCCAGCTTGCTGAAGTAGTGAGCACCCTGCAGCTTCGCAGCGATGTCTGGAAGGGTCGGCAACGGAAAGCGCGAGCGCCGCACCGCGCGGTTTAACGGTCGCGGGTCGAGACACACGCGAATCGTACCATCTTTCTTTGCTACCACTACAATTGCATTCACCCACTCCGTCGGATGTGACACCTTCCTAATGACACCCATGTCTTCCATACGCTTTAACTCCACTTGCAACTTATCACGAACACCGATAGGTATTTTTCTTACCGGACAGACCGACGGCTGTATTCCTGGATCGATACTTATCTTATATTCGCCTGGCAATTTACCTAATCCTCTAAACAAATCATCATAAGAATCTATATTTATAGTGAATACACGCTTGATAATACCTAATTCTTCACAGGCATATTTACCTAGTACGCTCTGGCAATAGTTTTTACAGATACAAAAATTAAGGTTATATAGATTATTTTTATATATCCAAGATATAGAGCAAGAGCCCAATATAGGTATCATACTGCCACAAAAAGATTTAGCCTTAACATTATTTTGATACAAAGATGAAATATCTAAGCCTAATTGTTTATATTTTTCAAAAGATATAACATTAAGGTCCGATCCTGTATCAAGTTTAAATCTTTCAGTTTTATGACTATTATTATATAATTGCAATGTTTCATACCATTTGTTGCCGTCTTCACAATATGAACCATTAATCATCAAGATCTTGTATAACTCATGACTTGTTTCCCTATTTTCCACTATTTCATTAACATTTTTTCGCGAATTTAACATACAGGCCCTTTTAAAATGACCTTGACCCAGACACAAATAACACACCGCATTCCTAGCGGGACACCTGAAGCTACCATCGCATTGTAAACCTGCACATTTAGGACACGCCGCATGCATCGGCATACCCGTCGGCTGGCTCCGAGCGTCACGAGTAGGCCCGCGCGGCATCCAGCCGCGCCCGCGCTGAGCCCGCGGCGCCCAGTTGCCAGCGCGCGGCGTCCATCCGCCAGCCCGGCCACCACCACGCGCGCCATTTATGGCGTCCACTGCCGTCGATGATGATGCACAAATCTCGTCACCGCACGGCTTGCTGCCCTCGAAATGCCGTTTCTCTTCATTTGACATTTCACTGGCCCGACAAATTTTTAATGCACCCTGAAGTGTTAACTCATCCGATCTTAATAATCTGTCGCGTATTTTTCCATCTAATACACCGCACACGATCCGATCACGAATTAAACCTTCCTCTAAGTGCTCGAAATCGCAATGTTCGGCCAGCATCTTCAAGGCGGTTACGTATTCATCAATTGATTCGCCAGCTTGTTGATTCCGGGTAAAGAATTTGAAACGAACCATTGTCGTGTTTTGTTTGGTTCCAAAATGATCGTCAAATTTTTTCATCAGCGTGTCAATGTTTTCACGGCTTTCGTCTTTTGCGTATCTAAATGTTGTGTAAATATCATACCCCTCCGGCCCGATCAAATTAACTAATAGGCTGGCCTGAACATCCGTAGTTTCTCTATGTACACCGGCCGCCTTTAAAAATACATAAAATTGCTGGCGCCATTTTCGCCACGCTGTCGCTCGACAAGCCGGGCCACCTTCTAAGCATAACTCCGACGGCGGTCGAGCGTGTTCCATAGTTGTATATCACTTATACACACTGATTGCACCAAATTATAATACTGCTCTGAACTAATTACATCATAATTTAATATATTTCGTTCACCGCTGTCACCATGTTGTAATCAAACACCATATCTCCGTGTGTACATCTTTATTAATGACATTAGTGACATCTCTGTCATAGCATGAAATAAATATTAAATAACATAGACAACATCACTACAAATAACATATTTTACATAAATTTATTGCAACTTTACCTTATGTTACTATGTACCTTAAAATATTCAGATTATTTTTATCAAAAAGTATACTCCTAAAATATTTGCTATACAAAATAGTAAATTTACAAAAAACTAAATAAGTATTATAAATGCTCTAAAATCTATTTATTTGCTTGGTACAAAATAAAACTTGCTATACGTCTATTAAAATTTAATGGAGAGCTAGATTATAGTCTTGAAAATAATTAGGCATAGAGCTCTTAATTTCGATAATCAACGAAACTGCTTGTAACACCTTCATACTGGTACCTATCAGGTTACTTGATGAATAATTACTTACATCTAAATCTCTGTTTGATTTTATATCGTAAGTAGTTAAAATTTATTATTTGGAAGCTTTCTGGAGGATTTAAATAGTAATTTGTGAGCGTATAAAGAAGTCGGCAGTTGTTTGTTGGCTCCACGACGGGAGATGAAGTCTGGACGCCGGGGAAATCAAACCGCTCCTTCCATCATTTGTAGACTCTTTTCTTTTTAAACCAACTTCAAAAATTACTATATACATAAATTTTTGTATCAGACAGGCATGAGAAGAAATATTATTTGACATCTAATATTATTGACGACCTCCGTGGCGCAGTGGTATGCGCGGTGGATTTATAAGACGGAGGTCCTGGGTTCGATTCCCGGCGGGGCAGATTGAGATTTTTCTTATTTGTCTTGGTCTGGCTGGTGGTGGCTTTCGCCGTGGCTAGTTACCACCCTACCGACAAAGACGTAGCGCCAAGCGATTTAGCGTTCCGGTACGATGTCGTGTAGAAACCGATAGAGGTGTGGATTTAATTGTACTCTTAACAAGTTAGCCCGCTTCAATCTTAGATTGCATCATCACTTAACATCAGGTGTGATAGCAGTCAAGGGCCAACTTGTAACCGATAAAAAAAAATTATAAATGCAAAATTAAGTTTGTCTCTCTATAGCTATCAGTTACCTTTTCACGGTTTAATCACTGAACAGATTTCACTTCAATAATGTTTGCAAGTTAAGGACAAAAACGACAGTCACCGTCTTAATAAAAAGTAAAGCATTGCCATACAGCAGCGGTAACAAAAGTGCAAATAACGGAGGCTCCCAACAACGAGGCGAACCGGTTTGGATGAAATCGCATCATCGAAACCAATCGATGCTGTAAGCTGTCTGCCGTAAATTACAACTGTGCAGGAGTCACCAACATTAGGTAATTACGTACTAATGGAAAATAATGTACCTAAATATCACCCAATTATGTTTAGAGTGGCTAGGAACGCAGTTGACATTAGACATAAAGTTTGTATTGTTAAACAAGATATTAGATTTGTTTTTATTACGTGTCTTTGAAAGTTCATTCTCATTAGGTCCGGTTTTCTTTCTTTATAGGAGAGGGAATTTGGAGTGCTCTTCGAATGCTATTTGTCGCGCTTATTATTATAGAATTTGAGTCTATTAAAATTCAAATTCGACGGCCGAGTGGCGCAGTGGGTAGTGACCCTGCTTCTGCGTCCTAGGCTGTGGGTTCGATTCCCACATCTGAAAAAATGTTTGTGTGATGAGCATGGATGTTTTCCAGTGTCTGGGTGTCTATCTATATATAATAAGTATTTATATATATAATAAGTATTTATATATAAATATTCATCAGTTATCATAGCACCCATAACACAAGCTACTTACGAGTACGCTTACTTTGGGGCTATATAGCGATGTGTGTAATTGTCCTATAATATTTATTTATTAATATTTAATATTTAAATACTATCTCTATAACTATCACTTCCATATGTTAATGATATGGGTATTAACTTTGCAACACCGAACTACTAAATGCCGTTTCTTTATAAACGAAATCTCAAACTTAATAGTCCAACCAAGGGCTCGAACTCATGACATTAAAAAAAAGCATAGACTATTGCCAGGGCAGGGCAGTTGAATTGGGTTGAGAGGCTGTGGAAGACTTTCATATTAGAAGAATTTCATTTAATATTAAAAATCATTTATGCAGAAAAACCTCTCTACCGATTTTTGAAAATGACCGTTAATAATACTTTTACTTGTTTATTTTCCCATGTCAACGTAATAACAGTAATTTAATTATGAACAAAAGGTTCGACATTTCTGAATTAACTAGTAATACGGCACTTTTTCCCAAGCCCGCATTTCTAATTTTAATCAGAATTAGATATAATCAAATTTTAATGATATATGTTATATTATGAATAATGAGTAATTTTAATACATTTGTATTATAGTAATTTTATTATAATAAGGGTATTCAATTTAATAATAATAATTAGACGTTTCATCTCAATTTCCTAACATGTTTTTAATTTAATCGCGATTGTTACAAGCACGTACAAATAAGAAAACTTTATAATATTATCAGAGATATGTGGCTAATAATTTAATCGAACAAAGATGTAGAAGCAAAAAACCAAAATAATAATACCCATCCTATACAAACACATTAGAATCAATCGGGCCCAATTATCGAGCTCCAAATAGATTAAAACCAGGTTTCTGCCACTTTGCGCGGGTAACCGGTATTTAAGGCAACGTTTTTTATAAGGAAGGAGTGGAGACGATTTTTTAATTTATAGATTATTGTTATTAACTTTATTAAACAATATTTTATAGAGACTTTTATGAAAAGATTAAGTTTAACTTTTTCATTTAATTAAGGTCTTATTTTGTTTTGATTTCGTTAAAACTTCCCATTCGTTTATTTCTATTACCTAATTTATTAGTACTTTTGAAATGTTAAGTATTATATTGACTCTGCTACCGAACGTTAAGAAATAGTCCAAATGACAACGATACAAAATGTGTATGGTTTTGAGCCTGGCTACCAAACCGTATACTACTAAAACAAAGAACAAAAATGGAAGTAGTACTGGTAGAAACTACGATTGTGGGTAATATCAATAGTACATTTTTTGACAGGAGGTCAGTACTGTGAACGTGGAACCCGTAGTTGTAACAGTGTACGAGTAGAGGTGCTTCTGTAGACCGGTCACTCACCCAGAGCGGAGCGGAAGGTTGCAGCTGCGACGCGAAGGCCATCCGGAACGCATCGCCCACCAGCGCGTTCAGCTCCTCCGCCTGCAACACCACACGACACCAGTTACTCTACTGTTGAATTCCACAACACAACAAAACATCACGACTACGTGTTACACATGTACGTTTAGTTGCACTACATGTAACAATCTTGTCACATATGTATTGTTACGAATTCTATTCACTATTGTATAGTAATGGTGAGAGGATATTTTCATCTATTCTTTGATCAGTATAAAAATAGAATTTAAAATTTTCTCATTTGTATATTATACATGTTGTTAAAGATTAAGAAACAGACCAAAGTATCAGCTGATAAAAAGTATGTGATCTAAGTCTGCGGAGACTCTTACAGATACAAATTACTCTATCATGTTACACGAATGGTTTGTCTCTATTAGATAGCGGTGATAGCGTGATATTTCTTCTTAAATACAGGAGGCCATTTATTAAGAAGCGGAGTAGATGTCTTATTTTTTATACTCTACAATAATTTATTATTTAACGGATTTTAACATAAATGACTGCATTAACGTTAACACAGTTATGTGATTGTTTTTTTTTTATCGACTAGAAGTTGGCTGCTATCACACCTGATGTTAAGTGATGCAGTCTAAGATGGAAGCGGGCTAACTTGTTAGGAGTGGGACGAAAATCCACACCCCTTTCGGTTTCTACCCGACATCGTACCGGAACGCTAAATCGCTTGGCGATACGTCTTTGTCGGTAGGGTGGTAACTAGCCACTGCGAAAGCCTCCCACCAGCCAGACCAAGACAAGTTAAGAAAAATCTCAATCTGCCCCGCCGGGAATCGAACCCAGGACCTCCGTCTTATAAATCTACCGCGCATACCACTGCGCCACGGAGGTCGCTGTATACCTAGAGTAGTGAGTTTGTATATCTGTTTGAGTCCAGATATCCAATTGATTTACACAAAATTATTTTAATTTCTGCCTCGTTGGTCTAGTGATTAGCCTATCTGGCTGTGATCATCAGGTCCTGGGTTCAAATCCTGGGTCGGATCACGGAATAATTCTAAGTTTTTCATTCTTCTATGAATTTCTCAGTACATTCTAAGCTCGGGAAGTTGGCGGTGTTACACCTCCGTGCCTCAGAGAGCACGTTAAGCTGTCGGTCCCGGTCACTATCATCAACATCTGATAATGATCGTTAATAAATGAAACATTATCACCCTAAGCCCACCAACCCGCATTGGAGCAGCGTGGTGGGTATACGCTCCATATCCCCTCTCCTATAAGGAGGGAGGCCTGGCCCTGTAGTGGGCCGTTAATAGGCTGATAATGATGATGATTTTAATTTATTAAATATTAACTTATTTAAGCCCAAAATATCACTTTGCTTAAGGGAGCGACTGCGCCGCAAGGCGGTTTTGGTCCGATTTTCTCTTTGTTACTCTAGTTACAAAAGAAGAGTCCCCTACGTTTGTGTTATGAAAGCAGGTTTATATACACGTGTCTAATTAAAAACACCATTACACCTTTCTACATATTTTATTTGAAGAGAAATGTTTTCAAATGATATACGGGATGACTTGTAAAACGAATAGAGATGAAAAGGGAAGCTGTGCGAAGGGTCGCAGTAATTGAGTCATTATGTTAGGAAGATACACCGACCTTACGCACAGATCACAGAAAGAATATAGACAGAGGAATTAAATTAATGGACTGGAATGTTAATGTTAAAATGTAATTTAACAGACTAAAAGTAAATTTAGAACTACGCAAAAAGGTAGGTTAATATATTGTAATAGTTTTATTTTGTTTTATCGATTACAAGTCGATCCTTGACTGCTATCACACCAGATGTTAAGTAATGATGCAGTCTAAGATGGAAGCGGGCTAACTTGTTAGGAGTGGGACGAAAATCCACATCCCTTTCGGTTTCTACACGACATCGCACCGGAACGCTAAATCGCTTGGCGATACGTCTTTGTCGGTAGGGTGGTAACTAGCCACGGCGAAAGCCTTCCACCAGCCAGACCAAGACAAATGATGAAAAATCTCAATGTGCCCCGCCGGGAATCGAACCCAGGACCTCCGTCTTATAAATCCACAGCGCATACCACTGCGCCACGGAGGCCGTCAATTTATCTAAAATTATTAAACAGTTTTGAGTACGGTCAGAAAGGTCAGAAGAATTTTAACCGACAACAAAAAGGCAGGAAGGTGTCAAGTTAAATTAAAAAACAAACTTCTAAACACTAAAATGTAAAAAAAAAAATATTTATTGATTAAAATTACTTACAGATATCAATAAAGCCGGTGCCACGCAAGTCAACGTTCTTAAAATATAATGTTAAGGACGTTACCTAAAACTTACAAATTGCTTCGCTACTTCGTTAAATAAACTTTTCTTAATTGGAAGGCACCAACTTTATAGATATGCTAAAGTTAATTAAATTAAGTAAATGATGCAATTATTTTTTTATTTTAGTGCGATTTGAAGAAAATTTTTATTAAATAATTTCGCAAAATAAGTTTAAAGACAACTCCAAAACAGCAATAAGTGCTTCTCTTTTTAGTTCATCTATCTATTATAACTTAAAAACGCTTTGTAAAACCGTCTGTGTTCATAATTTCGTCTATATCATTAGAGTCGTTGACATGTACATGACAGCCGCCCACGCCCGTGTGACATGCTAACTAGACAACACTGGGCCACTATGAATTTCGTTAGTGTTTAATTTATGAATGAACGCATCCTCGCGGGAAACCGACGCTTACGCCCGTAATGAATATTAGATGACGCGGTAATAGAGGCACGGAAATAGATGCAAAACTAATGGGCTTAAGTCTGTTTTAAATTACTACCCCAAATCTGACTCAATTGCTTTCGAAATATAGACGGAGCGCTCAGATAAAGGATGATTATGTACGTGGGTACCTATATAATGAGAATCAAATACCACCACTGGTTTTAAATTAACCTGCATTATATGCCGAGCGCTAGAGGTATCAATGAATTCAAGTTAAGAATAGGTCAAACATAAAAAATACAGATTTTGTTGTAAGTACGCTTTATTTTGCGAAAGTTTATTATGGAAAGTAAAAATTGATTAATATGGATATTCTTTGCCAGAATCCGGGAAAGTATTCTCAAATTAACATCGTAGAGTCTAGCTAGTGTTACTCCTGGACTCGTTGCTTTCGGAAAAACCAAATAAATCAATGATTTTTCTCTACCAACATAAATAATTACTCATATTTACTTTTATTTTAATTTTTAACTTTTTGAATGTTTTGACAGCATTTATAGTTTAAGTAGAGATTATGTTATGATTTTCTTGTCTATTTTCTTGGCCAAAGTAAAAAATACAATACCAAATTGAACAAATGAACAACTATTTATATTTGTTTCATGTTCATTTTTCACCCCGTGAATAGACCGAGACGTAAAGCCGACAAGTGACCGTGACAACGGCGCGTCAAAAGCTCAAAGCGTTTGTATTCGTCAACCCGTCGCCATCGCCACTCGCACTGTGTCCTCATCCGCGGAGACACGTGCTTAGAATTACTCATATTGCTTTAAAAAAAAAATGATAATTTACAACAGAATTTGGAAATTTAGAATATCTACCTATATATCCGAAATTTCTTCCAGAAATGCTGACATGGATATGTTTAGAACCACCACACACCTACAAATATGAACGCCCATAAAGTCAGTTTTAATCATAGAAAACAAGAGAATAATTTTTCGAATGCAGACTTATTGCTACTTTGAAACAGAGTATTTTTATGTACTTACTTATTTCTAATAATATTTACCAGCGACTCCTTTTTGTATGCATATAAAAACTCGACATAGGTGACGTGTACCTGAACTAGTTTGTTTGAAAAGCCAAAAACAAAAGAACAAGTACAAGACACACAGTAAAATTATAACACCCTTTCGTCCTTTCACTGAGGGATAAAAGTACTACCTACTGTACTTAAAAGTAAAACCTGATCGACGACCATACCGTTCCGTTTAATAAGTCATCGAGATAAATTATTATCGTCCGTATTGTAGTTCTGTTCATTCGGATCCGACTCGTAAAAATAACGGTCCCTTACGTCCGTGACTCGGATATACATACAAATACATTTTGTTTATGAAGCCAGTCGCTTCGATCGGAGTTTTGGATCGCAGATATTTGTATGTAGGAGGACGTGAACATTTTTCTTATAACAAAGGCAGATGCAGACGTTATTTATTATTAAGAGTGTTAGCCGCGTCTTTTTAAATACGACTTTTTTATTTCTAATTAAGCAAAAGCTTGGTATTTTTTATTTAACCGGGAAAGAGTAGGAATTTAAAAACTTTAATTAAAATAAGTAAGATCATGGAATAGATACAAAAGCAAAGTATTTGTCGGATTTGAGTCATATTGATTAAAGTGTTATTTTAAAAAGTATTATAATCAAGAGTTATATTTTTGCGTAGCATTCAACTCGTTCTAATAAAGTTATCACCACAACGTGGTTTGTAAGGTGGTTGATTTGGTTTTTGGAAATAATACTCCATAAAATATTTTTAATGTATATTTTAAAAGCTAAGATGTACACGATCCAATACTAATTGTGAACATACCATAAAAGTCAGCTAATAAACAATATCTAGTCGCAAAGTTTATAGATAGATACACAGGTGCGAATAGACGAACTGGTATGGACAAGGTATTCAATTCCCGGCGTTCCACAAGGTGCTCACTCGGGGCCCGCTCTGTTCGTAGTGTACGAGGCGATATAAAAACACTTGTCAATGAATAAAACAGGATCCGCCTCTTTTTACTCGTCTACGCTTTACGACGTGTGGCCCGTAGGCCGCGCACCCACGACCTGATGTTTCATTAAAGCTATTCGATTATCGGATATCGTTCTTTTATCGCTTTCGCTATCGGTCAATGGACGATTACATTGTTGGTTATGTTTCCGAGATCGCTGATTCTGATTGAATGCCATTATTGGAAAGTTGGTACTACGGTAATTACGATAGACTGTTTTTTTCGTTCTGATAGATATTTTGATTGTTGTGGTAGATTCATGTATCACACAGTAGTATATTTGAGAGGTTTAAGCGAAACTCTTCTCTCAATTCAGTCTAAGCAGACGATGTGTTTCATTTTAGGCTGTAAGATTCTCCATAAGAGTCAGAAGTCGTCTTAGATATATGAGGGACATTAGACTCCCAGTTTATCTTATATTAGAAATAGGAGGTAAATATTATGAACTGAAACTCCTGTTACTAGATGCTGTAATTGTCGCAAAATAGGTCACTCGCACTTATTATGATGAAGTTACACAAAAACAGAAGTCAGTTTAGTATGACATTTTGCCGCACTGCTGCCGATTGAAACTTAGTGAACATCAATAAATAAAAAGAAAACATTTTAATTCAAAAAAGGAATATATAAACATTTGAACAGAGGTGAATACTTAGCTTAACATAATCGTATTCAATAAGTAAAAAAAAACTGCCCAACTCGCGTTTCGCAAAACAATTCTCAAGCGAAAGAAACCGAAATCCACTTAGCCGAAAATAGGTTTAGACCGTTTTGATTACTGCAAAGAAAGTGAACAGAGGGAAGGAATATAAAACGGCGGTATAATAAAGACCGGTATATCCCGAGCATTGCCGCACCGACGGAGGAGACAGTTGCGGCATTGTCCCGGTAACAGGATTGCGATCGTTTCATTTACATTTTGCGGCGGGTGCGGGGGCGGTTGTGCGGGGCGTGCGGAGTGGGGGGAGGCAAAGCCGCAAACACTCTGTAATTCAATCGTGTGCGAGCGCGGCCTACGAATTGATACCGCAGGGGAGTCTGCACACACCACACGCGATGCTATCGGTAACTTAGAATGATATAAATGGCGTCCGCCAAAGCATACCGACAGCCGAAGAAGGGCAATGTATGTCACATTCTTCGCCATCCTCTGCAACTTATTTTTCAAACAAGTTATTTATCTTTGTTAAGTGACATTATATTTTTATTTCCTTCTATAAATTTTGTACAGGCAGTCCTCGACTTACGTCGTTTCGATTTACGTCGGTGCAAGTTACGTCGAACAATGTTTCGATACTATTCCTCAAAGATACGTCATTTGTTTCGATTTCCGGCATAGGAGAATTCACTTGTCGCAAGGTCAATGTCCGTGGGGCCGGCGGGGCGCGTTGTCGGCGTGCGGGGATTACTCCGCACATGCTGCTGATTTTGTTTAGTTACTTCAGGGACAACGGACAATCACAACGTAATACATTAGTTTTTTTTGCATCTTTGACAGTTTTTTTTACATACATATTTAAGTAAATTTTAAACTATGCCACCTGAACAAGACACTAAAAAAACTTTCCGTAGCCTTTGCAAATTTGGAGATTTTGAAGAAAATGATCCTAATTTTGAGAGAAGTTTTAACGTTAATAACAAAATTTGTGCAGCCTATCAGTGTTACCAAGATCTGTATGATAGCAAGAAGAAAGAAGCGAAGCAATCTAGAATTGATAGTTTCTTTAAGCCAAAAGTTTAATTTATTATTTCTCATTGCATATTTTGATTACATACTAAAGTTTTACAATTATTATTAAAATTAATAACACACAAATAACAAAAAAAACTAGCAATTTCATAAGTGCATATATAATTATTTTGAGAACTTACTTTTGATAATAAAGTATGTATATCCTTTGTTATAAATGCAGTTTTTTCTTTAAATTTCGAGTTCGTATGGATCCTAACCCTTGAGTTTTACATGTAAACATATGAAAAAATACGTCTCGACTTACGTCGTTTCGATTTACGTCGCGTATTTCGAGAACCTAACATGCCGTAAGTACGAGGACTGCCTGTATTTCATTTTAACTTTTTTGTTCACTCAGATGTTCATTAGAGACATTTTTAAATCGACCTCTCTCGTAACTAAAATAAGTATTACGAAGCAGTAAGAAGCGAAACCTAAGAACGCCATTAACATCGCGCTATTTCATAGAAATAATATCTTAGCATACTCGCAGCTACAGATGTGGTATGGACCTGCAAATAGATTCGCATTTCACATTTGTATAGAAGAATGGGCGCCGCGGAATGTTGTTGCTCGTAACAGAACACCGCGGGGGAGAGGAGACAGTGCGGGGGAAGCGGGGGCGGTCTTGTACGGAACACTGTGGGCGGAAGCATTTTCGGAGAAAGTTGACGTTGTTAATGTTAACAATTCGCGAATCA
Organism: Mycalesis mineus; assembly: GCA_034621355.1. Taxonomy (NCBI): domain Eukaryota; kingdom Metazoa; phylum Arthropoda; class Insecta; order Lepidoptera; family Nymphalidae; genus Mycalesis; species Mycalesis mineus. The sequence goes on along the minus strand of JAXAVZ010000157.1, from coordinate 9,119 downwards.
ACAGTACCAAGGGAGTTGTAGTACTTTAACATTGCGGAAGGTCTCAAGGAAGGAAATGACGGTCTTACGTATCTAATCCTGCGATTTCTTATTCCTTAGCAATGATTGTATATTACAACTCCTTTTTATTCCATTTCACTTTTTTAATTTTCTAAAGAAAATAATTGAAACAGCTAGTAAGTAGTGTTTAGTTAATGCTGCTCGATTCGCAGTGAAGAAGAATAATCGTTGACATCTATTAATGATCTATGATGATCTTTAATATCACTAAGACCGCTAACCCCAATTGGAACCATAAATTTCATATCCTCTCTAAAGTAACCCCCTAAAAATAGTAACAGTATTAGTAGGTAAAAGGTAATAATAGAAACCTTTTTGTGACGATACATATAAATCCAAAGGCACAGGAACAAAATATCAAAAAACAAAATTGTCGGAACAACTAGAACATAAATATACATATAAATAAATAATATACGGTTGTTTTCTAGTCAGAGCGAGGTTTGTGTTTACCGGGAATCGAACCCGCGGTGGTCGCTCGTAAAGTGCCGCTTCCGGCGCGCACCCACGACACCAACGTCGCGACGATAAACAAACAACCAACATTCGTGTTTCTTATAATAGCAACACATTTTATATAAGGCCTCTACCACACTGGCGCACATTTCCTCTCAGAGACTTACTAATGCAGAAGACACACTTTTTACATTACAAAAACGTCGGCATGATAACTAAATTCAGTGACAGAAACGTCAGTATGATAAATAAATATTAATATTAATTTATTGATTTTGATTTGTTGGTTCTCAAAAAGCAACAATCAAGTTTCTGATTGGATTATTTGTCATGGATGGATAATTTTTTTACTTTCAATGGCTTGTGTACCTACTGCATAGTAAGCTTTCATTATTAATTATTTGGTGGAGTAGTAACATTTTTGTGTATAATTACATATATACTGTAATTTAGACACAGACAAAAATTAAGTATCATCATAATACCAGTACTTGATATTTTTTACTGTAGTAACAAATAACAGTAGGTAGCTAATAGTGGAGTCGAGGCCTTATTGAAAGCGCCTCATTTCCGCTTTCTTTACAAAAAAATCTGGGACACAAAATATTTGATCACTATAAATACGTTTCTGGATTAAGAAAGAATGGGAATTGCTCTATACAGATAATTAAATTGTTCCCTCTACAAAAACAAAAAAAAAACAGAATAAGATTTTTTCAAAATTTTATAAAACTAAGCGTTAAATAGCTCTGTTTTGATAAACTTCTCACAATCATTTGACTAACAGAACACCTATTGTTATTTATAGTGCCTGCGCTCTAACATGGTGCCTGTGACATATATGTCATTAACTTTCCGTTTCACTCTTGAAAGTTGAAGCGATTTACAAATTATGACTTAGTATTTCAGCTGTTCCAAATTCGTAGTATATTAAATCGTTAATAGCTGTAGTAACTTAAATTTAAAACCGTTAAACCCAGCCAGAATGTTCTAGTCTACAAATAAAATCAAATTGAAAGAAAAATTAAGCAAAGTGTTGTAACGTATAACGTAACGCCATAGACGTGTCTAGTGATGGGACGTACTTCTACGATGAATAGTCGATATTTTTTTAAATAATAAATGTATATTGTAGTACAATTTTTATTTTTAAAAAGTCTATAATTTTATACAACAACAGAACATCAGGGAAAGTTTACTCAAAAGGTTGCAAAGAAGAAATATATTTTATTCGTCTAAACTTATATCAGAATTAGGAACATTTGAGTTGTCACTAAATTCATCATCTGAATCTATGACGAATATTATTAACAACTAGCGGTCTCCCGGTATTTGACCCGCGTAGTTCCTGGTCCCGTGGTAATATCTGGATACAAATTACCTTATGTCACCCCTCATGAGTCGAGCTATCATATACAAAAGGTTTTTTTATAATCCGACTGATGACTGATGTAGTTTCAGAAACAGACAGACAGACAATAATTGAAAAAAAAATGTTATTTCGGTGTATGTACGGTATGCATATATGCACAAACAGGCACTGCAATTTTATTTATATGTATAGATGAATTAATTATGTTGTTAATATGGACGTCACGATCCCAATCAGACATAATATCCCTTTTTGTTTTATTCACGACTTTCGACCAGTCTTCAGGTTGATCTTTTTTGATGGCCTCTTGTAACAGTGCCAACATGTTATTTGCCGTTAATGGCGGTGAAGTAAGTATTAATTTCTGCGGCGTGACTGAAAATTAAATGGGAATATGGAAAAAAAGTATTTAAATTCAATCAATCAAATAATCAATTATTTCATAGGTAATGCTGCGTTCGCAACGCTGATGTTATAAATGCTGATTTTAAAGAGCTTCAAAATAGGAATTGAAATTAAAAGCATACATGTTATTTGGGCCCAATAACATTATATCTAAGAACCAAGGTCAGACCTATTGTCATCTCTTCTAGAGCATAGGTAGGAGTTGGTGCCTTTTGACGCCGGACTAAGGCAATAAGCTCCAACTTTAACATTTTTATATCTACTCCGTTTTCCAGTTCATCAACTCGCTATTGCGGTTGGATTGGTTTGGGGTTAATCTGTACCAAATGGTAAAGCGGGGCAGATTGAGATTTTCTTCATTTGTCTTGGTCTGGCTGGAGGAAGGCTATCGCCGTGGCTAGTTACCACCCTACCGACAAAGACGTACCGCCAAGCGATTTAGTGTTCCGGTACGATGTTGTTTCATTCTACACCTAACAAGTTAGCCCGCATCCATCTTAGACTGCATCACACATCAGGTGTGATAGCAGTCAATTGCCAACTTGTAGTTGTTAAAAAAATTATCGCAGAGACTATCGTCAATAAAAGTTTAATCCCTAGAAACTATACATTAGTATAACCGCGATAACAAAGTCTCCTCATAAATAACAATCAAATAATAATTTGCCTTTTAAGCTAACTCTTTTACAACATTGAAAAGAGCTAGATTTATGCTGCGAGTATCGTCAGCGATAAACATGAATTTCTAAGCGTCACATCCCTAGTCACTGACGTCAACGTCATACTGTTAACCGCACCTTTTTACAGCAATTCGAGTATAATGTAATGAATTAGGTACTGTCAGCAAGTTCGTATGTTCTCTTTTTTTGGAACTTGTAGAGGTTTTAAAAAATTGGTACCAAATATAAATATACCAAGATTTTAATTCCTTAAAAAAAAACGTCGCATTTCTACCTAATCAACATACATAGTTAAAATAAAAAGCCAAAGTTGCGCTTGTAAAGAAAACTAAAGCTTACTATAAAATTTTTAACAAAAAATAGAACCGACTCAAAACGCACTAAAAAGTAAAAAATAACTGTGTCATTTAGTTGCTTTAATTTACTTAAGCATATCTATGAAGTCGGCGCCAGCAAGTTTAAGGAACATTTATTTAACATAGTAAAGCAGTTTGTGGGTTCAATTTTCCCATGATATCATCATCAGATCCTAACATGATGACCATGGAACCGCCTTGGAAGTGTGCCCTTTCTAATAAAAAAAAAAAAAAAAGAATTATCAAAATCGGACAACTGTGTAAAAAGTTATGCGTGTACATACATAAAAAAAATTAAAAAATACACGTGTCCAATTGAGAACCTCCTCCGTTTTTTTTCGTCGGTTAAAAAAGCGCAACCAATTCTGTTTCAAACATCTAATCTTCCTTCCTTTTTGCTCTCATTTCTCCTCCAGCTAAGCGATTATAACATTAACACATATATTTTTCATCGCGCAACACGTTTTCAAAACACTAAACATCGTAAATGTCGTCGGAACGCAGCGCGCCCTTATGTTGCGTATCAAATGTTTATACTCGTCTAAGCGGAAACTTGCCGGCCAATAAAATGTATTTTTACCGCTTTGATCTGACGACCCGCGCCTCACGCCGCGCCCCCACCACGTCCACGTGTCTACTGTTTTATTGATATCTTCCTGAGGCAGTCCTACGCAAACAAGCCGTGTCACCGATTTGTTAGTTTTTTATATCGTTCAATCATTTACCAAAGTAAAGGTTCTAAAAAAGTTATACGTAGGAAGTTTCCGTTTTTTAAATATTTCTGTTTCTGTAAATATTTGAATTAAGTGTGGTCGTTTATCGGTCATCGATCTGTATACTGTATTTGAGTATACAGATCGTTTTAAAATTAACATAAATAATAAAACTTTAAAGTGTAAGTAGAGCACAAGTTGCACAAAATTTTATTGATATTTTTAACATGATTGTACCTAACCTATTCTCTGTGGAAAGTCAAGTGAAACAATATATCGAGAACATATACCATATGTATTCATTTTGAGTTTAGGTTAGTTTATATTTAATGAACTTTTTTAAATTAACTATTATATTTAACAGTATCTAGAAGATCGTGAGTGCTCTTTGTAATTCTTGGATGTACTAAATACCAATTATGTACTAAATATCTAAACACATCCTTCGGATCCATCCTCTCGGAGGGTTTACAGAACCTTTAATATTTAAAATTGTTTTATTTAGTAATACCAAGTTGAGAATACAGACGTACAATTCATGTTAGAAATACATATTAATTATAATGCACGGGTGTCCGTCCGTGGGCGTCACATTGTATGCAGCGCGCGCTATATCAAAATTATTCAATACATGATTAGCATACAAACTACGTATCCTGTTTACTGATCTGTGACCACTATACAGCCTATTACAGCTGGTGGGATATTACCGAGCAAGATTCAGGAAGCTGTACTTAATAGAGCAACTACGCATAAATTAATAATTCATTAGAAAATAATTGCATAATGCATAATATGCTGTAGCTAATCGCCAAATAAATCTTGGACGTGTATCAGTTAAGATTTTTAATAAAGGTAATATTAAATAATCCGAGAAATAAAAGAGACTAAACTTCCCATATATATTAGTTGGTTCCCAAGATCACTGTTAATGATCGGGACGGTTTAACATTATCTACGAGGCACGTGGAAGTAACGCCACCAACAATCCAATTTTGACGACCTCCGTGGCGCAGTGGTATGTGCGATGGATTTATAAGACGGAGGTCCTGGGTTCGATTCCCGGCAGGGCAGATTGAGATTTTTCTTAATTTGTCTTGGTCTGGCTGGTGGGAGGCTTTCGCCGTGGCTAGTTACCACCCTACCGACAAAGACGTATCGCCAAGCGATTTAGCGTTCCGGTACGATGTCGTGTAGTAACCAAAAGGGGTGTGGATTTCCGTCCCACTCCTAACAAGTTGGCCCGTTTCCATCTTAGACTACATCATCACTTAACATCAGGTGTGATAGCAGTCAAGGGCCAACTTGTAATCGATAAAAAAAAAAAATTTCAGGCTGAAAGTTTTTACTAAGAATTTCTTGTAGGATAGAATATTGAATTATGCTCATAGCCAGATAAAGAAATCGAACCCAGGACCCCATGTAACGAAAACACTACAAGTTATAAAGTACTTTATTGTAAATATTTAATTTTGAAAAATGTTGTGAACTGGTGATAACATACAATTTTTTAACTAAAAATAGAACCGATTCAAAACGCACAAAAAAGTAAAAAAATAACTGCGTCATTTAGTTGCTTTCATTTACTTAAGCATATCTATGAAGTCGGTGCCACGTAAAGTACTCGTACTATACTGTCATAGTATATTATACGGCACTAGTAGCCAAAAAGCTACCGATACTAACACAAAAACCGAAATCGCTGCAAGTGTGCCTATAAAATTTGAAGAGTTCCTTCAATTCTCCCAGGATATCATCATCAGATCCTAACATGATGACAATGGGACCACCTTGGAAGTGTGCCCTTTCTAATAAAAAAAGAATTATCAAAATCGGACAACTCTGTAAAAAGTTATGCGTGGTCGTACATAATACATATATATATATATATTTTCGTCGGTTAAAAATAAATGCTCATGAAGTCGCAGATAAAAGTTAGCTAAAAATTGAAACAGCTTTAAAAGCACTTGAATAAAATTTAAAATGCAACGCCGACTATCTGGTCCTCTAGCCGGCGTGTGGCGGCCAGTAGTGAGCAATTAGCGCTGGTCGCAGGTTCGAGTCCGATTGAGTCATTATGCCCATTTGTTACAGTCGGCTGGAGCAGCTCGGCCGGAGCGAGTTTTCTACTTTTTACATCAATTAAACTATTAAGCGAGGAAACTGATGGTATAACTTGTCTACTTTTTGTTGAGTAATCTGTAAAACTTAATTTTACTTAGTACCCTTTATTTTTATGCTTTATCACTATTTAAGCAATATGGGTTTTGATAGGGATTATAATTATATTATAGGGAAATCTCTACCACCAAGATTCGGTCTTCGAGGATCAAGAGGTAGAGCTTTGAATATCAATCCATAATTATCGAATTTCAACAGTTATACCCCGCTAACTCGCATTGGAGCAGCGTGGTGGTTGTAAGCACTCACGTCCTATATTGGGCTATTAAGTTAATTATGATGTTTGTGTTATTAATCTAAATTTGACGACCTCCGTGGCGCAGTGGTATGCGCGGTGGATATATAAGGCGGAGGTCCTGGGTTCGATTCCCGGCGGGGCAGATTGAGATTTTTCTTAATTTGTCTTGGTCTGGCTGGTGGGAGGCTTTCGCCGAGGCTAGTTACCACCCTACCGACAAAGACGTACCGCCAAGCGATTTAGCGTTCCGGTACGATGTCGTGTAGAAACCAATAAGGATGTGGATTTTCTTCCTACTCCTAACAAATAAGCCCGCTTCCATCTCAGATTGCATCATCACAACAATTAGATATTTTTTTTATGAATAAAACACTTTTACATCATTATTGAAAGTTAAGTACAAAAATTTTTTAACAAAAAATAGAACCGACTCAAAACGCACTAAAAAGTAAAAAATAACTGTGTCATTTAGTTGTTTTAATTTACTTAAGCATATCTATGAAGTCGGTGCCAGCAAAGTTTAAGGAACATTTATTTTACGTAGTAAAGCAGTTTGTGGGTTCTAGGTAACGTCCTTGAAAGTAGAAACCTTGGCTGGCACCGACTCCTAGATATGCTTAAGTAAATTAAAGCAACTAAATGACACAGTTATTTTTTACTTTTTAGTGCGTTTTGAGTCGGTTCTATTTTTTGTTAAAAAATTTTATTTCTTACTTTTTAGTGATTTATCGCCACGTACCGTACTCGTACTATACTGTCATAGTATATTATATGCGTGGTCATTCATAAAAAAAAAAAAAAAACAAATATACGTGTCGAATTGAGAACCTCCTCCGTTTTTTTTCGTCGGTTAAAAATGCTGGTTGCGTGTAGTGTCAAAGACTCGAAGTGTTTACGTTCCATTAAAGTAAGTCGTGTCTATCAAAGATATATCGTTTCAAGTATTTTAGTGTTATCCGTCGGACAGTATCAGAAGTGCGGTTGCGATCCGCTCCATACCTACATATTTTGTTTTTAATTGCTTTTATCTTTACTCTTTAAGACGGTGGACCATTAAAAATATAAGAATGGAGATAAGAAGGTGCTTTTGAAAGTCCAAAATGTAATGCGGTCAATAATTTGAACCCATAACATGGAGTTGTTAAGATTTTCTCTGACTAATACCACCTGTATTTTATAATTTTCACTATATCTTACTTACAATAAACATACACAAAGATTTCTAATAGAACCTCATTTTGTTTAATAGTATAAACTTTTTCTTTATTTACCTTTTTCACATAAGAATTAATTTGGAGCATATGTTCAACCCATTACAAACTATCATCAGTGACGTCACAGTTTTGTTACTACAAGTTACGCAATAAATGTATAAATGTCAAAAATCCGTTTTATGAGGGTCTTCAAAACGCAATAAAGGAAAAATAAGAGCAATAAAATACGAAGGTTTGCTGCCAAGGGCGGTCTACGCTATAAAACTAGAGGAATGGTCGCCAGCCGGGACACACTCTGACTTTGAATATTTACGCGCACAACTTGTACAGAATTTACTATTGTTAATTGCTAATATTTATTATAATATTTCACTAAGGCAAGAGACGGATTGGTACATACTCAATCATTAAAATGGAAGTGGGCCGGTCATGTGATGCACCTACGGGATCAGAGATGGACGAAGAAGGTGACTACTTGGGCAGGTCCACAGGGGAAAAGAAGGAGAGGTAGGCCTGTTACTAGTTGAGAAGCCGACCTCAGAAAAATAGCCGGCCCCAACTGGTATCGGGTAGCCCAATCTAGAGAGAACTGGATGTCTTTGGAGGAGGCCTTTACCTACAGAGGGGTTCTTGCAGACTAGATTGTAAAATAATTAAGTAAATTTTATTTTTATTCGTTTTTGTAAATCTGCACGAATTTTTTTTTTTTTACTTTATTTTATTAATTGCTAATATAGGAAACGTTTGTTTAAGTATATTAGTTAAATCGCCATTTATGACCTTTCATCAAAGTTATTAAACTGATAACTTTTAACTACTAACACGTTAAGGCAACAGCCTATGTGGCTTCCCTTTTCTCTCATGCTAGAATACTGCGCTAGAAGTATTTAAGTTATCACTTCTGTCGGGCGTCCCGAAACGCACACATTTTTAATGTTTCATTATTTTGTACTGCTAGCAAAAGCTTTTAAGTTAAGTAACTAGCATGAGAGTATAAAGTGAAAAGAGGGGGTTTAGGGAGTCTGGACCCCCTTATCACAATAAGAATTCTGTACTAAGACAAAAACTAGGTACCTAATTTATCATTATTGGACACTCGGAGTCTCCTCCATGAGAAAACTATAGCTAGCCCATAGTAACTAGTCTAAATGTAGCCAAATTCTATGTTTTACTGCGGATACTAAGGCAAAAGCTAGGTACCTAATTTATCATTATTGGACACTCGGAGTCTCCTCCATGAGAAAACTATAGCTAGCCCATAGTAACTAGTCTAGATGTAGCCAAATTCTATGTTTTACTGCGGATACTAAGGCAAAAGCTAGGTACCTAATTTATCATTATTGGACACTCGGAGTCTCCTCCATGAGAAAACTATAGCTAGCCCATAGTAACTAGTCTAGATGTAGCCAAATTCTATGTTTTACTGCGGATACTAAGGCAAAAG
>JAXAVZ010000153.1:0-23621 GCA_034621355.1 Mycalesis mineus | reverse complement strand
GTACTAGACGCAGTAGTGAGGGTGACTTGGTAGTTACTTCTACGCCGGCGCTTGCCAGTAAAGCACCCCTTGCACTACACAGACCCAAATCGGAAGGCTCCTTACTAAGAATCACCGCTCAACTTAGAGCGGCTAAAGAAGCCAGCCTGGAGCGCAGTATTGCGCAAGCGGAAGAGCCAAAGGAGGTGGGTGGGGGAGAAGACTCCTACTATGTTTCAGATATATCTATGGTAGGGGGCGGAGCCCTACACGAAATTCCCCGCCTGGCGAACACTTTGCTGCAAAAGACGAAGTCAAGGCTAGAAGAGAGCCGAAATATGAACAAAGAAATAAAGGAGGACGTGTGCAGTGGTCTGCATGGCCTCCACAAAATGATTTTGAGGCTGGCAGACTCCCGTAACCGACACATTGCAGACAAAGAAAGAGCAAAATCAGGTTATGAGAGACGCATAAGTCAACTGGAGGCCAAGCACGCCGCCGCGTGGAAGTCCCGAGCCGAGTCACTTGAGGAGGCTCAGAAAGAGACATTAACAGCCATCAAAACTACACAAAAAGATATTGAGGCAGTCCGTTGGATAGCATTGGAGGCAGAGGAGACTCTAAAAGGGAATAACAAAACACTGCAGGAAATGTCCACAAAGTACGTACCATCTGCAGTGCCAACAGAGCCTCTAGATGCTATCCAGTACGATATAGCTGTTCTCAGACTGGAAGTGGGCAACCTCAATCAAAATATATCGGAAAGTATCAACCAGCTAACTAAACAACAAGGCCCTTCTTGCGACACAAAAACCAGCCGGGCGTCAGCTGTCGAGCCCTTACAGACCTATGCTGGGGTGCTAGCGACTCCCAAGCATGGTTTGTTGCTGGAGTCAATCGAGCCGAGACACACCAGCGAGGACATCGTCAAAAAGGTAAAAGCAGACGTGGATGTTATTACAATGGGCATTGGGGTGAACAAGATTGCAAAACTTAGCCGCCAAAGAGTCATCATAAATTGCGACTCAGAGAGTGAGAGAAACAGGCTCCAGCAAGCAATAAAAGAGAAATCTCTTGGCCTCACGGTTGCACACGCTCGCCCCAAGAGCCCGCTTCTGCGACTGATTGGCGTTACGGTGGATCTCCCTAATGAAAAAATAGAAGAAGCAATTTTTTCACAAAATAAAAAGCTTATAATGGAAGTGGAAGAGGCAGAGAGAAGAATCAAAGTTGTCCGCAGAACCAAGGGTAGGATAAACCTTCTCAATAATGTAATCATAGAAGTAAGTCCGTCCCTCTGGCGGCATCTGCAGGGCAGAAAACTGAGAGTGGGATACCAGGTTGTGGAGGCAGTGGATCAGACGCCTTTGATCCAGTGCTTCCAATGCATGGGGTTCGGCCATAAAGCGTATGACTGCAAAAAGAATACCAAGTGTGGTCACTGCGCTGGGGATCATGAAACAAGGCAGTGCGCAGCAAGGAATTTGCCTCCCTGTTGTGTGAACTGCTCAGACTTAAAGAACCTCAGGAAGGACCACCCAGCCTACAGTCCAAACTGTCCGGAGTGGGCAAAATGGGATAGGCTGGCCCGGGCCGCCGTATCATACTGCTAAGGGCAGCTCCAGGGACCTAAATCAAAACAATGAAACATTAAAACAAAAAGGTATACTGGAGCTAGCCCATGTCAACCTGGGGCGAGGATACAACGCCCAACAAGAGTGTCTACATGAAGCAAAAAAACAAGGAGTGCAGATAGTCCTGGTGCAGGAACCTTATATAGGCTCTGGAACCAAGACAGTAGCTAACGTGAGGGTAATTCAATCTGAATCCAATAATACCGATAAACCAGTCAAATCTGCAATCCTCGTCCTCGATCGGCGCTTACAGGTTATAGAAAATCCAGATTGGAATAACCAAAACATAGTGGCCGTAAAAATTTGTATTCATAGCTTAGTGATAGGAATAATTAGTACATACTTAGAGAAGACCAGCGATATAGAAGACGACCTGGAAAGACTCACTGCAGTGATACAAGCACTCGGCGTGGAGTACTTAGTTGTCGGAGGCGATATCAATGCCAAGAGTCCCTGGTGGGGCTGCGAGGAGGACGACGACAGGGGATCAAAGATAATGGAATCATTGGCAAGACTAGACCTTCATGTACTCAACGAGGGCACACAACCCACTTTTTATGCTCTCAGGCAAAATAGAGCCTACACGAGTATAGTAGATGTTACATTCGGATCGGGAAACATCTTAAGGAAAATATCAGACTGGAGGGTGGACCCGAACTTTGTAACATTGTCCGATCACAGAGCTGTCCGTTTACGAGTCAACGTAATAACCGCAAGAACAAATGCACCTAGACTCTCAACAAGGAGGTACAACACTGCAAAAGCTAACTGGGGAAAATTTGCTACCCACCTAAAAAGAATGTTTATAGAAAAAAGAATAACAGCAGAAATCGTTCGGGAAATAAAAAGCACAGAACAACTGGAGAAAGTAGTGGAGTCTTATGTGGGATGTGTCTCGAAAGCCAGCGATGAGGCTATCCCTAGAATTCCAAATAGAATACAGCTGGGGAAAACCGTATGGTGGACTGATGAGCTGACAGCCAAAAAAAAGGAAGTTATAAGGAAAAGAAACAAAATAAGGAAGGCCAACGATAGGAGGAAACCATATGTTATCCAAGATTATTTAACGGCCTTAAATGAGTATAAAGACCTCATAAACCGAACCATCGCTGAAAGCTGGAAGGCCTTCTGTAGTCGGCAAGGGAAGGAAAGCTTCTGGGATGGAATCTACAGAGTAATTCGTAAAAGCGCAAAGAATGAGGGCGACAAACTCTTGAGATCCCCAACAACTCGAGCCACACTATCGCCAATTGAATCCGCACAGTTACTAGCAAAGAGTTTCTATCCAGATGACACCCCTGAAACAGAAACCTGGGAACAACAACAAACAAGGGAATCCTCCAGTAGGGGAATAGAAGCACTTTGCAGAAGTAATCACCTAGATTTCACCAGGATGGAACTAGAAACGGTGTTAAAAAACATGAATCCGAAAAAAGCTCCGGGTGAGGATGGGCTTACATCTGATATTTGCCAGGAAGCCTACCTGGCGGACCCTGATATATTGGTTGCAATCTATAGTAAATGCCTAGAAATCTCATGCTTCCCGAGGTTATGGAAGACAGCCATAATAAAGGTCCTACCAAAACCGCAAAAAAGCGACTACACCAGCCCTAAATCTTATCGACCTATAGGACTCCTCCCGATCTTTGGGAAAATTGGAGAAAAGATGGTAACCAATAGAATTCTTTGGCAATTAGGAAAGGAAAGAGCTCTTAACCCACGTCAGTATGGGTTCATGCCACAGAGAAGTACGGAAAGCGCCCTATACGATGCCACAGAGGTAATAAAAGCAGCCGTTCGACGAAAAGAAATAGCCGTTGCAGTGTCCCTAGACATCGAAGGGGCATTCGACAACGCGTGGTGGCCGGCGATAATTGGCCAACTGCTAAAGAAACGAGTGGAACCGGAACTCATAAGACTCGTGGCAAGTTATCTATCCGAGCGGTCAGTAACAATCCGATACTTGGGAGAGCAAACAACCAAAGCCACTACCAAAGGTTGTATTCAAGGCTCTACGTGCGGACCACTTCTGTGGAACCTATTGATTGATGGTCTTCTTGAAGAGACCAGCCAATGGAAAGTCCACGTGCAAGCATTTGCTGATGACATTCTCATTATAGGCACGGATAAAAACGGGGAAAAACTAGAGCGAGAATTGAACAATGCTCTCCTACGAATAGTGTCATGGGGGAAGGCAAACAAGCTAAACTTCGCCTCACAAAAGACTCAAGTAACTCTTTTTACTCGAAAACTTAAGTATTATGTGCCAAAACTTAACATGAACGGAACAGAGCTAGTGACCGGCAACCATCTGAAGATACTGGGTCTAACAATTGACAAAAACCTTAACTACTTGGAGCACATTAAATTAGTCACAATGAAGGCAATCAACTTGTACAAGGGAGTCGCTAAAACTGCCAAAGCACACTGGGGCCTGAATGCCGAGATAATAAGGACAATCTATCAAGCCGTAGTAGAGCCAACCGTCTTGTATGCCGCTAACGTCTGGGCTGAGAAATGTCAGACAGTACAACTACGCACAAAACTCGATCGCATTACAAGAATGTTCGCTATTATGATTTGTAAAGCTCACAGAACAGTATCTTTATCCTCCAGTGTCATCCTGGCTGGTATCCTCCCACTTGATCTTCGAGCGCTGGAAAGAAGGGACTTTTATGAGATTAGACGAGGGAAACCAATGGAGCAGCTTCCAGGAAGAGAAATGGAGGTGCCCATTAGCCCGTTTTGCCTATCCCACCCCGCATTGCGAAGCGGGATAACCTTTGCCCATATAAATAAAACAGAGGAACTACCGGAAACAGAAAAAGACACCATCAGTATATACACCGATGGCAGTAAACTGGAAGGCAAGGTGGGGGCAGCAGTCTCCATCTGGAAAAACAAATCAGAGATTAGCCATAGCCTGCTGCCACTGTCCAGCTACTGTTCTATTTACCAAGCTGAGCAAATCGCGATACTAGCAGCTCTTAAACTAATGCTGAAGGATAAAAACCTAAGAAGTGCGTCAATATACAGTGACTCCAGGTCAACGCTAGAGAGCTTACAAAACCCAAATGCTCTACACCCAATAGTGGCTGACATACAAGACGCTATCACAACCCTAAAAGGAAAAGGTGGAAAGATCTGCTTCTACTGGGTGAAAGCACATGTCGGCGTTCCGGGCAATGAGAGAGCGGATGAGCTGGCCAAAAAAGCTGCCCTAACATGTAAAAAGAAGCCAGCGTATGACAGGTTCCCTTCGTCGTTCGCCAAGCGCCTAATTAGGGATTCTACTGTGGATTTATGGCAACAAAGGTACTCCACCACAACCACCGGAGCGGTCACAAGAAAATTCTTCCCGGATGTGAAGGCTGCTTTCCAAATCCTAAAGACTGTAAAGAAAACAAATTTAATTGCACAATTATTTACAGGCCACGGAGGCTTTAAAGCTTACCTGTTTAAATTCAAGCTATCACCAAGCCCATACTGCATTTGTGATGGGAGTAGTGAAGAAACTATTGAGCATCTTCTTGTGGATTGCCCCAGGTTCGTAGCAATAAGACACGACTGTGAATGCAGAATGGACTTGGCGTTAAAAGTAAATAATCTTCACCTGACGGTTAAGGACGAGGATTGCAGGATCCACTTCCTGGATTTTGCACAGGATGTGGTAACTAGGGCTGGTCGAGCAAATGGCTCAAAGTTATGTAAGTAATTAATAAGTTTGTTATATATATGTAAGTTAGTAATTAATAAGTTTATTATATATATGTTAATTAAATGTTTATTAAGTTTGAAGTAAGGAAATGTTGTATAAATATATCAAGGAAAAAAAAAAAAAAAAAAAAAAAAAAAAAAATTGTACATATATCATGTACAAAAAAAAAACAAAACGGCATTATTAGTCTTATTATTACTTATTATGCTTGGTTGCGCGTCGTCCGCCGTCGAAGTAACAGTGTTTCCGCGTCGCTCCGTAGCGAAAAAATTCGAAAAAATTGGTAAAAGTTGTCCGATTTGTGCAAAAAAGGTGCCAAAGTGTGCGTCTAGTGACCGGTGATCAGTGCGAGTGCGTGAAGTTTCCCAGGATTTCCTCTCCCGAGAGTTATTCCCGTTTTTTTGGGATATAACCTCAAAATAGACGGAAAATCGGGAGGTTTTCTGCAAACGCTGCTCGCATATGATCGGTAACGTACCTTTTTTATATCACCATTTTGTGCACTTTTTTGAGCTCTATTAAACAAGCTATAACTCAGATTTTTCACGTTTATAAAAACGGGAATATTCCAGAAAAACTGAAAACCACGTGGGAGCCATTTTCTTTCCCCGTGAAGTAAAAATTTTTCTGGTTAAATTTCTATATAAACCGCCTAGAAAATAGATATCTGACGAAAGGTGCACAAAATTTGGCCTGCACAATTGGGCACAATTTAATTTTAAAAATTTGGCAAATTTTCGAAGGGCTGTAGCTCGGAAGAACGATCGATGACATACTGATATTTTTTCGTCAAAAGATCAATCCAAGTCAGATCACTTCATTTGCCAACTTTCAGATTTTTCTGCTGAAAAATAACCGAGCGCCATATAAAAAACCAAAACCACGTGGCCACGAGGTGCATGTTCCTGAAGGAATTCAGGAACACTACATCTAGGGTCTCAAAGGACTTTTTATTTTAAAAAGAATGGCGTTTTTGGTTTTCTAATAGCTCTTATACTTATAAAGTTACAGCTGTTTCTATATTTTTTAGGTCTAGGAAGTCTATATTAAGACCTAAAATTATTTTAGTCTTTTATAAGGTTAGATCTCGTCATTACCAATCAGAGGACACCTCGTTTATCAAAATCGGTTTGGTAATTACGGAGATAGCCGAAATTTGGTCCTGGCGGCCATTTTGACCGCCATCTTGAAAAAGTTTAAACACGAATAACTCAGCTACTATTCGTCGCAGAGAGTTGTGGTTTTCGACTTTAGAATATTCAGGACATACCCATTGGTTTTAGAAAGCAAAATCGTGCACTTTTTTACTATCGCGTTTGATAGATTAATCGGCTAGTGGACGACGGGAGAATCACAGGAGAGTTTTCCGCAGGCTTCTGCGGCAAATATTTATGGAGATATCGCATTTTTAAATTTGGGCCGCCATTTTTGTCCGCCATTTTGAAAATTTTTAATCAGCCATATCTCGTTACCCTTTTGTCGTAGAAGATTGCGGTTTTTTCTGTACACCTTGTCTGACAATAATCTACCTGATACTCTACCTACGGAACGGATTGGTACCATCAGGGATCCCGAGACCAGTTGACCTCCTGACTGGTTAGAAAACAGTCTGCACATTCCGGCGAAACTTTTCCGAGAGTTCTGCGAGTCCTGTGGCCAGAGTTATCGGCATTCAAAGTTTAGGCGGCCATTTTGTCCGCCATCTTGAAAATTTTCGAGAGCCCGTTACTCGCGAACTATTTGCCGTAGAGAGTCGCGGTTTTTTCCGTTAGTGTCAGCGGAGTCTCAACCATCCCTTCCGTAGCGTTTGGAGCTGATCTGGGCGACGTGGGTCCCTGAGTGATTTAGCACCTGGACAGGCTACAGGAAGGCTCAATAATCTGCGCAAAATTTTTTGCGGAGCTCTGGGGTGCATGGGACAGAAGTTATCGGCATTTTTAAATTTGGGCGCCATTTTGTTCCGCCATATTGGAAAAGTTCAATCGCTCGTAGCTTGGTATCTATTCATCCTAGAGAGTTGCGGTTTTCACTAAAGGTGTTGGCAAGAGCTGGACTACACTATCCCCCCCTTTTTTTTTTTTTTTTTTTTTTTTTTTTTTCTCTCATCTCATTTCTTCTTAGGCGAGACAACATACTGAGATAACCCAGACAATGTCGGGATCCAGTAGCTCTACATCGTCCGCCAGGAGGGGAGATTCTAAGCTTTGCACCCCAACGAGAAAGGCTAACAAGCCCCAAGGGCCCCCCAAAAGACCCACGTTAGCAACAAAACAAGCGGTGATTGTGGAAAAGCCCACCTTAACGCGGTCTGCTCGATCGGTACCCTCAATTCCGGTTGAACCGTCTCGCAAGTTAGACCAAATTCCGGCGGAATCATCTCACAACTTAGACCAAGTTAAGGAACCGCAGCTTATCGTTTCTGAACAGGTTAATTCCGCCTCTGATGCAAGCCCTTCCAGCTATAAAAGCGCAATAGGAGCTGACGAGGAAGTAAAACTGTCATCTCCAAGAAGCAGAAGAGGTAGTGAGAGCGATTTGCACTTCACTACCTCTACCCCGGAGCACTTGCTGACAAAGGAAGTTACTTCCCAGAAAACCCGTTCAGAATCCTCTTTACTAAGAATTAGGGCACAAATCCGAGCTGCAACCGAGGCAAATAGAGAAGGTAGTATCCGCCAAGCAGAGGAGCCAGAGGATGACGAAGGGAGCAATAGCTCAGTAATTTCCGATCTTCCCTGCATTGGCGGCGGGGCACTACACGACATGCCGAGAATAGCCAATACCCTGCTACAGCAGACTAAGGCAAAACTAGAGACCAGCCGGAACCTGCACCGAGAAATTCGGGAGGCGGTTACCAGCGGTCTACACGGCCTTTATGAGATGGTGCTCCGCCTCGCAGACTCGAGGAACCGACATGTGGCCGAAAAGGAAAGGATGCGTGCCGGGTATGAGCGTCAGCTGACACGATTGGGAAGCAAGCATAGCGACAACCTCCAGTCCCTCATAAACCAACACCAGGAGATTCAACAGAATCTCCTAAAGGAAGTAAAAGCCACATTTAAGGAGGCTGAAGCTTCAAGGTACTTGGTCTATGAGCTAGATGGAGTCATAAAGGAGCAAAATAAAACCCTAGACAGATTGACAGACTATGCTGGCCAGAGACAGATGGGTGACTGTGGCATGAACGCAAAAACAATCCAGGAGGACATCGCTATGATGCGCCTGGAACTTAATACAATAAGCATGTCCAACTTGGATGGATCACAGCGTAACCTTGGGGGAGCGGTCCAAAGTTACCAAGCGTGGACGGAAGAGGACAAACAGACTCTCCTTAACGACATAGCTCACATCAAGGGAACAACGGACAGATCCCTCGAGGCTCTTTGTGCTTCTGACAAAAATGAACTGCTCAGGGAAACCCAATGCCTCTCAAATGAGAGCAAACAAATGCGGACGGACATAGCGGATATGCGTAGGGAAATAGGGGGTATCTTAAAGTCTCCTATTCTAAAGTCGGTGAATAGCGAACACATAGTGTCAGGCTCGAGTGTTAAAACTAAGCCGACCTACGCTCAAGTAACCAGACCTCGTCACGGAGTGTTATTAGAGTCAGTAGACCCTAGACACACCAGTGGGGACATCATTAAAGAAATCCAAGAAAAAGTTGACGTAATTGAATTGGGCATCAGGGTCAACAATGTAGCAAAAATAAGTAAACAAAGGGTGGTTCTCAACTGCGATTCTGAGAAAGACAAAAACGCTTTGAAGAGGGCCATAGAGACGACCAGTAAAATTTCTGTTTCAACTCTGGCAAGTAAGAAACCCTTGCTTAAGCTAATAGGAGTGATAGCGGCATTAAGCAATGCGAAAATTGAGGAAGCCATCATGAAACAGAATACAAGTTTACTGACTAAGGTAAATGAGCAGGAGCGGCAAGTCAGAGTTCTTCGACGTACAAAGGGTCGTACCGAACTTATCAGTAACGTCATCATTGAGGTGAGCGCAGCCATGTGGCAGGCCCTTAAAGAACAAAAGCTCCGCATTGGCTACCAAGTAGTCGTTGCGATTGACCAGACGCCACTGATACAATGTTACAACTGTTTTGGTTTTGGTCACAAAGCAACGGATTGTAAAAATACAGTGCGATGCGGCAAATGCGCAGGAGAACACGACACCAGAGATTGTCCAAAGAAAAGTGGACCATTCTCATGCGCAAACTGCCAAGCAAAAAACGGAACAGAAACTAGCCATCCAGCCTATAGCTCTTCTTGTCAAGAGTGGGTAAAATGGGACAGGATAGCTAGAGAAGCTGTATCGTACTGTTAAAGGCGACCCGTTGAACGCAATAGTTAACTCCTCTAAAAATACGCACAAGGAAATAAAGCTGTTACAGGCAAACCTTGGTAGAGGCCTTGTCGCTACACAAGAGGCTTTACAAATAGCAACCTCAAATAATGTTGGTATCATGCTATTGCAGGAGCCATATGTGGGTGCAGCTGGCTTTGTCAATCTCAATCACCGAGTCGTACAAAGAGTTTCCAATAGATCAGGACCGGTCAAATCTGCCATAGTGCTCTTAAACCCTAATATACAAATTGTCGAAAGCACGGATTGGGTCACTGAAAATGAAGTAGGGGTTATTGTAAATTGGGAGGGAATGAGTATAGGGTTTTTATCAATTTACTGGGAGGAGTACGTTGGGATAGACGAGCAAATAACGCGACTTGAAAACATCATGAGAAAAATGAAGACACCCCACATTCTCATTGGAGGCGACTGCAATGCGAAAAGCCCTTGGTGGGGCCATGACACGGAGGACCGGCGGGGCGAATCATTTACTAGGTACTTAGCACAGAGTGATTTGGAAATAGTAAACTCAGGATCGACCCCTACTTTTCATGCAGTCCGTAGAGGGGTTGAGTGCACCAGCATAGTAGATGTTACTGTGTGCTCACAAGCGCTACTGGATAAAGTTAAAGACTGGAAAGTTGAACTAAATAAAGTCATCACTTCGGATCATAGAGCAATAACCTACAAAATAACATCTACAGAGCAAACCATCGACTGTACATCCAGAAATTCAACCCGGGTCTATAATACCAATAAAGCAGACTGGGCACTCTTTAAAACATCACTCGAAGGAGCCCTCGAAGCAGCTGCAATAAGTGTCGAAGACATTGAGAGATGTTCCAATCCAGAACAAATTAACAATATGGTAGAAAAATACACCCAGTGTGTTAAAAAAGCATGCGATGACTCAATTCCCTTGGTGTCAGCCTACGTCACAAAACAACTCACATGGTGGAATGATAATCTAAAGGCCCTAAAGAAGGAAGTCATAAGACTCCGAAATAAAATTAGGAAGGCAAATCAAAGAAGAAGGACGTTCGTTATCGAAGATTACAAGGTCAAACTAGAAGAGTACAAAGTGGCAATCTTATCAGCAAGAACAGCAAGTTGGACTAAATTCTGTACTGGACAACAAATAGAGTCAACCTGGGATCGAATCTACAGAATACTACGATTCACAACAAAAAACCAAGAAGAAGTGCTACTCAAGAATGGGGAAATAGATCTGGACCCAACAGGATCGGCAACACTCTTGATTGACACGTTTTTCCCTGAAGACAACAGTGAGGACGACGACATAGAGCAAAGAACGGTAAGAGAAAAGGCGAGACAGATACTACCAGAAACGTCTGGCGCCTTTACTCCCATCACAATAGAGGAAATTCGTGTAGTGATGGAGGCAATAAGCCCACGGAAGGCCCCTGGAGACGACGGCTTTACAGCAGATATCTGCAATACCGCCTTCAAAACAGCTCCGTTGGTACTCCAGAGCTTATTCAATAACTGCGTCAACAGAGGTTATTTTCCAAAGACCTGGAAGGAAGCAAAAATAAAGGTGTTAAAAAAACCGGGGAAAGAAGACTACACCAGTCCGAAATCTTACCGCCCTATAGGTTTGCTTCCTGTATTTGGCAAGGTATTGGAGAAGATCCTTTGCAGAAGAATCACCTGGGCCCTGGGGAAATCTGGAAGGCTAAGTCGCAGACAATATGGTTTTGTGCCCCAAAGGTCGACAGAAGATGCCCTTTACGATGCTATCACCACCATAAGAAACGGCTTAAGTCGTAAAGAGATAGTGGCAGTAATATCGCTCGATATAGAAGGGGCATTTGATAATACATGGTGGCCAAAGGTGATCGAGCAGCTTATGGAAAACTTCGAAGACCCGTTCATAATTAGGACCATGAAAAGCTATCTGAGCGAACGGAGGGTTAAACTGAGGTATGCGGGACAAGAAATCTCCAAAGCAACAAATAGAGGCTGCATACAAGGTTCAACTGCGGGCCCTTTGATGTGGAACCTGCAACTGAATCCACTGCTCCTCAACGCTAACTCATTAAAGGCTCATATTCAAGCGTTCGCGGATGACATCCTAGTGATAGCCTCTTCGCACACCACCTCTGACCTGAACGCCCAAGTCAATGAAGCCCTGAATATGGTAGCAGCTTGGGGGAAATCAAATAAGATGCGCTTCGCGGCACACAAAACGCAGGCGGTTGTCATCACTAGAAAAATAAAATATGACACCCCTGCTTTTGTTCTGAATGGAAGTTCCATACGACTGTCGACCTCTATAAAGGTACTAGGGCTCACAATAGACGCTGGCCTCACATTTAAAGAACATTTAGAAAATGTTACCAAAAAGGCACTAAATTTCTATAAATCGGTAACGAGAGCAGCTAAAGCGACATGGGGGTTGAACACTGATATAATTAAGCTATTATACAGAACAGTAGTTGAACCTACTATCCTATATGCGGCGAGTGCATGGGAACCGGTTTCTGGTCGCCAATACATAAGAGACAGGTTGGACAAAATCACAAGACTCTTTGCAATAAAAATCTGCAAAGCTCATAGGACCGTCTCACTAAATGCCAGCACGCTTCTTAGCTCAATTATACCTTTGGACCTTCGTGCCAAAGAAAATTCGGAGCTGTACCAGTACAAAAGAGGCAAACCCATTGAAGAATTACCAGGGAGGAACTTAGAAATACCAGAGAGTCCCTACAAATTACCCCATCCCGGAGAAAGAAAACCCATGCCATACGGCCTTATTAGTAATCATCAGGACCTAGATGAACTAATCAAAGAATGGCCGAAGATTTACACGGATGGCAGCAAGATCCAAGGAAGGGTGGGAGCTGCCGTAACATGGTTCGAGAATGAGGAGGAAAAAAGAAAAACTACATACAGACTCGAAGACTGCTGTTCCGTGTTCCAGGCAGAACTTGTAGCTATACGTGGAGCAATAAACATGATCAAACGACACAAAACCATCTCCGCATATATCCTCTCGGACTCAAGAGCTGCAATACAGGCAACTGCGAACCCCGAAAATCTCCATCCTATAGCCCTAAAAATACGAGCTGAAATCCAGGAATACCAAGAGGCTGGAGGAGAGATTTGCTTGCTCTGGGTAAAAGCGCACTCAGGAATCCCAGGCAACGAGAGAGCTGATGAAATAGCCAAACACGCTGCTCTTAAAAATAAAAATGCTCCAGTTTATGATGCAGTCCCGGTGGCCTCTGTGAAATGGCTCCTTAGGGAAAAAACGATTCAAGCATGGCAACAAAGATACTCCGATAGCGCAGCTGGTGAAGTCACGAAGATGTTCTATCCCAACGTACGGTTAGCACATAAGGCCTTAAAAAACACCCAATTCGATAATAAATTATGCCAGCTTTTAACTGGGCATGGGGGTTTTGGTCATTACCTACACAAATTTAAGCTAAAAGATGACCCCATGTGTGAATGCGATCCTGACACACCGGAGACTATTGTTCACCTCCTATGCGAATGCCCCATATGGGCTGCAAAACGAACTGAGGTGGAAATAGCTTCGGGTGTCCGAGTCGCATTCGACACATTATACATCCACGCTGAAAATAAAATTTTCGTAAATTTCGGAAAAACAGTAGTGACTCGAGCAAATGTAAGAAATAGCAGTGTCGGGACAACAAATGTTGGTCCCAGCACTACTAATTAGGTGGAATGGGATAAAAGAGTACAATGGCAGAATTAATTAATTAGAAAGCTAGTAACTAGATTCACAATAAATAATATGTATAATTCAATATTATTATTAGTATGTATAGTCTTAGTATGTATAGTCAATATTGTTATTCCTAGTTTTTTATATTTCTTTTATAAATATAGTTCACTGGACGTGGCACGAATCTGTATCGTCTTAGTTAACATAGACTTAAGTATGTAAGAATGTTGTTATACAACAAATAGGACATAGTAAGGTAGTCGTAAGAATAATAATAAAAAAAAAAAAAAAAAAAAAAAAAAAAAAAAAAAAAAAAAAAAAAAAAGAAAACAAAAGAAAAGAAAATAAAGAAAGAAAGAAAAGAAAAGAGAAAAAAAAGGAAAGAAAACAAAAGAGAAAAAAAAGAAAAAAAAAAAAAAAAAAAAAAAAAAAAAAAAAAAAATATATATATATAGAAGTAGTCGTAGTATATAAAGTTTAAAATTCTTCGGTCTTATTTCACATTTGTAATATGTATACTTCATGGCATATGATGCGCAACTGTATCGGTTTTTGTTTTTATAGAATAACTTTAATAAGTAAGAATGTTGTTACACAATAAATAGTAACAGTTGTTTGTGTTAATTTAAAAAAAAAAAAAAAAAAAAAAAAAAACCTAACCTAACCTAACCTAACCTAACCTAACCTAACCGTTCAAAAACATTTGGCCAGTGTGCAACGAGGTTTCGCACAAAAAATATGTAAGGCTTATAGAACAACCTCCTTACATGCTGCGTTAGCTCTGACCGGACTTTTGCCACTCGACCTGCGAGTCAAAGAAGCGCACGTCTTATATGAGGCGAAACGTGGAAAACCGCAGGAGATACTCTTCGGAAATGAGGTAGAAGGGCGGACGAGCTTTTTGAAAGCCATACATCCCGCAGAAGAGCCAGAAATCCGCTTCGACTGCCTCGAAGACCTGGAGCCGAACACGGTTAAGGAGCATAAAATTCAGGGATTGTTGATTTTCACAGACGGAAGCAGGATAGAGGAAAAGGTAGGAGCATCACTCTCATGCTGGCGGAACGGACTTGAAACACTGGCCAAAAAGTTCCGGTTATCCGACTTTTGTACGGTGTTTCAAGCTGAGATGTTTGCTCTAAACCAGGCCTTAGAGACTGCCTTAAAAGTAACCGATAGTGAGGTCAACATTCTTAGCGACTCGAGGTCGGCCCTCGAACTCCTGAGTAACACAGAAGCCGCTCATCCACTGGCATTTTCCACAAAATATATCTATAGGAAAATAAAACAGAATGGGAAAACAGTGAGACTGTTTTGGATTCGAGCGCACACAGGAGTAGAGGGAAATGAAAGAGCGGACGAACTGGCAAAACAAGCTGCCAAATTCATAAAGTCAGCGCCCGATTACGACAAATGTCCCCTGTCATTCATAAAGAGGATCATAAGGAAAAAAACCGTCATAGAATGGAATGATAGGTACATTAAAAGTGATCGGGCAAAAACCACAAAACTCTTCTACCCAGACATACAAACCGTACACAAGAGCATGAAAAAGGTAAAACTTACTCCTGTGCTTGTGCAGATTCTGACAGGCCATGGAGGTTTTGCAGCGTATCTGCACAAGTACAGATGTAAAGAAAACCCGACCTGCTCATGCGATGATACAACCGAAGAGACAGTTATCCACTTATTGACAGATTGCCCAATATTTTGTAGACAAAGGTATAATTTTGAACAATTGACCAGTCACATAATGACATTGGACAATCTGTCAATCCTGATCAATAAAAAAGATACACGGGACGCCTTCATTGACTTCTGCACAAAGATAGGTAGGTATGCTTTAAATAGGAACAAAAGTTAACCATTGCATTGTATTGTACATTTGAAGTCGGATTATTGTAAAATATGTATTTTGATAGGATACATTATTCTTACATAATATCTGATAGAAACTTATGATATAATAGCAATGTGAGTTCAGAAGTAAGGCATATTTAGATAACAAAGGAGAAAAAAAAAAAAAAAAAAATACTCTGTTGGGTAAAATGATCAACTACATAAATAAATTGTATATTATCATAGATTTGTATATAACTAAGTAAAATTACTATAAAAACAGTTAGAATTAAGACTAGTATTAAAATATTATATAGGCCAATATAGACCTAATGTATTTTGTATATTGTTTAAGGATATAGGAATTACGTAGGTAAAAATTGCAGACTGTATAATATAGTAATAGTAGATTTTTATAAAAATTTCGGCAAATAAAAATATCACACCAAAATGTAAAAAATTAGGAAAAGTTTGTAAAAAGTTTGAATAAAGAAGGGCTCCGACAAACGTCGGAGGGGGTGCAGCTGAATTTAAAAAGAAAAAAACCTAACCTAACCTAACCTAACCAGTTGCGCGTCGTCCGCCGTCGAAGTAACACTGTTTCCGCGTCGCTCCGTATCCGAAAAATTCGTAAAAATTAGTAAAAGCTGTCTGATTTGTGCAAAAAAGGTGTCAAAGTGTGCGTCTTGTGACCGGTGATCAGTGAAAGTGTTTGAAATTTACCAGGATTTCCTCTTATAAGAGTTATTCCCGTTTTTTCGGGACATAACCTCAAAAAAGACGGAAAATCGTGAGGTTTTCTGCATACGCTGCTCGCATACGATCGGTAACGTACCTTTTTTATTACACCATTTTGTGCGCCTTAGTGAGCCCTATCTAGCGAGCAGCTAATTAAAAATTTTAATATCAATAATTTAGGAGTTACAACTAATTAGGATAAAAACTTTTAAAAATTCAAAATTTATTTTTTACACCCCTATCTAAGGGTTGGAGCAAAAAGTCTTCTAAGGGACTTTTGTGCAGCTAAAAATTTTAAAAATAGATATATTTTTTAAAATCCAAGACTCCTAATAGTTCTCGAGAAAATCGAAAAATACGAGTTGGAGGCCTTTTTGCGGCTAGTCTTAAATCATCCCCCTCAGTACGAGGCTTATAACATAAAAACTACGACCCTTAGAGAATTCAAGATAACAAAGAAAAGTTGCATAATCTCTCTAGAAATTTTATGCAACCTATCGTGGTAATTTAGGACCTATAAATACAGAACAACACTCTAATTAAGGAAGAGCGATCCATTTCAACAACCGCATTAGGTCCGGTCGTAGGTCAAAAATAACTTTTTTTCCGGGGTTCCCTCCCCCCTGTCAACCCCCCCCCCCCACGGTGTGTAGCGGACACACAACCTTTGCCCCCCCCCCGCGTCAGATAGGGGTAGTTTCAACCCCCAAGCACCCCTATTTCGATTAGCTACAGAAAGTGTTTTTTCGAAGCCCAGGGGGCATTCTGAGCCATTTGAGGCCATATTTTTGTATGGAAACATTTTTAGGAAATTAACCCCCCCCTCTCCCTCTACCAAAAAACGGTTAATATCTACGGAAAGGTACGCTAGAATCTACCCGAGTTTGGGTTCATTCCAAAGGGCTCAGTCAGCCCGTCCAACTGGGACTACTAACAAACCCCTAAAAGGGGTATATACCCCTACCCCTTATATCAAACAAGGTATATGACGAAAACCACCCGAGTCTGGGCTCAATTGAAAGGGCTTGAGTAGCCCAATCAGCAGAGACTAACCAACCCCCCCCCCCTTCCCTCCAACTCGCATTTTACTCGAACCGACTAATCTACTCTTAGATAGAACTTGTAACAATTATTGACTGTTGGGGGACTATTTATATCTCCCAACAACCTAGTTAGTAATTAGTTTAATAATTGATTGTTGACAGTTGAGGGGCTTTACACCTCTCAACAACTTAGTTAATAATTAGATTAAGGTTTTTATTGTTGACAGTTGAGAGGCTTTTACACCTCTCAACAAATTAGTTAGTAATTAGATTAAGTTTATATTGTTGACCGTTGGGGGGCTTTTACACCTCCCAACAAATTAGTCAGTAATTAGATTAAGTATTTATTGTTGACCGTTAGGAGGCTTTTACACCTCCCAACAAATTAGTCAGTAATTAGATTAAGTATTTATTGTTGACCGTTGAGAGGCTTTTACACCTCCCAACAAATTAGTCAGTAATTAGATTAAGTATTTATTGTTGACCGTTAGGAGGCTTTTACACCTCCCAACAAATTAGTCAGTAATTAGATTAAGTATTTATTGTTGACCGTTGAGAGGCTTTTACACCTCCCAACAAATTAGTAATTAAGTTTTTATTGTTGACCGTTGGGGGGCTGTTACACCTCCCAACAAATTAGATAGTAATTAGATTAAGATTTTATTGTTGACTGTTGAGGGTCATATACACCCTCAACAAAATAGATAAGAAACAGAGGCCCTTTACACCTCCAAGTCCGAACAGTCCCTCGCCCCCTAGCACCATGTTTGGATTGAGGACCCCTGCTAAAGCCTCCCGGAGCCGCAAAACGCCTATTCGAACCCCGCCGACTGAAGACGAAGATAGCCATTCTGGCGACCCAGGCGTCTCAAGACGCCAAGGAAACCCAAGCACCTGTGGAAACCCCAAGGGCCTCAGGTTGAGCTCCCTGTGACAGAACAAGCCTTCACACAGGGCAGACGTAGCCCGGTGAAACGGACACAGGGGGCTCACCCTGCAGCGATGTATAGTTTCCAAGTACAGGCGCCAGGTAAGACTAACACATTGAAAGGAAGGTCGGCTGAGGGGAAACAACTTCTAGTCAATATTAAAATACAGCTCAATAACTCTAGAAATATAAAGGGGGAAATCAAGACCACAATTGCAGCAGCAGCGGAAGAAATGTACCGGCTTATTAGGGAGGCGGAAGCAGAAAACCCCCTGTCTCCTGTTTGTGATCGGCGTAGTAGCCAGAAATGGGAGGTAAACGTGGGCGAGGGTGGGCTCACGGAGGCTTCGTCCGTGAGCACACCACCGCCCTTGCACCTGAACGAAAAATTAATCAAAACGCTTGAAGTCAAAATCACAAAACGCGACAATGATTGAGGAAAGCGCGGAAAGGATGAAAGATTTAAAGAAGTGTTTGGAGGAAGAGAAGGAAGAGAGGCGAAAGCGACCGACCTATGCGGCTATGGCTGCCAGCGAGCCCATAAAAAGCCCTGCTGAGCGGCCAGCGCTACATTCAGTCGCTGTCGCCTCAAAAGACGATCAGAAGACCGGGGAACAAGTGCTCCAGCGCATTAGAACAGCAATAAACGCAAAAGAGACTGGAGTTCTTGTCGACAGGGTCCGAAAAGCGAGGGACCGTAAGGTAATAGTAGGATGTGGCACAAGAAAGGAGAGAGAAAAAGTAATCCGCAGCTTAAAACGTGCAGACCTTCAAGTGGAGGAAATAAAAAACAAGGACCCGCTTATAATCCTGAAGGATGTCCTCCAATACAACAAAGGAAGCTAAGAAACCCCCTCTTGTGCCACGTCATATTGAAGGTGTCCTCACAGGTGTGGTCACGCACAACGGCGGCTGGTGCCATGCACGTCGACCTGCAACGAGTACGGGTTGAAGACCAATCCCCACTGATGCAGTGCTCGGTGTGCTTAGGCTACGGGCATAGCAGGCGATTCTGCAAGGAGCCGGAAACGAGGTGCAGCCACTGCGGGGAAGCTCACTTAAAGATGAGCTGCCCGAAGTGGCATGCGGGTCTTCCCCCTAACTACTGTAACTGCGCGCAGGCTGGGTTGGACGCGAAACACAACGCGTTCGACTCAGAATGTGTGGTGCGTCGGAAGTGGGAGGCCTTGGCCAGGGCGACGGTAGCATACTGCTAAAGTTGTCTTGGACGAAACTGGACTCACAGTGAAGCCTTGCCGGGTGTTCCAAGCGAACCTGCAGCGCAAACAACTCGCCACGCAGGAACTCATGCTCGAGGCGGCCCAGGCTAAAGTAGCCCTCGCACTGGTCCAGGAGCCATACGTTGGCGGGACGGGCTCGATGCGAGATTACCGGGGGGCACGTATCTTCCAACACACCGGTAGAAGGGATGACCACGTCAAGGCTGCAGTCGTAGTGTTCGACTGCGACATGACCGCAACCCTGGTCACAAAGTACACCACCAACAACATCGCGGTGGTGCTATTAAAAAATTGTGCTTGGGAGATGGGTGTCATCTCGATCTACTTCGAGCCCGATCAGCCTATCGAGCTATACTTGGACCAATTAACAACGGCGGTCACGAGCATGGGTACTCGATATTTGGTGGTTGGAGGCGACGCAAACGCGTGGAGCACATGGTGGGGCAGCACAAAGACGGAGAGCAGGGGGGAGTCATTGTTCGGTGTCCTTGAGGAGCTTGACTTGCAGATACTCAATCAGGGCAGCAGCCCTACCTTTGACACGATTAGAGGAAATAAAAGGTACTCTAGTTGTGTCCATGTTACGGCGTGCTCACCAGACGCACTCTTGTTGCTAACGGACTGGAAGGTGGTAGACGGAGTGACGAGTTCGGACCACAACACTATAGCGTTCTGTATCAACACGGAGAAGGACGAACTCAGGACTGTCAGAGGCACGACCCGAAAATTCAACACAAAGAAGGCTAACTGGGACGAGTTTCAAACAAAACTCACCCAGTTACTAAACGAAAATTCCATCCAAAGCGGTTCAATCGACAACATCGAGAACATTATCGACTTGGAAAAAAGTGTTGAATTATATGTAAACCTGAATGTTGTTATGAATATAATCTGTACTTCCTTCTAGGCATGAGACGTAACAGGTCAAAGGCAATATCTGTTATCCCTGTTACTGTGACAAAAAAAAAGCAGTGACAAATACCTGTTATTAAATAACAGCCTGTTACTCTCTCACATCTCACGTCCCGGTCCGAGTCCGACCGTAGCGTAAGAGGACTCTGCGTGCCAGAGGCGCCAGAGCACTTTTAGGACACTTCCGCACGATAATTCTCTAAATTAGCTAAACCAATTTTGATGCTATTTTTACTTGCAGATATCTTATGTAAGGAGTAACTTTAAAACTGCCGGGTACCGTTTCTATTATAATTTATAAATACTTTTATGAACGAAAACTTCCCTTCATGCTTTTATCAGGCTTAGGACTGTCAGTTTGAAAATTAGCAAACAGGCGCATTTAAAAGTTTTCATTCATCTATCATAATCATTATGAGCCTATTAACGAACCACTACAGGCTTGGAATGTACTGAAAATTTCATAGAGGAATGAAAAACCCAGGATTCGAACCCAGCACCTTGTGACCGAAAGCGACAAAGGTAACCACTAGACCAACGAGGCAGACATTTCATGTATACTAATATTATAAAGCTATTAATAATATTATAAAGATGAAGAGTTTGTTTGTTTATTTTGTTAGAACGCTCTAATCTCAGAAACTACTTCGAATTGAAAAATTTATTTTGTGTTGGATAGTCCATTTATTGAGGAAGGCTTTTGGATGTATCTATCTTTTAAGATTGACTCATTGTAACCTTTTTTATGGTAGTCAAATTTGGTTTGGTTGAAATTATTGCCAAATATTTGTTAAAGAGTTTTATCAACATAATGTGATTATTATACTGTACAGATTTAAAATGGAAATTATTATACTGTAAAAATTTAAAATAGACGTGGACGAAGTATATACAATACTCGTATATACAAGTTTACAAATTTTGGTGCAGGAATATAAGTTGTTGCAACTTTCTTATTCCCAAGCGGGTTCTTCTTTCAGTCATTATGTTTCCCGCTGCGGAAAACACTCTTTCACATGGCACTGAAGATGCCATGGCATTAAATTTTTTAACTGCTACTTTGTATAGCGTAGGATATACGTTTTTATGGTCTCTCCACCACTTCAAAGGGCAATCGGTCCTCGGAATTATTTTGTCTTCATAATACCTTTGGACCTCTACGATTGCTCTCGAATGTGAAGTACCTTCTGGCTGGATGCCTTGCATCTTCATATCAAAATCTTGCCATATGGATTTTGATGGTAGATGAGAAGATGTTGTAGGTACTTCGGTTGTGGTGGAGGTAGCAGTTTCGGTGCGAGTGTGTTGTGCGACCAAAGAGACAATCCGCCGTTTTGTGTCTTCTGCCACATGAGGATCGGTAAAGTATAATTTAAACCGCGGATCTAGAAACATACAATTTGTAAATGTATTACTGTGGTTTAAATTTAAAAATCTACGTTTAATATTTCCGATTAAATCCTGTCGCAAAAGCTCTACAGAGTTCAAAAATTCCTCGTTATCGATACTTTCTAAAGCTCTGATGAGCCCGTAAGTGATCGGTATTACAAGGCTTCCTGTAATATAATTTTGGCCACTCAATTCTCGCGTTACCTCCTCACATGGCTTTAACACTGCACACATTCCTTCACAAATTTTCCAATCCTCATCAGACAGTATTGGCATGGTTAAATTGACCATGGCACTGTTTAAGGATTCTTTAAGGTCTACACATCTTTGAACCATATAGAAGGTGGAGTTCCATCTTGTAGGTACATCCTGGATCAGCCTCCTCGGATTAGTACCTGCTTGTTCTTGGTACTTTTTAAGTTTTTCCCAAGCTAGGTTACTTTGTTTGAAATGTCTAACGATAGCTTTTATTTTATTAATTACTTCGACTAAATTCGTTTGCTTTAGCGCGTCGTTAACTGCTAAGTTTAGGGTGTGCGTGTAGCATGGAAAATGTTTCCACCCCAGTTCTTTTTCAATGGCACTTTTAATATTAGTGCCATTGTCTGACACAGCCAATAAAATTTTATTACAAATTTGCCACTCTTCGCAAATTTTTTTAATAGTTAGTGCCAAATTTTTGGCTGTGTGGCTTGTCTCTAGCGGGACACAATCCAATAGATAATTTTTGAGGATAAATCCCTCCTCCTTTATGTAATGTCCAGTAATAGCTAACATCGAGTCGTTCGTCGATGTTGACCATATGTCGACAGTAATACAAATGGATTGAACATCCGTAGAGATTTCAAGCATAAGATCTGCCCTAGTTTTTTCGTAAGTAGCGGGCAGAATATTATTTGAAAAAAATTTTCTAGACGGTATTTGATAGCCCGGGAATGCATAACTTAATAAATCTCGAAAACCTCTGTCTTCCACTATCCTAAAGGGCTGATAGTCCATAATAAACAAATTCATTATTTTTTTGTCTATTTCTAGTTTTGGAAAATTTGTACGCCTCGGTGCGAAATTTGTTATTGGTTGATGACCGTAATTTCTTCGAGGTATTACTTGGATAGGTGGCTGAGCAATCGTTTGCGTTGGCGGTTGCGCGGTAGTGGTTGTCGGCTGAACTGTCGTTTGACCTATGGTAATCGATTGAGATATCTGCGTTGTTGGTTGAGGGTTTATGGCATTATTTAACAAATCTTCACGCCTACTTATCATTCGAACTGTGGGATGCTTTCGGTCCAAGTGTTTTTTTAAATTTGTAACCGACGACTTGAAAGATAATTTGGCTTTGCATATGTTGCAAGTAGCCAAATATCCGCCTATGTCAACAAAATGGTCCCATACAACGCTCATCTTATAACTCTTACTTCTATTATCATTTACACTAGCCATACTTAATAATAGTTTTAAATCTGTACACAAATAAAATTTACTATGGCCTATACCTGCACCTAAAAACTATATCTATAAACTACTACTATACTACTACTACTATAATAACTACTACTATACTTATTAAATAAATAAATGAATATCTAAAACTATACCTGTACAGTATTCTATACTATATTTCTATTGTACACTAAACTTCTATTCTACACAACTCAAATAGACTAGCAAATATATACACAACTGTAAATGAAATTGACTATTTACTAAAAATCACTATATCTACATGTAAAACTATATTCTATACTATATTTATATTCTACACAATACTTCTAACAGCAAAGCTATTAGGAGCGAGAGAATTAAAATAAAATCTTTTTAAATTATGCGGAAACAAACACACCAGAGTTGATGAATTCTCGCAGGCGGTTTTATTTTATCGAAATTTTGAAAAATCCACTGTAACATTCTGAAATATTTAGTAATATTTAAATACTATCCTTATTGGTATAGCAATAAGATCTAACGAAAGTTGGCAAATAAGTTGACCAATTACATCACACCGTGAATTCTTGACGACTGAGGTTCGGAAACATACATTTTTAAACGAAAGCTTTTACAAAAATAAATAACTGTCGTCACATATATTAATTTATAAATATAATTTATTAAATTATAAATTAAGCTTTAATTTTTACAAA
>JAXAVZ010000150.1:0-23230 GCA_034621355.1 Mycalesis mineus | reverse complement strand
TTTATTATTACAAAGTATGCATGTTTTTAGTGTAATGATTATTTTAAAATAAAGTGTATATGTAATATGTAATTGAGAAAAGAGCATGTGTCGAGTTTTTCTGGCCGCGTCTTTTCGCGGCACGGACTGCTTTTTCCTATGCGACGGTAGATAAATGATTAACGAAAGAATAAAATTATTTTGAAGACAAGTAAAGAATAATAATAATAACATACCGGGTACAAGCCAGTTCCCCAAAGGCATACGAGCACCTATCTCGATCCTGCCGTATTTGAAACTGAAGCTCCTCTTTGTAGTTAGTTTAGCGGTAATGATCGGAGGCAGGATCTCATTCTCAGACGCTACGCGATAGCATTCTGTAGTGCCAATCACTCCCGTACAACTGAAATATATTATAAATTATATTTCGACGACCTCCGTGGCGCAGTGGTATGCGCGGTGGAGTTATAAGACGGAGGTCCTGGGTTCGATTCCCGGCGGGGCAGATTGAGATTTTTCTAAATTTGTCTTGGTCTGGCTGGTGGGTCGGCTTTCGCCGTGGCTAGTTACCGCCCTACCGACAAAGACGTATCGCCAAGCGATTTAGCGTTCCGGTACGATGTCGTGTAGCAACCGAAAGGGGTGTGAATTTTCGTCCCACTCCTTACAAGTTAGCCCGCTTCTATCCTAGACTGCATCATCACTTAACATCAGGTGTGATAGCAGTCAAGGGCCAACTTGTAGTCCATAAAGAAAAAAAAAAACTATACTGAAGCCAAACTCGATTGAGAATGCTTGTCAACAAACAAATTAAAAATGAAGGTACAAATCACTAGT
Organism: Mycalesis mineus; assembly: GCA_034621355.1. Classification (NCBI taxonomy): domain Eukaryota; kingdom Metazoa; phylum Arthropoda; class Insecta; order Lepidoptera; family Nymphalidae; genus Mycalesis; species Mycalesis mineus. Next base: position 22,414 of record JAXAVZ010000150.1, on the reverse strand, counting down.
CTCTTTACACTTTATTTTTTTAGTTAACTTGTTAATGACGAATTCATGACAATAAATTAGATTAGTAAGCTTGTAATAAATTAATGTATTCAATATCTTTTAAATTAGATTTTTTAAAGAACAACATGATTTTAAATTTATGAGGCGTAAAATGTGTTGTATTTTCTACCTTCGTTTTGAATTTGTTTGTTGACAAGCATTCTCAATCGATTTCGGCATTAGTATAATTAGTATGCAAAACGTTAGGCATAACCTGTTATTGTTTAACTAACCTGTGGTCGTTTCAATACATCGACATAACAGGAGATTGTAATGTAAAATGTAAGATTTTTTAAATTGGTCCTGGGAGGCTTAAGCCTTGGCTAGTTACCACCCTATCGACAAAGATGTACCACTACGATGTCGTCATGTCGTGTAGAAATCGAAAAGGGTGTGGATTTTGTCTTACTCCCAACAAGTTAGCCCGTTTCCATTTTAGATTCATCACTAATACATACTTTTCCTGACTTTAAGAAGAAGGTATCTTCGTGATTTCCCGAGATTGATAAAACTATTTAAAATTCATCACGAACTTTGTGTTAAAGAAAATTTGTGGTTGATGCGAGATTGATATTTTTAACTGGGCTTTTCCTTCATCGGTTTAACGTGATTTTATAATCTAGATAAATAAATAAGATTGAAATGTCTGCTTGTTGTTTCAAAATAAAGTATACATTACATACGTAAAGGACGGTACTTACTTAAAGCATTATTTTAATTTTTGTCTGTCTGTCTGTTAGTTTCGTCGACCTACGTGGCGCAGTGGTATGCGCGGTGGATTATAACACGGAGGTCCTGGGTTCGATTCCCGGCGGGGCAGATTGAGATTTTTCTTAATTTGTCTTGGTCTGGCTGGTGGCAGGCTTTCGCCGTGGCTAGTTACCACCCTACCGACAAAGAGGTACCGCCAAGCTATTTAGCGTTCCGGTACGATGTCGTGTAGAAACCGAAAGGGGTGTGGATTTTCGTCCCACTCCTAACAAGTTAGCCCGCTTCCATCTTAGACTGCATCATCACTTAACATCAGGTGTGATAGATAGCAGTCAAGGACTAGCTTGTAGTCGATAAAAAAAAAAGTTACTGCTAATCTCTGAAACTACCTGCCGGATTGTAAAAAATGTTTTTGTGAATGATAACCAGACTAATGAGGAGTGACGTGGGATAATTAGTATCCTAAATATCCTACGGGAACGGGAACTACAAGGATAATACCGTGGGCATACGCTATTAATAAATAAATACCTTTGAGATAGATCCAAAGACTCGTGTACGTAATCTTCTCCAAACTTAGATTCCAAAGTGATTGGTTTAATGATCAGTTTCCCATCAGTAACTCTTACGTTATTGCCGTAGAGATATACATTGAAAGGGTATTCCTGAAATAACACAATAAATAATTATTTATTCACTGAAATTCATCTGGATTAAAAACTAATACAACTTCTGCTTTAATCTAGTTTTAGCCGACACAAAAAGGAGGTTCTCAGTTTGACCAATATGTATGTATATTATGTACGTTTGTCCGCGATTTTCTCACGTTTTGCTATATCGATATTGTAAATACTCTTTTTATTAGATAGTCTATTTATGTGAGACATTTTAGTTTTCGTTGTAATTGCCTGACTCCCAAAGTGCGATTCTTAACAAAGGTTATGTATGGTTAACGGTTTTGGTTAATAAATTTCGATGCCATTTGACTCTCTAAGGCTCAATTACTCGCTTTTTATCTACTTGGTACAGAGTCAAATTGTTGCGACGAGTCATATTTTTAGTCTATAGCATATTTATTTAATGACAGCGACGAGACTCGACGCTCAATTTCATATTTGATTTCATCAATTGAATATTATAATTTGTAGTGAAAAAACCCACTTCATAGATATGCTTAAGTAAATTAAAGCAACTAATTGACACAGTTATTTTTTACTTTTTAGTGATTTATCGCCACGCAACATACTCGTACTATACTGTCATAATATATTATAGGCACTGGTAGCCAAAAAGCTACCAATACCGAGACAAAGACCGAAATCGCTGCAAGTGTGGCTCCAAAATTTGAAGAGTTCCTTCAATTTCCCCAGGATATCACCATCAGATCCTAACATGATGACAATGGGACCACCTTGAAAATATGCCCTTTCTAATAAACAAAGAATTATCAAAATCGGACAGCTCTATAAAAAGTTATGCGTGGTCATACATAAAAAAAAAATGTACGTGTCGAAACGTGAGAACCTCCTCCGTTTTTTTTCGTCGGTTACAAATATAATGCGGCGTGTCGACTGCGCCAATTTCAGTTGAGCTATACAATGTGAACTACTGTACTGTAACGTTTCTTTAGTATAGGTACACACACAAAGGCGTTTGTGATCTCAACTTACTTCAACATTTGAATGATCTCTAGAAAGTAATAAATTTTACTATATTATCAGTATTGTTATCTCCAATGACAATAAACCCCAGAAAAAATCTCGTCACCAATTCTAAAGAAAAACTACACGAAAAGCATAATTTCCCCGTGGAAATTAATCTAAAAATAATGCCAAATTTGTTGTAAACTTTATAAAAAATATTATTAGATTTTCACAACTTACTGGAGGACCGGGAAATTTAGTCTCCGGTGCCCATATCTTGCCCTTTTTGATTCGTGAATTAAAGTTGTCTGCGAACAAGAGCTGTCCTTTGCAGACGAAACCGGGTGCAGATGTCTTGGACGCTGAGAGTTGACATGGATACTTCGAGTTGTCTTGATTTGGTGTGACTGGTTGTGCAGATTCAGAAGGGGTAGGAATATTTGAAACAGTCTCCGGCGCTGGAGTAGGTGATCCAGCTGGAGAATTTGAATTTATTTCAGGTGCTGGGTAGCTTGGATTAATTCCAGAAGCTGGGACATCATTAGTTATGTCAGGTTTTGGCGTGGGTATAATAGGACTGCCATCAATTGCGACTGGGTTGCCCGCTTCGTCGACGTAACCTGGAAATATTTGTATAATAAACAACATAATATTTTCGTTATCAAGTATAAAATTAGGCTGAAAATTGTCGGCTAATAATCTGCCTGTATAATATCGGTATATTTTCTCACATTACATAATTTAATTAATTAAATGATCTTTCGCTGAAATCTTTTCTATAGATATAGAAAAGATTTCAACTTGTTTCATAATTCTTCCACAAAAATATAATGTAAGAATTGAAATATACTATTATGGATACTTCCATTAAATAAGAATTTAAATTAATCTAATTGGTAAATGAAATCTTCCGACGTCCCATTATATCTGCGCCGGCAATTAGATACGCTTCTACGTGTCAGAAGTATAAGTGGCAACAAGCAACCAAACCAAAATTTGCTTGATATTTTTTTTTCTCTCATTTATCTTTATTTACATATTTTTTTAAAATTTTTAACAATGTTATAAGTAATACAAAAGTATATATAAGAACACTATTAAAAATTTATAAAAAAATCTTCTCCGCCGTTTGCGGGCTGACCACCGGTTGCTTGGACCCAAGCAACCGGTGGTCAGGGCTCCAGAGTGAGGAACCTCCTCACAATACGCGCCGTTTCAAGTACTACTGCCTTCTGTATCCGACCCTTGATCCAACAATTAAGCGAAAGCTTCTTTCTTAAGGTGTTGATATTATCTTTACAATATTGATTATTATAACTATGATATTGGATATTGTTCTATGGATCTGACACTGGGCCACTAACTATGGGCCTCATAGTTAAGAGTCACTCAGCGGGCGTAGGAGACAGTAATGCTCGTAGTATCTCTGCATGATCGAATCAGAAATGAGAAGATTCGCGAACGTTAGCTCAATGAGTCGCAAAACTAAAGTGGCAATGGGCAGGGCATAAAGTTTGAAGAGTTGATGGGCGTTGAGGCCCAAGGTGCTGGTATAGCGACCCCGCGCCCGAAAATGCAGAGTCAATCTCCCACAAAAATTGTTGTGTTTAGAAATTTCTTTTGTAGATATTCCTAAACATTGTAGAAACAATATACAACATATATAAAAGTGGCGAAAAAGAGACACCATCCAACTACAGGCCTATTTCTTTATTGAGTACGCTAAGCAAAATACTTGAAAAAATAGTAAATAGCCGCTTAATGAAATATCTGGAGAGTAATAATCTACTAGCAAGTAACCAGTTTGGTTTTCGCGAAGGTAGATCCACTGAAGACGCACTGTCATCAATAAGCAATTTGTTATCAGGGTACATGGACCAGGGGGAAAAGTGTGTGGGAGTATTTATAGACCTAAAAAAAGCATTCGATACCATTTCAACACCCCTGCTCTTAAATAAACTGGATCCTAGGGATAAGTGGTACACCCCTGGAATGGTTTAAAGACTATTTAAGCAACCGAAGCCAACCCGTAAAGGTTGCTGGTGCCAGCAGCGAGAGAAATATATTCTTATTCTTATTCTTATTCTTATTGTGTAGCTGTAGACGTCTTTAAACTGATGATGAAAGATTATTATGGTTTAATTTCGTTAAACACTAGTTGGTGTACACAAAAATACCTGTAACAGTCCATTCGCCATTATCTTGTCTATATCCACGATCGTCTTTCAGAACGTAAGTCCAGAAATAAATTTTATCGCCAATAGCCAATCGCGCGTTACGGTCTCTGAAATACCATCGTCCGTTTTTGGGTTTGGTTATGTCTCTCGACCATTGACCTGCCTCCAATCCCTCCATCTCTTCGTTAAGTTTGCCGTGAAAGGCAAATAGTGTGTATCCATCGTCTGCAAACCATAAAAGGAAAATAAATATCTTGTTTTTAATTATCTAGATACCTGCTCATGTAATTTTAGTTCCACTGTTTTGTGCATTTATTCCTTTAAAATACCAATTTTTTTTAGTTTTACTTGAGTTGATTCCGTTTCTATGGGAATACGAGATAAAAAGCAGTCAAGTTTTGACGGCCTCCGTCGCGCAGTGGTATGCACGGTGGATTTATAAGACGCAAGTCTTAGGGGTCGATTCCCGGCGGGGCAGATTGAGATTTTTCTTACTTTGTCTTGTTCTAGCTGGTGAGAGGTTTTGACCGTGGCTAGTTACCACCCTACCGACAAAAACGTACTGTCAAGTGATTTAGCGTTTCGGTACGATGTCATGTAGAAACCGAAAGGGGTGTGGATTTCGTCCTACATTTAACAAGTTAGCCCGCTTCCATGTTAGATTGCATCATCACTTAACATCAGGTGTGATAGCAGTCAAGGGCCAACAATCCTAAGACGAACCCATTCTTATTAATTTGTTAATTAATTAAAAATACTCATTTCGCAATGTTTTGCGAAATGAGTAAATATATTATGCTTAATTTCAAGTCAATCGAGCGGCTGTAGCGACATCTCTGAGTAAGTGACCCGCTATTGATGTGGACCCCACGGTTGAGTAAATGCACCCAATCGACAAATATTCGAAATGAGGAACACAGACTAAAGAGCAGTGCCGTAACTAGGATAATGCCAGCGGTGAGCAGGCACAGGACGCAGACGCTGGAGGGGCGCAGATCTTGGAGGGGCGCAGAAATGACCAGACCATATAAAAAAAATGCACTATTATAAAAACGAAGACGCTATTACGCAAGCTGGCACAGGGCCCATAAATTGTTGGTTACGGCTCTGCTAAAGAGTATAATACGCTTTATATTGCTGTCGAAAAATAGAATTGTCAAAGTAGGTTTATATTTTAAGCAGGGCCCAGGTTAGACAGCGCTGCGTGTTCTTTGTTGAGGTGCCTGACCAAAATAATGTACACATGAGTGCTCCATTCGTCTAGTGGTTAGAATATGTGACTTCGATCACAAGGTCGGATTGTGAAAGAAGTTTGAGGTTCTTACTTCTAAGAAATTTTCAGTAAATTCTAATTAAGAATTTGGGAGTTTGGTATTAACGACTTACTTCACCGTGCTTCAGAGTCGTCGTTCTCATTAATATTAGCTGATAGATGGTAACAAATCAAACATTATCACCCAAGAGTAGCCTAGATTTATAGTGGGCCCTCTTCGTATAAGGAGAGTAGCCTAGATTTGTAGTGGGCCCTCTCCTATAACCAGAGTAGCCGAGAGTTGCAGTGGGCCCTCTCCTATAACCAGAGTAGCCGAGAGTTGCAGTGGGCCCTCTCCTATAAGTAGAGTAGCCGAGAGTTGCAGTGGGTCCTCTCCTATAAGTAGAGTAGCCGAGAGTTGCAGTGGGCCCTCTCCTATAAGTAGAGTAGCCGAGAGTTGCAGTGGGTCCTCTCCTATAAGTAGAGTAGCCGAGAGTTGCTGTGGGCCCTCTCCTATAAGTAGAGTAGCCGAGAGTTGCTGTGGGCCCTCTCCTATAAGGAGAGTAGCCTAGATTTGTAGTGGGCCCTCTCCTATATGGAAAGTAGCCTTGATTTGTAGTGGGCCCTCTCCTATAAGGCGAGTAGCCTAGATTTGTAGTGGGCCCTCTCCTATAAGGAGAGTAGCCTAGATTTGTAGTGGGCCCTCTCCTATAAGAACAGTACCTTAGGTCTGTAGTGGGCCCTCTCCTATAAGGCGAGTAGCCTAGATATGTAGTGGGCCCTCTCCTATAAGGAGAGTAGCCTAGATTTGTAGTGGGCCCTCTCTTATAAGAACAGTACCTTAGGTCTGTAGTGGGCCCTCTCCTATAAGGCGAGTAGCCTAGATATGTAGTGGGCCCTCTCCTATAAGGAGAGTAGCCTAGATTTGTAGTGGGCCCTCTCCTATAAGAACAGTACCTTAGGTCTGTAGTGGGCCCTCTCCTATAAGGCGAGTAGCCTAGATATGTAGTGGGCCCTCTCCTATAAGGAGTAGTAGCCTAGATTTGTAGTGGGCCCTCTCCTATAAGGAGATATGCCTGGCCCTGCAGTAAACCGTTAAATGGTCTGATAATGATGACGTCACCGAACGTGCTCGGTAAATAACCGGAGCATTCAAATTTCGAACATAATAATTAAATCGTACACGCTAACCTCTACTCTATCTACTGGGAAAATTGCTGTTAATTCGTTTGTATTCAATAATATCATTATTATTGTGTGGACAATTAATTTACAATTAAATAACAATGAGTAATTGTTATTTAATTTTGTATGTATGTATGTATGTATGTATGTATGTATGTATGCCCATTTCTTCGGCACGTGCTACAGCCTAAACGGCTTTACGGATTTTGATAGGTGAGGTGAGGTGATTTTTGAAATGGTCTTTTTACGACCTTTCATTTGATACCCATATTGCTAGGATAAAAGAAAAAAATGCACACGTCTCCCTTTTTTCCCCCGTTTACAGTCGCCATTTTGAAAATTCATATAGCCTATGTCACTTCCACAATTTAGCCAAATTCAACGACACCTTACATGTCAAAATCCGTTCAGCCGTTTAGGCTGTAGCGCGTGCCGAAGAAATGGACATACATACATATATACATACGCCCGAAAAACATTACCCTCCTTCTGACGCAGTCGGGTAAAAATAAATACCTCTTGATCCAAATCACTGAACCTATACTAAAGCCAAACTCGATTGAGAATGCTTGTCAACATACAAATTTAAAATGAAGGTATAAAACGCTACACATTTTATGCCAAATAAATTCAAAATTATGTTTTGTTTGTTTATAAAATCTTATTTAAAATATTAATTATTTTTAAGCTTACTAATGTAATTTATTGTCATGAATTCGTCATTAACAAGTTAACTAAAATAATTAGGAGTAAAATGACTAGTGATTTCTACCTTCATTTTTAATTTGTTTGTTGACAAGCATTCTCAACCGAGTTTGGCTTTAGTATAGTGTCAAGTGTATACGAGTTCATTAACCCTAAGCTCGCCAACCCGCATTGGAGCAACTTAGTCAGTCTAAGCTCCATATCCTTGTATAAAGACTGACTTGGCCCTATATAAAATTTGACCAGTTTCTTTAAAAATAAAAAAAAATGATAAAAATAGTAGTAGAATGAAATCCATTGGAAAAGGAGAAAAATATTATAAAAAATGAAAGGAAAAATAATTTACGGGCGATCTGAGTTCGGGAGATAGGGGGTGAGGGGGCGCACCGCATGTTCCTGGTGCGCCTCAGACGGATTTTAGGGAATCCATTGATTCCCCAGTTGAGGATCTGCTTCGGTGGACGCCGCTCGCTGGGTTGCGGAAGATTCATGATGCTCCCGGGACCCAGTCACCAGGGGGCGCGATGGAACATCGCTGGGTTTTAGTGGGTATTTCAGCTGCTGCTCGGCCGGGGAGTCCCACATACCCCACCCCCCAAAGGGGATGCGTAAACGCATTTTCCAGCGTAAAAAAAAGGGGTAGGGGGTGAGGTTTTAGGGGAAATAAATGTTTTTTCTCGATTTTCGTCAAAACAAATGTCCTATGAAAAAAGTTGAATGGGAAAGTTGTAAGTTTAAAAATTAACTATAACTTTTGTATTTACTACTACTTTTGTACTTACTTTTGTACTTGTACTTATACTTTGTACTTGTACTTACTTTTGTATTTACTTTTTCGCATAACCTCAAAATTTATGTGAAAAGTTAAAAAAACAAAGTGTTTATATTTTTTTACAAAATCACATACATAAATACATTAAAACATCAAATAAAGTAGAAATCAAACCTGGTATTGAAACTCTCAAGCCTTTCGGATATATAGCCTCCAATTTCGCTTCAGGCACTTCATAACCATTCACAAATACAAAAGTTGCCAATAACAACACTGAGAATACAAATTTTGATAACATCTTATAACAAAACCGAAAATAAAATATTTTCGGTATTATTTTAGTAAAACAAACAAAAACAAGTTTGTATGAGGAAGACTGATGTTCCTCAGTCGCTATAATAGACTAACAAATAGCCGTCTCGCGGCCGACTTGCGAACATGAAACGTAAGAGCCCACCGCTTTAAAACTATCGAAAGATACTGTTACGGATTATCCCTCGAATCCCTCGGATTATTCCTCATTCGAATTAAAAGAAAATGAATGAAAAAGAAAATTATAAAGAAGGAAAAAGTTCAAAATTCAAATTATTTTATACGCAGAACGAAGAAAATATTGAAACATTCTACAGAGTTTACAGCGAGTCGTCGAACAGTCAGGACGGCGGAAGAAACGTAGGGAAATGTTACTTATGAAATATTGTGGGTTTTGGACGGTGAATCTGAACTCGCCCAGTGTTTTTGGGATGTAGAGAGCTATGAGATGCCTAGGCAGATTATCCTCAGAGATGGCTTCCTTCAGGCTTGAGAGCACTAATCGACGGCGTCGCCACGTGCTATGTTGATTCTTATATTTGTCAATAATCCAGCTCATTAATAATTTATCATCAGGAAAAGTAGTATTTTAAGAGAATCGTTGAAATCCGCAGCATAAATGGTATATAATTAATATATAATACGTCTGATAAAAAGCAGTGATAAGGTGTAATGTCGATTGCGCTTGCCTAGAAGACCCCTGTATTCAAGAAGGGCATTCCAGCATTCCATACTTTGCTGTGGGAATTAAAATTGATAAACTCTGATGCAACGATTGGGCTCAATATCGCATAATTGAATTTTATATATTCATACCACCGACGACATATTTGCTCGATTAATCTGCAGAAATATTATATTCTTTATGCATTTACATAAATTATTTCTTAATAACAAAATTATGTAAATACGAACTATTTTACTTCAATTTTTATCGTCAGATTCGTAACATATAACATTTATTATTATTTGAAAATGTTAAATACATAAATATTAATAGGTTCGTTTTGGAATAAGTCCAAGCTATTTTATTAGCCCTGGACGAACGATGTACAAATTCTCAAAGCAGCCGAAAAACGGGACAAAGGGATAACCAACCCTGGATAACCATTCATTCATTATCAAATGTTTTAAATAAATTTTTCTAAATAAATTCTTCTTAATATATCTGTTTATTTTTATTAGCTATATTTTAAACGAGTAAATAGGTGGAAATGGAATTTTTCGCCTCTCGGAGTAGAATATATTTGACTACATGTTGTTACGACCGTCTCTCAAACTATTACTTATCGCTATATAATTATTCTGAGAAATAAGGTGCCTATATTTTGAAGATCGGATCGAATCATTAATAATGAAACCGTTATGTAATAATTGTTATATTTTTATACATTACTGTTAACAATAATATAATCAACTACATCATTGCAGCATAAAAAAACTTTTTTGTCGGATTAGGTCTTCAACCTTGTCTGACTTAATTGCCTCGTTGGTCTAGTCTAGTTGCTAGCCTATATGGTTTCGATCACGGGGTTTAGGATTCGAATCCCAGGTCAGGTTGTGGAATAAATCTAAGTATTTCTTTCTTCTAAGATATTTTCAGTAAATTTTAACCAGGAGTCAGGAAGTTGGTGGTGTTAGACCTCCGTGCCTCGGAGAGTACGTTAAGCCCACCAACCCGCATTACAACATGGTGGTTATCAGTATCACCTGTAAGTCGCAGAGCCTGGTCCAGTAGTGGGCTGAAAATGATACCTATTAGTGTCAAAGAAAATTACTAACCATCAATGTAACAAGTTATTGCGAAGAAATTACTGAGTTATTCATGTTCAAGGCCACTGATACTTATCGTTTGATTACTTGGCCTTACTAAGGTTAAATATCGAGATGATTGGAGCCGTATTTAGATTACTTGGCCTCCCTCCCTCGTCGTCGGCCTCGTCCCTCCTTTAAGGAGAGAAGATATGGAGTGTAAACCCACCACGCTGCTCCAATGTGGGTTGGCGGGACGATAATGTTCTATTGATTAACGATCACAATCAGATTTTTTTTTTTTCGGTTCCTACACGACATCGTACCGGAACGCTAAATCGCTTGGCGATACGTCTTTGTCGGTAGGGTGGTAACTAGCCACGGCGAAAGAAGCCTCGAAATTAAGAAAAATCTCAATCTGCCCAGCGGGAAATCGGGAATCGAACCCAGGACCTCCGCCTTATAAATCTACCGCGCATACCACTGCGCCACGGAGGTCGTCAATGTCAAATGTTGATGATAGTGACCAGGACTGACGGCTTAACTTGCTCTCCGAGGCACGGGGGTGTAACACCACCGACTTCCCGACTCCGAGCGTGGAGTGTACTAAAAATTTTAAAGAAGAAAGAAAAACTCAAAATTATTCCGCGACCTGATCCAGGCTCCGAAACCTGGACCCCCAGGAATCGTACTCAGAACTTCGTGATCGAAGCAACATACCAGCGAGGCAGTAATGTACTTTTACTAAGGTCATACATCGAGATTAGAGCTGTATTTTAATCGAAGTATTTCAATACCGATAACTCGGGTCAGATGACCGCAAACGACGTAACCGGTTCTGTAGGCAATAGGCGAGTAAATTGTTTGCTCAGAACGAAGATGAAGTTTTTTAGTGATTGAGTTAGTTCCTTGTGTGAAAATCGACTCGACCTTGAAGTTTCATTATATCTATACAAATTTATAAAATTAAAGTATCTGTCTGAAGTTTAATATTCAATGCTTTGCACTAAATGCATACCTATCCTTACAAATGCTTAGGTATTATAAAGGCGAAATGTATGAATGGACGGATGTTAGTTACTCTTTCAAGCAAAAATTACTGAATGGATTGTCGGGGTTGTCTGCGACGTCGTTTGTCGTTGATACCCCCCGCGCGAACACCCAGCCATATGTAGAACTGTGGTAAAATATACAGCTTTTAGTAGGGGAGCGGATTTTTGGCAATAATTGGTGGCGGCAGTTGAGCATACGGATACCATTCAATTTGATAAATTGGCTTGGCTTTCGCCATGGTTATTTACTATCCTTCGGATAAAAACGTACTGCAAAACGATTTAGCGTTCCGGTACGATGTCTTGTAGAAACCGAAAGGAGTGAGGATTTTCAAGCAAAAATTACTGAATGGATTTTGATGAAACTTCACAAGAATATAGCTTATATACGGAATAACACGTAGGCCACTTTTTGTCCCGAAATCCCCACGCGAACAAGAACTATGCAGGTGATACCGTAGGTGCGATACCGGGACTTGCAAAACTAATATTGAAATTATTTGTTTGTTCCAGCTAACCTCTGAAACTAGCAATCGGATGGTGAAATATCTCATGTTGCCCATGCTTATTCATTTCTATTTTCCCATCAGTAAAGTACGAAGTTGCGTTATACAAATATGGAATCAAACGCGGACTCACGGTTTTGTACTTGAGCGAAAGGTGACGGGGATTCCCCGGGAGGCGGAAAATATAGCGTATTGTGATTACATTTGATGTTAAGTGATGATGCAAATTTAGTCAAATTTAGTGAGTAAGTTCGGCGTAGACGGCTGGCTAAGCGGTTTACGTGGTGGATTTATATGTTGGAGGTTCGGGGTTCGATTCCCGGCTGGGCCGATTGAGATTTTCCTAATAGGTCCAGGTTTGTCTAGGGAGAAGCTTCGGCTTTGACTAGTTACTACCCTCTGCCGCGTCTTTGTCGGTAGTGTGGTACATGTCCTGTACATTCGAGGGCCACAAAAACTTCATTAACGCGTCAAAAAACCTCCGTGGCGCAGTGGTATGCGCGGTGGATTTATAAGACGGAGGTCCTGGGTTCGATGCCCGGCGGGGCAGATTGAGATTTTTCTTAATTTGTCTTGGTCTGGCTGGTGGGAGGCTTTCATCGTGGCTAGTTACCACCCTACCAACAAAGACGTATCGCCAAGCGATTTAGCGTTCCGGTACGATGTCGTGTAGAAACCGAAAGGGGTGTGGATTTTCGTCCCACTCCCGGCTAACAAGTTAGCCCGCTTTCACCTTAGACTGCATCATCACTTAACATCAGGTGTGATAGCAGTCATGGGCCAACTTGTAGTCGATAAAAAAAAAAACCTCTTAAACCTAAGCCTCCGAGGCTCAATGGAATGCACAGTCGATTTGTAAGATGGAGGTACGAGGTTAGAATCCAGGCTGGCCTGATGATGGTTTTCTATACTGTTCCACGTCTGGCTGGTGGAAGGCTACAGTGGTGTTTAGTTACCACTGACCGCATAAAGACGTACCACCAAGCGATTTAGCGTTCCGGTACGATTTCGTGTAGAAACCGATAGGGGTGTGGATTTCATCATACTCTAACGAAGCTAGCTTCCATCTTAGATTGCATCATTTATCTTATATCTTAGATTGCAGCATTTTATGGGTTCACCGTGCGGGTGCCGGGTCCATCGCGTGGCAGAGAATAAAACGCCGAACAGGGTGCGAGACTTGCGAGTTAAGGATACCCTTTGTAACCGGTGAACGCTTGCCTTCTCTGTTGGAATTATTCCCCTGTGTCAAATAAATCTGGAAGGATCCTGGTAGGGCAGCTTTTGACGCTTTCTAGAATGGAGTTTACTGCAGTTCTAGTCAGGGCAAGGCTTTGAGCAGGTTGTACAGAGATTTTGCTGGTATACCTCTCGCACCCACTTCTACTGCATATAAATTAACCAAATCGGTATGGTCTTCAGGGACTTTTTTCCACAGCACTGTAAGCTGCACAAGTACTATACGTTTAATTTGTTTTTAATACGATTAAAAATGTATGTGTTATAATAAAAATGTAAATTTCAAATTCAAATTCAAATTCAAGTACATGGAGATCTTATATAAATATTATAGGTTCTTCCAAATTCTGCCTTACAGCTTGCAATGTCCTTAAATCACTAAAAATACTGGTAATAGCTCTGTTATTCCAAACAATTCATGATTCTAACGATGCCTTTACGCCAATAAATATTCTGTCACCTTATATACACATGTCAATAAAAATGAGAACGAATTATTAATTTTAATTATGTCAGTATACAAAAATAATATTAGTCAATCAATGTCATTGACATATTAATAGTTAGTACTATGGACTATGTATGTCATGAAAAAAAGATTCAAAATAAAAAAAATACATTTCAGTTTATTTCAATTACATTTTATTACAAAATTTAACCTAAAATTACAAAGCGTATACATTGACTGAGTCCACAATCAGTTCTGGTGAGGTCCAAGTCCGGAACCAGGAGTCCTGATGCTGGTAGAACCGGTACACCGCTTTACTGGCTCCGTTCACCCACGGCTTGTCGGGGTTGTCTGCGAAGTCGTTGATACCCCCCGCGCGAACACCCAGCGATATGTAGAACTGTGGTAAAATATACAGCTTTTAGTAGGGGAGCGGATTTTTGGCAATAATTGATGTCGGCAGTTGAGCATACGGGAGGATAACATTCAATTTGTTAAATTGGCTTGGCTTTCGCCATGGTTATTTACTATTCTTCGGACAAAAACCGTGTATTATCCATTATTTTTGAGCTATGTGTTAAACATTGTTACTTACCTGGCAATATGATTAAAACCCTGGTAATCCCTATAGTTAAGAATAGAACTGGCGATCTGTCTAGCCTATCTAATTACAGGCCAATATCACTTGGTACTATAGTTGGTAAAATTTTTGAGAAACTCTTGCAAACCGAATTGACTAGGAATTTTGATATTGATGATGCTCAGTTTGGTTTTCGTAGCAAACTCTCGACAGATTCTGCCATTTTAAGTCTTAAATATACTGTTAACTATTATGTGAATAGAGAAACCTCAGTATACGCGTGTTTTTTAGACCTGACTCGGGCGTTTGATCTTGTAAACTACAGAATTCTATGGCACAAACTCGCCAGATATGCAACGCCAGAGTTGGTGGACGTATGGAGATTTTGGTACGAAAATCAAACTAACTACGTAAAATGGGGTGACACACGCTCTAGTGAATATAGACTAGAGTGTGGTGTTCGCCAAGGCGGGTTGACCTCTCCGGATCTATTCAATCTTTATATAAATGGCCTTATTGGAGAGCTGAGAGCATCCGGAATCGGTTGTCATGTTGGTAACGTATGCGTTAACAACATGAGCTATGCGGATGATATGGTGCTTCTCAGTCCTTCAATTAATGGACTTAGAAAAATGCTCAATATTTTTGAACAATTTTCCAAAGAACATGGTCTCAAATATAATGTGGCTAAAACTGAATTGCTCGTTTTTAGAGCTGGTAAAGGTCCGGAGTTGGTTCCACCAGTTTTCCTGAATGGTTCGTCAATTCGGGTTGTTAAGAGTTTCAAATACTTAGGACATATATTGTCAGAAGATCTAAAAGACGACGGAGACATGGAAAGAGAGCGCAGGTCCCTCGCAGTGAGAGCAAATATGATTGCGCGCAGATTCGCCCGTTATTCCGAAGCCGTAAAAGTAACCTTGTTCAGAGCATTTTGTCAAAATTTTTATACTTGCCAGCTCTGGACAAGGTTTACAAAACGAAGCTACAATGCGCTTAGGATTCAATATAACAATGCCTTTCGCATTCTAATGAGACAACCGCGATTCTGCAGCGCGAAGTCTATGTTTGCCTCGGCGGGTGTTCCTGACTTCTTCGCCATAATGAGAGCAAGGACAGCCTTTTTCTGGGATAGACTAAGGCACAGTACCAATACAAAGTAAAGTGTGCCTTTTGATAATCTCATAATTTGATCTCCAAGCTTGAGCCTCCCAAGGTATGGATTTAATTAATAAGTTCGCCCGCTTCCATTTTAAATTGCAACATCACTTAACTATAGGTGTGATTACAGGGGAAGACCACGGAAAACATTCCTGGAGAAACTCACGACATTCTTATAAAAGACCAGGTCAGTACTGACTTACTTTCATATTTGATAGTTTTAATGAAATTGGAAGAAGCGAGAGATAGTCTAGGATCGTGGCAAGTGGAAGGACATGATGTCTACCTCCTCTATGGGCATGATGTATGTATGTATGTACATAAAAAACTCGTCAATATTTCACGACCTAAAGCTCCCAGGATCTGACCCGTAGCCACAGGTGATCACTGATGCAGTCTACTACTCACCAATTGATCCAAAGGTGCCATGATGGACCCCTTCAGCCACATGGAAGCATGCGGCACCGCTTGCTGCTTGGCCGTGTAGTAGAAGCCTTCTCCAGGGTTCACGTCTCCGTAGTGCACTCCATCCACGAACAGCTGGATGCCGTCTGGAACGTTTTGAGGGATATTAGAATAATGCTTGCATTGATTCTCAAGTACAATTTGACTGAATTGATTCCCAAGGCCAGAAGCAAGGTTTAAAGCATTTCCATTCCCTCTCCTCTTTCTTTTTTCCACAGACTGACGTGTAACAATTAGTGTAACGACGCAAAATTATTAACTCTGATTGTGGCGTTTGGGAAAATTTATTAAAATGCGCAATTTTCGAATTTAATTTTTGTAGTAATCTTTACCGTTCGATTAATAAAATCAATTTGTTTCACTCTTAAGACTCTGAAATGACTAATATTGAAATAAATATTGATATGAGTTATTGCGCTTAGTCTGGGCGGACAGGGTAGTGGCATGTTCTCGGGATTTAAATGAGACAGCAGTGGACTAGTGACACCATAGATTAAAGACTACTAGATAGAGCCCATAGCGTGTCCACTCGTGAGACAGCAAATCAGCCTTATTGACATGACATGTCAACATTTAAAGTACATCATAAATGTTATGTTTTAAAATATCGTAAAATACGAAATATTACTTTATATAATATAGTTTAGTAAACGCATAATACATGAAATTTGCTAAAAAATAACATATCTAAGCTTTAAATCATCAATCAATGAAGTTTATGCCCACTTACGTATGAAACGTAAAACGTAAACGTTCCTTCGATTTTCTGTTCGCTGCGACTGTTGCAGCCGAAAATATTACAACCCACCATAGCACGATAACGTTTAAATTAATATAGTAACCGCAAAGTTATATTATTTATCAGCAAATTTAATAAAAAGCTAATAATTGCTCAGATATGTCCCTTGTCTGTCACAAATTCCACTCTTGACAAATAATAAAAACGAACACGCTGAAAGGGACAAAAAATAATCTTGTATCACTTTCTAATAAAGGCCGAATGAAATAAGTCTGTCACGCTCTTGAACCTACAGCCGCGTTATGACTCCATCTAGTAGTCTTTAATCTATGAGTGACACAAGGCGTGTGTTTTTGAAGTGACATAATTATGTATGGCTAGCGGTGCCTCACGGTGTCACCCGCTTAGTTCCCGTTTATGTAAGAGTATTCATTCAAAAAATAGTCTATGAGATTCGAGAAAGTAGTTCGCTACCAATATTTAAGCATCGTCTGAAGAAATTCTATCTATCGTTGAATATTTAGTATAATATATGTGTATATATATATATTATATATGTGTATGGAGTGTTAACAAATATATGTTATATTATATATATTGAATATATATATTATGAATTTATGTTTGTCTGAATATATATTATTTATCAAAATCTATTTATTCTGTCTTGCACCATTTCCGCTTTCACTTCACAGTTGCAATCATCAAGGGTTGCCTGTAAGAGATTGCTCCAAGCAATAAGACCGCCTTGGCATGCATTCATGTTTGTTGTTTTTATTTATTTTTTACTGTTAATTTGTCTATGTATTATGTGTGCAATATAGATTTTCTTCTTCTTCTATGTGCCATGGTGGATCTGGTAACAAAACCATCTCTGTGCAATATTTCATTCAGATACGCTCACCTTTGGTTAAGCTTTAGTTTAGTAAAGTAGTTGTAAAGTTTATCAAATTTTCCGCGAAATTTTCTTGATATTTTCTTTCATAATAACCTTCTTCTGACAAAAAAACCATCAAAATCGGTTAATTTGCTCAGCTACACATTCGGTGATTCATTTTTATATTATGTAGATATTTACAGATTTACATAGAAGCATTAATTGGCGTCACGCTAGCATCACGATTAAGTAGCGTGTCTAGATCGGCTACGTGCTTATATGCTAAGTGAAGATAGTTATAGCTTTGCCTACAAATTCCCAAATATTCTCGGTGGACACATGAGTTAAGTATGTTTTACATGTTTTTGGTATTCTTCAATGACGTTAAGCCATATTGGACTGACAGTCAAACTGAGTGAGACAATGGACGAGATAAATAAATAAATAAATCATAAATATTATAGGACAATTACACACATCGCTATATAGCCCCAAAGTAAGTAGCTTGTGTTATGGCTACTATGAGAACTGATGAATATTTTTATATATGTTATACATAAATACTTATAATATACAGATAAACACCCAGACACTGGAAAACATCCATGCTCATCACACAAACATTTTTAATACCCACTGCGCCACTCGGTGTAAGCGAGATATTAGAACGATGTATTATTTTCAAGAATCGACACACAGTATGACGATTTTTGAAAAAATTACATCAAACGATTCGTTTCTTTACAGACGTTTCTTATAGGAATTGACGTACAGTAGTGTCGCAGTGAAACTGTCTATTGCTGTCTTCAGTCGGCTAAGAACTTGCACCTCAAAACTTACTTGGTCTCCATATCAGGCTGTAGTTGTGGAAGTCCTTATTCCAGTTGTCGATGCCGTGATGCTCTTTAAGCAAAAAGCTCCTGTAAGGCTCCGCGTCCGTGAGCACGGGCCCGCCGTACAGCCTTTTGGCGAATGGTGGGTTTCCGCGCGCGAACGCCACGCGGATGAGACCGGACTCGTAGCGCTGTTTGCCGTAAACGTTGTCACGAGGCTCGAGATTGATTTCTAGAATATAAAACATTCATTATTACGACTCTTTGGTGCAATGTACCGTACCTTGAGAAGCACGTTAAGTCGACGATCTCAATTATAATTAAATTCGGCTCGGCCAACCGACATTGTTCGCTAACTGCGGGCTTCATAAGAAGGCTCAGAGTCACTCAGCGGGCGATGGAAAGAGCAATGCTCGGAGTATCTCTGCGTGATCGAATCACAAATGAGGAGATCCGCAGAAGAACCAAAGTAACCGACATAGCTCAGCGAGTCGCAGAACTGAAGTCGCAATGGCCGGGGCACGTAGTTCGAACAGCTGATGGACGTTGGGGGCCGAAGGTGCTAGAATGGCGACCCTGCACCGGAAAGCGCAGTGTTGGTCGACCCCCCATCAGGTGGACTGATGACATCAAACGGGTCGCAGGGAGCCGCTGGGCACATGCAGCTCAGGATCGTTGTGTTTGGAAGTCCCTAAAAAAGGCCTATGTCCAACAGTGGACGTCCATTGGCTGATAATGATGATGCTGATGAACCGGCATTGGAGCAGCATGGTTGGTCTAAGTTCTATAATGTCCTGTTTCCTGGGAGACAGGACTGGTCCTGTAGTTTAAATAAATACTGTGTTCGATTCATAACTGGGCCGATAAAAATTTTGTTAATTATCTTCTTAATTGATCCAAGTCGGAGATTTTAACCACATAGTTCAGGTAGTTACCACTCTGCTGGAAAACACGTACTGCCAAGTAATTTAGCGTTCTGGTACAATGTGGTATAAAAACCGTTCTAGATAAAGATGTTCTTATCCTAAATTAACCTCTTTCATCTTAGATTGAATCATCATTTACCATCAGGTGTTATTGCAGTCAAGGGCTAACTTGTTGTGAATAAAAAGCTTACCTGGCATCAACCAGTTCCCGGCGGGCAGCTTGGCTCTCACGTCGATCCTGCCGTACTTGAAGCTGAAGCGGTTGCGAGTGGTAATCTTACCACTGGTCACTGGTGGCAAGATGTTGGCTCCCGAAGCCAACTGGTAGCACTCTTGGGTGCCCACCTGGCCGGTGCAACTGGAAATTATTTACACACTTACATCAAGAACCGTCTTTTTTATCACTAGGTACTCTTTCTCAAATCTCTGTCATTTTAGCGTAACAAAAATAGCATTTTATACTCTAGGAGCTAAAGTAATTTTTTTTTAATTTTTATCCATAATTATACCAGACGAAATCCATAATCATACATGACGACCTTATTTAAAAACCTTTTTAAATAAGGTCTTATAATTTGAAAATGGAACTGAAAGTGACATCGGCAAGCTTTCAACAAACAAGAAATCTGTCGAAAGTGTGCCCTTTATGCGTTGCAAACTGCGTCTACAGAATTAAATAATATTAAACATATTTCTTTCCAATTTTCAAAAACATTCAAATTACTATTTTAAGGGACATAATGAGGAAGAGACAGGAAATGGAGAAATGTGAGACGAGAAAGAGAGAATACCTTATATAAACAGCCATGGATTCTTGAGGGGGTCCTTTTAATCTGACAAAGACGTATCGCCAAGCGATTTAGCGTTCCGGTACGATGTCGTGTAGAAACCAAAAGGATTTTCGTCGCACTCTTTACAAGTTAGCCCGCATTCATTTTAGACTGCATCATCACTTAACATAGCAGTCAAGGGCCAACTTATAGTCCATAAAAAAAATGTAAGTCGCACATGGCCTACCGACAGGCAGAAGTTTGAAGGGACTTATCCTCCTCGTAAAAACCCTCCGTATAAAAATATACTGGTGTTAAACGTGGCGCTGAATACCCATTAGAATTCGGTTTCAAAAAATACTCTTATATAATTGGTCTTTTTAGCCCCTTGTTAACATTTTTGACGATCGGACGGTCAACAAAGTGATAATATATAAATTCCATGATTTCGTTTTGATGTACGAAATCCTAAAAAATAATAATTTGGTAAAAGTACCACTCTGGGACCTGTTTTGCCACACTAAGGACCACAGGTTTCATTGTAGACGTAGAGAATATCGTATTTTTAGCCTGTCGGTATTTTAATTGTTATTTTTTATTTTAATTCCATTACAAGTACCCTAAACCGACGAACTTGTATGAAAGGATTAATGAGAGTGGAAGAAGCTAAGGAAGTATGCAAGGACCGTGGCAAGTGGAGAGATGTGGTCTCTGCCTACCCCTATGGGAACAAGGCGTGATGTTATGTATGTATGTACAAGCTAGTCCTTGACTGCGATCACAACTGCAGGCCTATTCTCATACTTCAGCGACCTAATATACACACATACATACCATCTGGTCTCTGTCTATCCTATAAGGGTAGACAGAGACCAGAATCTTCCACTTGCCACGATCCTTGTATATCTCTCGGTTCTTCCAATTTCATTCCACATTCCATACAAGTACGTCGGTTTAGAGTACTTCTGACCTGGCTTTTAATCAGAATGTCCTGGATAATCCAAATAAGTGAAAATAAA
The DNA here is from genome assembly GCA_034621355.1 of Mycalesis mineus. NCBI lineage: Eukaryota > Metazoa > Arthropoda > Insecta > Lepidoptera > Nymphalidae > Mycalesis > Mycalesis mineus. The sequence continues at coordinate 1,251 of JAXAVZ010000150.1, read as the reverse complement.
CTATGTGACTTAAGAATTGCTAACGAAAGCTAGTTAGTAATCTACGTGTCTATATATTTTTTTTTATCGACTACAATTTGGCCCTTGACTGCTATCACACCTGATGTTAAGTGATGATGCAATCTAAGATGGAAGCGAGCTAACTTGTTAGGAGTAGGATGGAATCAAATAGAAATCCACACCCCTGTTGGTTTCTACACGACATCTTACCGGAACGCTAAATCGCTTGGCGGTACGTCTTTGTCGGTAGGATGGTAACTAGCCACGGCGAAAGCCTCCCACTAGCCAGACCAAGACAAATTAAGAAAAATCTCAATTTGCCTCGCCGGGAATCGAACCCAGGACCTCCGTCTTATAAATCCACCGCGCATACCACTGCGCCACGGAGGTGGTCAAAGATAGCATATTGGCGAGCTATGAAGTTATAATGCAATCTAAAATCTTGTTAAAAGCAGGATAACATCCACACTTATTTCGTTTTCTACGCGACGTCGTACCGGTACGCTAAACTGCTAGGTAACACGTCTTTGCAAGCGTGGTAACTAGCCCCAACTAAACCCTCTCTCAAATCTCAATAGGCCTAGCAGGAATTTGAACCCAGGACTTCCATCTTTGAAATCCAATGCGCATACCTCCGCGCCACGGAGATCGCTTTTTTAAAACTCCGAATAGTTTATGGCGGGGTATGTATTTAAATTATGCCCAGCAATTATAAGTATTTAAATATAAAAATTAAAAGATCCTCGGGAAACCATTTATTACAATTTTAAAACCTGTTCCCTTATAATGTATTCAAAGCCCGTTCCATAAATTATTCTTTTAACATAATCATGATTCTAACAAAACCAGTTTTATTTTTTGTTTGGACAATTTAGATAAATAATATTACAAAAAGATGATATGAAATAAACTATACTATATATGTGCATAGAAGTAGAGAGAAGCGAAAAGTTTAACAATAATTTTTGACAGCTTTTGTGTCGCTGTGGTAAGCATAGCAGTTTTGAGACGAAGGTCCTGCGTTCGATTCCCGGCTGAGCCGATTAAGATTTTCTAAATTAGTCCAGATAGTGGCTAGTTATCGCTCTACCGACAAAGACGCACCGTCAAACGATTAAGCGTTCCGGTTTGTTAGCCCGCTCCCATCTTAGATTACATCATTACTTACTGTCATATGTGATTGTATGAGCCAGAGTGAGAGCCAGAGTCAGCTAGTATGTTTACACCTGGGACCGACAATACTATAAAAAA
>JAXAVZ010000149.1:0-23154 GCA_034621355.1 Mycalesis mineus | reverse complement strand
AGTACAGTTAAGGGAGCTCCGTAACAGTGACAATGATCTTGTGTTTGGGCTTGATCTATTTGTCTCGATGAGAAATTTACATTTAGAATGGACCGTGACTGTCATTGAGGGTCTGGTGATGAAGACCAGGTACAGTTAAGGGTGTCCTGAACGGCTTACAGTAGCTACCGTGTGTTTGGGTCTATTAATTTTGTCTCATGTAGAAGTTTACATTTAGATTCCCGTATTTATAATATTTATAAATAATTATTTTATTCTCACTAATAAATAAATTACTAGCGATTGTGTGGCCGAGCGGTTTAAAGGAGTTAAACTGCCCGTACAACAGTCGCTCAGGCGTGGGTTCGAGCCCTGGCAGTCGCAGTTTCTTGACTTCCAAGGCTGTCTCGGTGCCGACTGTAAACTGGTGATGTTTCCGTGGTTTCCTTGGCTACTGTGCTAGGCGGGGGCAGGGCAAATGCGGGTACAGATTGAAAGTTGGCCACAGCCGCTATAGAGGTAATGAGAGTGTAAATAGTCAGAATAGGCGGGAATCCAAGATCCCACGTGTCTAGGCCAAAATAGGCTGATGTGATAAGTTCCAAAATATGATGCTTTTATAAATAAACCAAACTAAAAGTAAAAATAAAATAATAGTTTAAAAAACTAAAAACACGCTTTTTTTATAGAAACCCAAACTAAAAGATAAAATAAATTTTAATAAATTTAAATTAAAGATAGTTTTAAAAATTTCATTAACTATAAATTAATAATAGTGTACCTAAATAAAATATTTTATTTTAAAAAAAGCGTGGGGTGCTTTTTAGATATTATCAGCTATAATCACTCTACTCATATCTGTCAATAAAATATTTATAACTATATTGACACCATGCACCCACATGTTTTTTAAATAAAATATTTTTTATTTACACTATTATTAATAATACATAAAGTAGAGAATAGGTACCTCTACTCTCCATAACTTCAAGCCTTACATGGAACGCCTCAAAGCGAAGGTAACTACGTACTACGTCATGTTTTTGTGTGCAGCCGGCTCTATCCAATTAAAAGACGTTGTCACGTCAAAAAGAATTGATAATCTCAATCTCACGCAAGTGGAAAAAATGAGTAAATATGGTTTCAAATGATGTTCCTTTTCTAGGGTTGCAATATAAAATCTTTGTAGAAAGAGTTTGTAGAGATTCGTGGCTCGTTTAGTTTGTGGAACTATTTCCTTACATTCGCAATTGCATTTAGTGGTAATCACACTTGCGTATAATATGTCGAGTCAGCCATTTCAATTTGATTGCATCTTAATGAATTAAGGACCAATCCTATTAAACTAATTTAAGTTTAGTTGTATTAATATGGGAAGTGAATATTTATCTATTAGTAGAAAATATTATTAAGTATTATAAGTAGTATATTATATTCATCATCACCATTATCCGCTTAACTGCCTCGTTGGTCTAGTGGTTAGCTTATGTGGCTTTGATCACGTAGGTCATGGGTTCGATTCCTGGGTCGGGTCACGAGTAATTTTAAAAATTTTCATTTTCTATGAAATGTTCAGTACATTCCAAGCTGGAGTTTGGAAGTTGGTGGCGTTACACCCCCGTGCCTCGAAGAGTGATCGGTACCGACGGCTTGAGTGTTCTTGAGGCACGGGGGAGTAACACCACGACTTCCGACTCCAGTCTTAGTGTTATGAAAATTAGACATTACATAATATGCAATGTCTTTTATTATAATGAGACACAATAATTATTTAGGTAGGTAGATTATATTTTGATTTTGATCTTAATTTTATAAATAAGTTCAAAATTATTATCTAGGTACAAGGTATTTAATGATATACATAAATAAGTTTGAATATTTTGCTAAAAGTTAAAATTAAACACATATTTTTAGTAGCTAGAAAGTTAATCATATTTTATTTTTAACGAAATCTAGCTTTTTTTAATAGTGACATGAAACATATTAAAAAGAGCAATTTACAGAGGACCACTTAAAAATTGACACTCCTTATTATTTATTTATGCTGCTCTTGCGTAATTCACGCGACAATTTGGCAGGAATTTATGTAATTTATTTCCCATCGAAATATCACTGTTTGTGTAACGTTTGGGAATGCTGTTTATTTTTAAAATTTCCAGCCGCCGCTGTAACGAACGTTTTTATGCTCTGTGCGAATTATATTTGCGGTGTTTCGCGACGTTATGGGCGATGGTTTGCGATGACTTAATAAATTAAACCATTTTGATTTTTCTGTGCAGCGGCGTACATATTATTTTGTTATATGAAGTCGGGTGCTGCACTTTCATGCTTTGGGAAATACGTTACTTGTCAAAAATAATTAAGCTATTGGATAATCTGTCTTTATGTAGCGATAATTTATTGAGACAAACTTTAAGCTAAACCCGGTAATCCGCTAACAAATCGGAGTAGTGTGGTGGGTCTAAGTGGCTTGTTTAAATAGGCTGATAATTTTTCTAGGTAATACATCTCCCTGAGAAACGGCAGGGTTTTTACACTCCTGATGTAGGTATATTCAAGAGCATCGGAGTTCGTTTGAAAAGTCATAGCATCGGGTAAACCTCCGGCTTGCGTAATGTTCTACACAGCACGATATTCCGCTTCTCACCACACACGCTGTTTTTTGCCGCGGTCGCCCTTGACACACCGCGGTTGTACAGCTCGAAATTTTCATTATCTTGTCTTTGTACGATATTTTAAGTCGAATAAATTAAACCTGCCTAACTTTTTTGAAATAAATGTTCGGTATGTGTATAGAGCACCTCTATTCGTTAAACTTAAAAAGGTAGTTTAAATTGAAAACATAACGTACTTATATATTATTATATTTCTAATGTTTTAATGTTCATTTGTTTAGAGTAATTTTTAATTTCTGTTTAATTTTAATATAATGTTGTATTAATAGTTAATAATATAGGGATGAAGTGGGAGTGTTTCCGAAGAAATAAATTTATCCTTTTGATTATTTATTTATCATTAAGGATTAGGTTTATAAACTTATATAATATAGTAGAGCCCTCGAAATGAATGTAAATCTTGGAAATGTGACAACATTTTTGCTTATGAGAAGTATGCAATTAGATAATAATCGCCGCCTTTCGCTTTCGTTAAAAGCAGGTAGTTTAATAATTTTATGACTGCATCATCTTGCTGTCATCTGTCAATCCGATGTTTGTCACTCGTTGAACAGCAAGCGGCCTGATTATTTGACAAGTGTTGCTTCTGCTCGGCTGTACCGCGACAGATATCATATAAAATTTATTGTGATCTTCGTAATTTACAAATCGTGCGATTTACAAATCACGCGACAAGCTTTTATGATCATATAAACTGTATATAATGAGGTTATAAGTTGATAGTTAAAATTTTTAAGGTAAAATTTATTTTCTTCGTTTTAGAGCGTTTAAATTAAAGCTTCTTTTAAAAAGTTTTTTCTTTTAATTGATATAATACACAATTATATCTACACATTATGTCGACGCGCTCGTAATAAACACAAACGTAAAAAATAATATTTTCTCCTTTACAATCTCAACAACGTTTAATAGATAATAAGTTTATGTGTCGCTGCGAAGTCTTCTTTTTGATCTCTGTAAACTACTCGAGGAAACCATTGATTTGAAAGATACCATTATTTACAGTTCAAGCAGACGATCCGTTTAGAAAGATAGAGATCTTTATTGCTTTCTGAACTGATACCGACTGTCGTAAAAGTTGCTTAGACGGCGTCACTTAAAGGATTTTTATTACGAATAGGGAATACTATTGCAATTTTAAGGACCGAGGGTTCTAAGTTGATGATTTCCCGACTATGAATGGAGTAAGTAGGTATTAGGTGTTATTTCTGTTTTTGGTCCACCTGTGTTCATTCTTTTTCTTGTAATATGGAAATGAAAGGTAACTCTCATGTTACTCCATACTTTACTCTATTTTATTTTTTAAGCCCAAGATACATCTTATATATATTTAGAATATAATTACTAATTTTTAGGCAAAAGCCTCCCCTTCCTCTTTCAGGCGCATTTTGTTCTACGTAGAACGAGTCCAATGTATGCCTTTGAAGGCAAGTCACTTGACTGTGATTGGCCCGCCCTTTTTCTTTTGGCGGCCTTTGGACACCAGGATGTGGTTGTCGTACTCCAGTTTTCATTCGGTCTTCTTATTATATGTCCAGCCCAATTCCACTTTAATTTGATGATTTTTCTGATATCTTTTAGTTTACTTTTGAGCCTTACAGGTTCTTATTAGTCATTTTGATCAATGTTAGATTGAAAAAGATTCTTTTGATTGCGTTGTGTTGTTTTTAGTTAAGGTATAGTAACCAATCACTCACCCACAGTGCCTTTGGGCCCCTGAACAACCATAGCAGTAGTACTTCCCTTCAAAAAATTCCACCATAAACAGCTTGTCTACTCATAATAGATAAGATTACATAACTCAGTTTTAATTTATCTCCTAGAAAGTTAGAATAGACTTACACATTTAAACTGAGCTACACAATCCGATTGCAAGTACTTAGCATCTATAGGGACACAGGATAATAGGGGACAGATGGGGACGAGATTACAAATAGGGACAGCTCATCTAGACGCCCCGCGGAATAAAATGTCTTATCCCTTGCCTTTGAGCGGAACGCCTCAATGGACCTCATTAACCAGCTAAATGTCTATCCACCTTCCCCGTTCCTGAGTGATTCAGATAAGGCAGAGCAAAAAGTTCGCTTGTTATGAAACTTCTTTGTAGAATGTTGTCGGGATGTTTTAATTTGATTTATTTTTTTTGCCATATAAGTATTTAATATCTTCCGATTGAGCAACTAAGCTTCACGTTTTTGTTTTAACATTCGTTTTTCTTTCTCAGAAAATTTATTGTTAAAAAATGTTCCACTGGGTGTTTAAATGGTGTCAATAACATGATCTTAGCCCGACAACAAGCTAATATTGTACATTTCAAAAGAAATGTACAATATTATATTATAACGGAAACGTTAAAAGTTGTTAAAGAATATATCGTTTTAATCGTGTTACTCTAAATTAACAGCTTTTTACTAAATGCATATGGAAGTTTATAATTTCTTTATGTATTAGTGTCTGTAGTATTTTAAAAATGTTTTCTGTCTGTTTGTTTCGGCTAATCTCTAAAACTAGTATTACTAACAGTCAGGTTGTGTTGTGATGTGTTGTAGAGATTCTTTTTGTATTTGGTAGCCATACTCCTGAGGAAGCTAATTTCCACGGGAAAAGGAAACGACACTGGGAAACCATGATATCTGCTTAATAGCTCAGCCATTAGTTCGCAATGTGTCTGAGGCGTGGCAAAATTTCTAATTTCTACAGGCGAAGACGAAACTTGTGGCCAGCAGTGGCTTGTTGTCAGGCTAAATCATGATGATACGATTTAAACACCGAGTGGAACATTTACCGAATGAAGTTGAAACATTTTCAAACTCTAAACTCTTAGCCAGTGCGGGTTTAATTATAATTCGCATAGAAATTTCTCACTTATTCTCGAGACAAAGTTTCTTAACGCAAGGAACACCACTTCATAGAATTTTAATGACCCTCCGTCTCATACGAAGAACTGATCGTTAGAAATGTGCTTAACAATGCAACAACAGATATGACATTTTTTGAGCTGGAAACGTAAAAATGAAATATTATTCGTTTTGTTAAAGACGTGGACAATTTACACAACAAAATACGTGTAAAGTTACGTTAATATATAAACTAATTTATATTATTTTTGCGATAGCGATTGATCTATAAATAAATAAATAAATATATAAAATTGAATATTTTGTAAATATAAAATAAAAAAAACTGCTTTTCGCTGCTTTTTTTACTATATACGAGTATATATACCTACGGTGCCTACTTACATGAAAAAATAAATTTTTAAAATTTTAAAAGCTCTCAGGTGGGCGAAATACTTTGAAAAATTATTATCGTCATATTTGAGACAATTTACACAAAACTGAAAAATTATAATAAGCTAAAACCCTTCGTTAGGAGAACTTTTTTCTACTGATTGGGGAATCTAGATGAAACCCTTCCCAGTTTATCTTGGAAAGAGTACAAAACTATTAGGGAGATTTTGATTAGTTGTAGGGGAGAGATTGAACCTGAATTTTTAATGTTGTTGACTGATCTGTTGAACTGGTAATTACAGATTTTTTTAAAAGTTTTCAGAGAAATGTTTTACTGAATTATTAGGAAATCTGCCTGTGTAATTGGTGGAAACTTTGTAGAATTTTCTGCTGAAAGATTAGAAATGAGTGGAGTGAGAAAATGTGAACAGAATCCAGTCTTGTATCTTTTAATTAAGAACTGGTACTGGTTTTATGCTCTAGAGGAAATTATGCTTTTTGTTTCTTACTTTACATTGTTGGTAAGGTGCTGGAGGGGAGCAAGAATTGGATGAGACCTTAGTAGATGAATGAATGAGTAGGTGGCAGAAACATTGCCAAGGTGTTAAAATATTGCCGTGTAGGGGCAAACATTGCCAGAGAAACATTGCCCTTAGGGAGTGCGTGCTAGTGTATGCACCCCACGCTCGAGTGCCTGAAGCGCGTACCCCGTGCATACGCCTATGCTGGCGCATTCGTCGCTTCTGTGCTGGTGCTTCAGCGTTCTTGCATAAGAGCATCTAGTGCTCCCGCTAAAGCACACCTGGCACTCCTGCTGTGGTACATCTGCCACTCCTGCTGAGACGCATACGGCGCGCCTGTAACAGCGTGTACTGCACATCTTGCATCGGCGTGAACTGCCGGCCAGTGGCCGCGCATGTACGTGGACTATGCGCTCACTGCAGCGTGATCTGCGTTCCTGCGACAGCAAGCTGCGGCGGCACTAGTCGCGCACTTACTGCCGAGATGTCTGCTTGGTGTGACGGTCTGCGCACTCCTGGCAGTGTTGCGTGCCTGAGGTGGCAGATGGTGCACCTTGGACGCAGCTGTGAGACGATAACGGCAGGCCTGTTAGTGGCTGGTCGTACAGTACCTTGGTGAGAGTAAACGTTTAATTTTATTTGTGCTTAACCTTTAATTCTGCCTATTCTGATTAAGTTGTTCCGTTACAACTCGCATAGGATCAAAGAGATTGACAATTATAGTAACACCAAGAAATAAAGTTTGTCCTACAAAAAATATTTGAAAAGTAGCTCGCATTACTATGAAAATTCATAAATAGTTTTGTCAAGATTTTAATTCGATGATATTTCCACTAATTGTTTTATTTTTGCTTTCTCTTCTGATACTCTGACGTACCACCAAGCAATTTAACGTTTCGGTACGATGTCGTGTAAGAGACCGAAAGGGGTGTGGATTTCCATCCTCCTCCTAACAAGTTAGCCCACTCCCATCTTAGATTGCATTATCACTTAACATAAATTGTGATAGTAGTCAAGAACCAACTTGTAGTCGACCAAAATAAAAAAATATATTTGTCGTGGCATATTATATCTTTGAAAAAGTAACTGTTGAGTTATTTACAACTCTTGTAGATTGAGTCTGCCTTTCAATACATTGATACCGCAGATCTCTTTTAAGGCCAAGTACGTCATTGCAATTTATAAGCACTTTTTGGAAGTCTATTTAAAAGAAACAAATTTGAATTTTGAGTGCGAGTTAGGACACTAAATAATTGTAGACGGAAAAAACTTGTATTCTATTAGTCTCTACCCTAACGATTCAGTTGTAAATTCATTAGTAGGTACACTTTGCTGAAAAGAGAGTAGTTTGACTAGTCAATGATTTAAGTTTGGTCCAAGCTTTACGTATAGTTCAAGAATAGGGCAAGAATTAGTAAAAAGGTCCTTGCAATATTGACAAACGCTTTGTACGCTTTGTAATTTTACATCTTGTAGATTACATTCCTGTTTAGATTACATATCGCTCATATATTGTAACTGAATTTGTCAGTACAGATTGTTTTAACACAATAAGGCGTAAAGCTAACTCAGCTTTACAACGTGTAACGTGTTCAAGTTAGAGACGGTACTGATTGGTTAAAAACCTTATCGATTAACTTATTGTGCACCTAAAAACCTGCGAGGTCTTTAAGATTATTAGTTCGTTGTACAATAGTTAGTAGTCTAAAGGTATTTTCAACCAAATTAAAGAAACCTGTAGTGGTTCCTTTGAAGATTCGAATTTTTAAATTTAAAAATTAGAAACGGACGCTGTTTTTTTAATTTTATTTTCGCACATAGCTTTTTCAGTAACTGTAATTTTTTATGATGACATCATAGTTGGTTGACAATTAGTTGCCTTCGTCTATTGTTAGAGATAGCTCACGTTGAGTACCTATAGGTAGAGCGAAAGTAACGTGTGGGTAGGTGTCTTGAGTACCTGCCCACTGTAACCAATTTGAATCCAGTTCCATGTATTTGGTGTCATCAGGATGTTTAGAGCTGTGGTAGCGTAATGAATTTTATTCACTTGCAGATGGCAATGATTCACGCAGAGCACAGTCAACCGTGTCGTCGGCGGTGTCTGTTGGTAGACACAGTGACAGCCGAGTACATCGTCTCATAATGGTGATCAAGGACCCCTGACGTATGTGACTTATCTATTTTGGCGGGAGGCAGTTCATTGTTCCATCGGTTCCGTAGTTAGCTAGTTTGGATTGTGAAAATAACGTCCAGGGTTCAAGTCCCGGGTCAGACAAAATAAAAATCAGTTTGAATTTTTTTTTTGTTAAAATTTCAACATCACCTTTGTGCCTTAGAAGTTGTAGAGCACGTAGAGTCTTCAGTCCTGAGTCTGATCTTTTCTCAGTCGTATTATAAGCCGTCCCTCTCGACATATAGATAATCTGCCGTGATTGGGTAGATATTCTGCGTTGAGAGACACTTACTTACTTAAAGATTCCAAACTGCTTTTACGTAACTTAACCTTATTGCAATTGTTAGGAAACTCAATTTCCTAACAATGAAATGCTAAGTTGAGGGAACTCTGTGCCTATAAGAATGCCATATGTAAATAAGTTGCGTTGACTTGTTGATAGAAGTCATTTCAGTTTTTAACAACTGATTCATAGGGGGAATGATCCCAGTGTTGACCTTGAGTTAGGCTAACCTTGCGCTCAACTTATGAGACATAAGACAATGGTTGAACATGTGTTTCTTTGACCTATAATGTGTTTCTGTTTGTGTTGTACAGATGCCCGATAGCAGCCAGGCAGAGCGACGCTGGCAGAGGCGTGCTCGGTACTGCCTTGAAGGGGCTTGCTGTGACGGCAGCACCAGTGTCGGTGCGGGCGGCGGCGCACACATCGTCGTGGCGTGGCCGGCGGCGCGAAGTTTGGCGCTAGCTGACAGCGCATCCCAAGCAGTAGCGCGGTTGATGGGCGCGGTGTATGCTTCGGTGGGACGTGCTGGGCCTGAGGTTGTTTCCGGGCACTCAATCGTTGTTATGTCAATCACATTAAACCATGCTTGTTTCACTGTTTGTTGCCAAAAGGTTTAGTAAAATGGTCAAGCTCTATTAGACTCTATTGAGCTCTATCAGGCTCTATTGCCCTCTGTTGAGCTCTATTGAGCTCTATTGCACTTTATCGAGCTGTATTGCTCTTTACCTAGCTCTATGAGCTCTATAAAGTTCTACTTCCCTCTATCAAGCTCTGTTGCCCTCTAATGAGCTCTATCAAGCTCTACTGCCCTTTAATAAGCTCTATAAAGCTCTATTCGGCTTTCTATCAGATTCTTGACCACTATCAGTCTTGGTTAGGCTCTATTAGGCAAATGGCAATCGATGGTGTTATAAGTTGTGATTGAAATAATAGGGATTGGTACACCCTTCGGGAGCATGGCTCTGTTGGGTTGGGCGATAAGAGGGTTATTGCTGACAGGTAAACGCACATTGCGTTGACCTTCAGTTCTGGTGTGAGCTGGTGCACCCTTGGCCGGGGAAACGCGTGGACTCGCGTGGGAAAAAGCCATTTTGGAGACACAAACGTAGTCGTGGGCGTCTGGTACAGATGCAGACGATAGCGTTTGCTTACTGCTGACGGTTGGCCGGACTTTGAGAAGGAATGAGTGATACGTATCAGGGCCCTATTTTTTGAGACGTCTCAGAGGTGAAGCCTGTAAGATTGAGTATTTTAGATGACGTGTGTTGTGTGATGTATGAATTGATTGAGAGAGTTTTTATAAAAGGAGGATGGTCGAGCCGTGTGGTGAAAACGTCTAGGATATTTAGTTCTCCTTCTAACATATTGTTATTCGCAGATCACGGTGACGATGACGAATGTACATTGAACTCCCTCAATGCAGGTGTCACACACTTCGAGCTCTACTGGCCTCTATAGTAGAGGCTGATGGTGCGGCTCCTGGTGTAGTCGTCAGTGACTGGTGTCGCTGATCCCAGTCACGTCTCCGGAGATGCCTGGGTCGAGGACGCCCTACTGTCAGGAAGGACGTGTTGGCAGCATTGCGAACCATAGACTGTAGAGGTGCCGGTTTTGTGTCGTTGTGGTAGACTGCAAAAAGTAACGGTTACGGGCAGTTATATAAGCAAAGCCCTAATGGTGAAGTTATTATTATTTTGTGTGTTCTCTTTGTGTGCAGTTATGCTACCAGTTAATTTTGTTAAAAGTTAAAGTGTAATAAAATGTAATGCTAGTTAAGTAAATTATGTGATTACCGTCATATTGTTTCATTTTGATTTGATTTAAGAAAGTTTGTAATTAAAATGTGTTAATATTTTGGTTAATGTTGTTTTCCTGCTCGTGCCTTTTAACCCCTTCTGATGATGTTTCTAATAATATATATTGACATTATACGAAATATTTATATTTTAATAAACCTATTCCAATAAATCTTCTTATACCAGAATTCTAATTTTCATGTACGAATATGTGTTTTATTATCAATTTTAACTATAATATTTAATTTGAAGTTTGCGCGTTACACAGTACATTATATAAGATTCGTTTTAACTTTTCTGTTTAATGTCTCCTTTTCTAACTAAAGTATCATCAGCTGAGTTTTTATTTTAATCTGATTACAAATGATTTTTGCTAAACTTTAATACCAACTAATCTACATAATAATAATTAATCGAGTTTGTCCTTAAGTATTAATAGTACAATTTGAACCCGATGAACTTAAACGGTAAATACATTTTAAAATTATATTATAAATTCCTGATCTCACTTCGCTTTTTAGAAATTTTGCAATTTCTCCGAAAATATATAACTAATTAACATACTGTGAAACACAAACCTTATCTCTATAATGTCTTTGTGATTACTAAATAATTTAATTTGATAAGGATTTAAGTTTAGTTGTATAAATAATGACGTAAACGTAAGCATATGAATTAAATGATTTTTTAAAACACAAAAAGTTATGTATCTGCCGAAATATAAAAGATAGATATATGCCATCGCGGACTTTTTTGTAGAACTTTTTAAGATGCATAAAGTTTTCATACAATATTTTCAATTATATTTAATAGCTAAAACAGCGCACGCGCATACAGCCTATTTAATAAATTTCACGGTCCAACTCACGCTACAAAAACTGTGATAACTCGGGTAATATATACAATACAAATATTAAATATAGCCTATGACACTCAACGATAACGCAACATTCTACTGGTGAAGGAATTTTTAAAATCGGATCAGTAGTTCCGAAGACTGTTTAGATTACATATTGCCCATATATTGTAAATGAATTTGTTATTATTTATTTATTTATTTATTTATTTATATATTTATTACAGATTATTTTAACACAAATTGTAAAGCTGGGTCAGCTTTACACCTTAAAGCTGACCCAGCTTTACAATTTGTAACGTGTTCGAGTTAGAGACGGAACTGATTAGTTAAAAACCTTATCGATTAACTTATTGTGCACCTAAAAACCTGCGAGGTCTTTAAGATTATTAGTTCGTTGTGCAATAGTTAGTAGTCTAAAGGTATTTTCAACCAAATTAAAGAAACCTGTAGTGGTTCCTTCGAAGATTCGAATTTTTAAATTAAAAAAATTGGAAACAGACGTTGGTTTTTAATTTTATGTTCGCACATAGCTTTTGCAGTAACTGTAATTTTTCTATGGCATCACATATGGGATAGCTCACGTTGAGTACCTATAGGTAGAGCGAAAGTTACGTGCGGGTAGGTGTCTTGTGTACCTGCCCACTGTAACACATTTGAATCCAGTCCCATGTGTTTGGTGTCATCAGGACGTTTAGAGCTGTGGTAGCGTAATGAATTTTGTTCACTTACAGATGGCAATGGTTCACGCAGACCACAGTCAACCGTGTCGTCGGCGGATTCTGTTGGTAGACACTGCGACAGCCGAGTACATCGTCCCATAATGGTAATCAAGGACCCCTGACGTATGTGACTTATCTATTTTGGCGTAAGCAAGGTTATATTGCAAGTTTATCAAACTATATTTATACTGATTCTACATCTGTCTTGGAAACGGTTATATCCTTGAGATTTGCACTAAACTTGTGATTGTTAGCTTTAGCCGCGCATTACCTTGTTCTCCATCTATCGCTAGGAATAAGTCCTAAAATGCGCTATTGTACAATAAACCTTAGTAACAATTTTCTTTACCTATATAGCAAAACCTTTGAGATTTTTTTCTGCCTCACTGATCTGGTTAGCTTATGTGGTTTTGGATCACGAGGTTTAAATCTTGGCTCGGGCTGTAGAATTCTGAGTTTTCCTTTCTTCTGAGAAATCAGTAAAGTTCCAAATCGTTGTCAAGGAGGGCCGTCGCCCTTGGCTCGAAGAGCACGTTAAGCCATTTGGCCCGGCCACTTACATCAACGTCTGAAAGCAACAGTTAAATAATAGATATTATTGGCCTTAGCCTGCCAACCCTCATTGGAACAGCGTGGTGGGCCAAAGCTCTATATCACCATCTTTTACATAAAGGGAAAATTGAAGCTGTGGGAAAAATTAACGTCTGGCTTTTTCTTTCTTCGAATTACGTCTGGCTTTTTCTTTCTTCGAACGAAGCGACGAGATCAGAGACTTACAGAAAACGCCCTTAGAATATCATTTCGGTCTTTCAGACCAAGAAGTTTTAGACAAAATTTTTACAATCCAGATGACGCTATTTTGGTCCTATTAAGAAACCTGCAGCAAACTATAAGAATAAGCTGGAACTGTTACTTGTTTAGACCCCGGCTCAAAACCGACAAGCCTGGGATTTGATCTCAGGCCGTTAGACTATTGGCGTACCCACTTCTAACATAGTCTTTCTATTTATTTGGAACATTAATCATATTAACAAATGTAAGTTCTTATTATATACACAAACAGCTACAAAGAATTCAGGTCCCTTTTTTTTTATCGATAAAAAAGCGGGCAAACGAGCCTGCGGGTCGCCTGATGTTAAGCGATTACCGCCGCCCATATACATTTGCAACACCAGAGGCATTGCTAGTGCGTTGCCGGCCTTTGAGGAAAGAGTAAATACGTCCCTTAAATACGACCTTATTAAAATTCCCAGGAAAAACCCGGGCGGGAAGTTTATTCCACAATTTACTAGTTCGAACCACCTTGTTGTAAGGGGTTGATTTAGATTTCCGCTGCGGGGTTGCCATTGCAGCACCTTAAAATACATTCAGTGCTAGTAATAAATAAAAATATGAATCAATCAACTAGTAATGTTAGCGCCTGACGTAACAACACAACACGAGTGATCACTTGATAACTTGATAATTAGCTGATAACTGATAACATGATAACGGCGAGGCAACAGACGCCATTCACATAATCTCAACAGATTAATAAATTAACGTCAAACGAGAACAAGTGTTTAGTAAAATAAATATTTGTAGCGCAAGAGATGCATTGCGAACTATTGCAAAATGATATCCAGGTTTATAATTGTGTACTTATATATTAAATACTTCAGTATATCTAGTGGTTAGCCAATGTGGCTTCTGACAACGAGATCCTGGGTTCGAGTCCTGGAAATATTGACCTATTTTCAATAAATTAGTATTTCACAGACTATAAACATTTCTTGTTTGGAATTTCTTTCTTTTATATAAGTAGTTTCCAAAAAGTACAAAATAAAAGAAATATTAAAGAGTTTATGAAACTAACGTATTGATTTTATATTTGGTAGCTACTTATACTTGCCTAGAGACCATAAAAGAAAGAGGGGACGTCAGAGAAAGAGATGGAGAGACATCTTCTCTCAAGTAAACGGACCGCTCTGGATGCGCACAGCGCGTAACAGGAAAATTTGGAAAGATTTGGGGGAGGCCTACGCCAAAGAGGCGACTTGTATTTAATTTAAATTTAATGTTTTAAAATTCATAGCTCTAAGAAAGTTTGTAATAAAAATGTGTTAATATTTTGGTTAATGTTGTTTTCCTGCTTGTTATTGTGTAATGCATTAGTGTGTATGTATTTACACGTATTATTCAACACCTACATTCTAGTGTCCTAGCCTAAAGTTGCCTGGAACGAAATCGCTGAAAGAAGGCCACCTTTTGTACTAATTCTAATGAATGCTTTTTATGTCGTCATTCTTATTTGTTGTGGTGTTCAAAGAAAAGTAATAGTAGAAAATGCTTGACAATGGAAGGATCTTTGAAAATAGTGTGAACGAGTCAATTCCCGCAGCTGTCCGTCCATCCATGTAGCGTCCAACGTCCGAAACGTCTCGATAAAACGGATGACAGATGAAAAGTACAAACAAATTAAAAAAAACGAGACCCTTTTTGTGTACCTCCGCGTCCTCTGACCATCCAAACACCGAAAACCATTGATCCGTTTATTAAATGGACGTGTGTGTTTGTTTTTTTGTTAACTCCAGAGACGAGGTCGTAAAGTGGATGATTTACCCCAAAATAAGACGTTAACACGTTTTAAGTGGAGCACATTGAATGAACTGTTTTTGTTTCTGTTATAAAATATATATCTATTCTTAAAAGATGAGCAACTTCATATGGATTTTTTTTGGAAAATAAAAGAAATATGTTATGAAAGTCAAAGAGAAGTATAAGAAGAAGAAAACTAAGTTAAGAATAACGTAATAAGTGGGCAGTGTGGTATTAAAGACTAAAATCGAAAACCGTTTGCTGAGATGGTTTGGTCATGTAGAAAGAATGAATGAAAACAGACTTCCGAAAGGGATTTAGAAGGCGAGAGTGAATGGGAATGTTGGAAGGGGAAGCGAACGTTCCTGGACCAAAGCCAGGACATTCTGATTAAAGGCCAGGTAAAAAAGTATTCTAAAACCGACAAACTCGTATGAAAGGTTTAATGAAATCCGTAGAAGAGATATGCAGGGATCGTGGCAAGTGGAAGGACGCGGTCTCTGCCAACCCCTACGGGAATGAGGCGTGATGATATGTATGTATGTATAAAAAATAAACAATAGAGTTTTACCTACTAGTAACTAATTGCAAGAAAACAATTAGAAAGTTTTACACCTATAACATCTTTTCACGTTAAAAACTGTTATCCAAAGTATTAATTTACATTTCTTTTACTTATTAAATACCGCAGCATTTGTTGTGTCTATTGAAATGTCCGTGTGACAGTCTGTGTGATCACAATACATGTAGCACAAAAACTAGCAGACCGATTGGAATAATTTTTGTTGCATAATTTAAATTTCTTGAGCAGTGCAACAGCTACATCCGGTTTCTAATCTTCAACCGGAAGTGATTGTAAGAATTACAACTGACATGAAAAAAATTTCCCACAAATATTGTTTTCACACCGATTTTTAAATGTTAAATGGGCAATAATTAATAATGAAATAAATTTAAAATACTGTAAGTGGTATCGAGCGACATTTGATATGGAGCTCTATGGAACAGCGTAACATGATTGCTTCTTTTACATTAACTCTGGCACAGATATTCAAAAATGAATAAATAAACTAAAACTTATTAACGTACGAGTACAGCGAAAGCGTTTGTTAACGAAATACTGAATCCGCAATGCCAATAACGTCCCTTCATGTTCGTACAACATAATACAACAATTTGTAATATTAAGTTTACTACAAAACAGTTATTTTAGATTTGAACGTATTATATCGTAAAGAATACAGTCGGAAGGTGAATGTTGGACGCCAACTAGACGCGCGGCGCAGCGTATAATCCTTGCCCGTTTTACTTTTTTACATACTAAATTAATTCCCTGGAAAGTACTGGCCGCAAAAAAGAACTGGTAACTACTTTAAAGTATTCTGTAATCTTCGCCTTCACTCATAATTATTCAACTCTCAATGTAACATTAATAACGAAATAAATAAACCTATATTCTGTTTTCTTTATTCGTTACAAGTGAGCCCTTGACTGCAATTACACCTGATGGTAAGTGATGATGCAATCTAATAACAAAGTATGTACAATATTTTTTTTAAGATAGGTACAATTAAATAATAAGCATTTGATCCAAATTGTTACATTTAGTTTAAGAAAAAAAGGCGAATATTTTTGGTCCAAATTCAGGACATTTTAAAGAATGGCCAGGTCATAAGTACCTACCCTAAGCCGACGAACTTGTATGAAAGGATTATTGAGAGTGGAAGAAGCTGAGGAAGTATGCAAGGACCGTGGAAAATGGAAGGACGTAGTCTCTGCCTACCCCTATGGGATGCTATGTATGTGTAATATATAATATTAATTTAATATTACAGAATATGAAAAAATAAACCTTCAGGTATTCGAATAGAAATGAAAACGGCAAAATGGAATCGTGTATTCTTGAAGAGAAAATACTTAAGCTCAATTTATTATAGGGATCTATCATTGTTTTTGCCAACCGTACATCAAGTTGTTGGGGATTTAAGCGGATAGCTTTAATTGTTTGGAACGGGCGGGGGCTTATCTAAAAAATACCACATTCTTTACATTATTTATGCTTTGTGCCATGCACGGTTGCGCGGTCAAATATAGTCATATCACTATATTGTTTAATGTTCATCGATCGGAAACAGTGTCTGAATGGCGTGATAATAAATCTAAAACTTAAAATTTGGTTAAAATCCTAAAATAAAAATATGTAAATAAAATTCATATACAAATTACGTCAGTACAATGTATTTTATATTTTTGTTATTTTCCCATACAATAATGCAATATAGTCACCATCTACGAGTAGGTATGTTGGCGCAACTTTGACACTTGCCTAGTTGGATGTGAAGGAGAATATTGGTAATTTTTTCAAAATACGGCAAATATTTTTTGAAACAAATACTGATTTTATTGGAATATCTAATATAACTTGTTAAAAATTAATAATTAATTACAATGAAAATGAACAAGTATTGCAACAAACTAATATAAGTAGGCCTATTATCAAAGTGAATTTCTCTATTTTTACTAAACGTAAATCCAGGTAAAGTCAAAAAGGTAGATATAAGTTGAGAAGTTACTAAACAAACAAAGGTCCCGCACAAGATCAGTGAAACTAAAAGGTTATCTAAAAGTTAGTCGAGATACGTGCGAGCCGGATTTAAAGGGCCCAAACGAGGACTATCTTCGTCTCAGTGATTTTGTTCACTTCTTATAGGTACATCTAGCGGATGCCAGCGACTTCGTCCATCAATAAAAATAGTTTTACTTACCCCTTCCTTATATTATATTAGCCCTCAAAGATGAATTATTTTTCCTGTTTTTTTGCACATTTTCCACTGACTCTGTTCCTATTTGTAGCAACGTGATATTATATAGCTTAAAACCTTCCTTGGAAAAAAATGACTTGAAAAAAAATGGACTATCCAACACAAAAAGAATGCTTCAGTTCCAATATTTCCTAAGATTAGAGCGTTCAAATAAACAAACAAACGCTTCAGCTTTATAATATTAGTATAGGTTTATGTCAACCTTCGCCACTGAAAATCACTACACAGATTTTGTACTTTATGGCGAGTCAAGTCGTCTAGACGGACAATATTACGAACAAGTAAATAAAAAAGAATATATCTACTCTGACGACCTCTCTGACATAGTTGGTAATAAAACCTTAATGTACAATTTAGCAGTCCTTGGTTTAATTCCCAGTTTAAAGGTAAATTGATAAGTACAGTAGCTTAGTTCTTCAACTTGGTGTGATTCTTAAAAGAGTCGAAACATATTTCTCTGATTTTCGCTTGGTAAGAAGGAAAAGAGAATACTAAGCTTTTAGTTTTATTGCTTAATACTGGTTGACCAAGCTTTATTCAGTATTTTTATTTTGAAAATTATACGTTTTCTAAAAATGAAAGCTAGCTTGATCGAATACTCGCCCCTTATACCCCCTGCATACAAAATGTCATGAAAGTAAAACTATATGTATATACAAGAATTGCTCGATTAAAAGTATTAGATTACATATTAAATACATAGATTAAAAGCTTAAAGCAACTTTACATTAGTAATTGCAAAAGCTTAGGTAATTGAAACACACCAAACTTAACAATAAAAGTTCCGGACAACTCGAATCCGGCTTTGAAGGGGCGCAACTATCGGCTGGAGATCGCGCTACTTACTCGAGTATTTGTGTAAGCCAACCCTTTGTACACGTGGAGAAAGCGATATATCATGTATTCGTGACGTAACTTGTCGTATTGGTTTTTTATCCTATTTTATTTTAGAATTTTCGTGGCGCAATTGGTCCAGGTCAAGCTGCTGGGCTTCGGCTGAGGTTTATTACCACCCTGCCAGCAAAAACGTACCGCCAAGCGATAAGCGTTCCAGAACGATGTCGTGTAGTAACCGAAAGGGGTGTTGATTTCATCCTTTTTCTACCAAGTTGTCCCGCTTCCACCTTAGCTTGCAGTTGTTGCTATTCTTAGGTGGCTACAACAAGTTATCCCGGGGTAACAAGTAATTAGCTAAATAATACAAGAAAATCAAATTACATTTAAATTCTGGGCTCTGCACCTGATTGGACTATATTAATGGATATGTATAAAAAGCAGTATAAATCCCGGAAGACTTAGCTATTTCGACCGGACGTATTTCTTTTTTCCAAACAAATCAAACGTATAGTACTTGTTGAGCTTACAGTGCGGTGGGAAACAAACATCCCTAAAGACCACGTATTCAAAGTGAATAAATATTATGACCTTACTAATGAATTAACTAAAAATGGCTACGTGGTTAGTTTATATGCGGTAGAAGTGGGTGCGAGAGGTATACCAGCAAAGTCTCTTTATAACCTGCTAAAAGACCTTGGCCTTACTAAAAGTGCAGTAAGCTCCATATTGGAACGAGTGTCCAAAGCTGCTCTAGTAGGGTCCTTCCGAATTTGGCTGGGCAGGGAGAATAATTTGAAAAAAAACAGAGGAGGTGAGTGTTCACGGCAGTCACCAAGAGTACTCTTTTAAACCTACACCCGTCTCACAAGTCTCGGGCTCTGTTCGGAGTTTTTCTCTCAGCCACGCGATGGACCCGGCACCCGCACGGTGAATCCATGGAATGCTAAGATATTCGTCTCAGTCCAAAAATATTTATATTATACAGACATGCATTGCTTGGTGGCAGATGATGATAATGATGATGAAAGTTGGCGTTAAAACATCCCCAAACGAGCTCACGCAAACACACAAACACCTGTACTATAACAAAAATCGGGTCAAAGTAAATAAAATAAAATTGGGTTGAGTATACAATAAGCCATCCCGCCAATAGGACAATCCATACTCGTATTATTTTGGCGCGCAACAGCAACGTCTAGTAGGAAATAGCCTGGATGTCTGTGTGTACCTACATTCGGCGCGACGGTGTGAGAACTGCCAGGTGTCGCGACCTATATTTAATTTATGAGCTCCATTCCCGTCTTATAGGGACCGGGGGATTTTAAAATCGATATCGATAAAAGACTATCTTAGATGAAATCGAATTTCTATCTAAGGCTCTCTCTTGTAAGACTCGTGTAAACTGCCCTTTATGTTATGATATTAATTAGATTCAATTTCAACGATGTAAAACAATAACAGTATATCACATGTCCAAAAACTTTCCATCCGTGGGCCAATTGTGTACCTACATATACAGTAAATCTTTCTAGCCCTCCTCTTTCTACAAAGAGTCAAAAAAATACTTATCATATCTGTTGTCAAATTAAAACTCCCTTTAAAAAATTACAACCCATTATATGGTTAACAGTGCAGTCAGTTTTTAACTTTGTCACCTCGGGCTCGAATCCTTGCTGCAATATAGAAAAATTGGCTCCTTTTGGTAGTTTTTATGGTATGCTGAGATGGTTTGGTCACATAGTGGGAATGAATGAAAGAAGACTTATGAAAGGCATTTACGGAAGGGAAGGGAAGGGAAAAGGAAGGCGAGAGTGAATGGGAATGTTGGAAGGAGAAGACACAGGCGAAAGTTCCTGGATCAAATCCAAGACATTTTGATTAAAAACCAGGTCAAAAGTATCCTAAACCGACGTACTTGTACGAAAAGTATAATGAAATTGGAAGAATGATATACAAGAATCGAGGCAATTCGACGAACGTCTCTCTGCCTACACTTAGGGTATGTATGTAATAGCAGTTTTTAAAGATGTCTGATGATAAAATATTGAAGCATAAAATTAAATTAGAGTAATTTATTGCATGAATCTGTGTGTATATGTGAATAGCGCCTGCGTGTATTAATACAAACTAATTATGTCTAGTAAACCCCATGCCCTACTACTAACCAATTATCGATAAATCTACTGCAGGGCATAACATCACTATTACCGCTTTATAATGAAATTCCAGTACTTTTACAGAAGTACCTGAATATTATTTTTATTATTAGATATCTTCCACTTTCGCATACTTTTCAATTTTATTTCAAACCAATAATCATTTCAAAGGGAAGAAAACCGAGCTTCTTTGGACACCTGCAGAGGGGTGCTCAGTTTGCCTTTCCAAGAGTAATCTTGGAAGGGAAGATACTGGGCAAGAGAGCACCTGGTCGTCAAAGGAGGAAATAGCTAGAAAACATAAGAGAGTGGAACGGACTCGATGCCCACAATTAAAGCGTATTGTGGATTTTAGGAAAGCTTTTACGCATCTTGACCGCCAAACTTTGCTCGGAAGATGGCACCAAGTGATAATGATGATGATGATGATGATTAATGCTTTCTACTTACTACTTTGCTAGTTCTAGGGTTCAATACGCACCTGTAGGGCTACTAATGCCCTTTATCGATAACTGTCAGGTATTGATAATAATCAGGATAAATGATAATAATCAGGAGCGACAGCTCTCCGAGGCACGGAGACGTAGTAACACCACCAATTCAGCCTGACAATTATTTTTCCGCTAATTTCTGAGAAAATAATAAATGAACTTTTTATGCAGACATCCAACGCCGAATACTGTTAGTTAATACTTAAAAATTATGTTAGAAGATGGGAAGTTATGGATTAATTATTTTAACTATTATTTAAATGTGAACCTTTATGCAGTGAGCTAGAAACGGAGAGTCTTATTTTACTGCTTACATTTTCAGAATACTATTGCAGCAGTCTTTTCAACATAGATGCAGTCTTTTCTTGTTACGGCATGGAAGTCATTGGGTTACTTTTGAGCAAATGTGCCACAAACGCTGAACCCAATAGAATCTAAAGCCGTTTTGTTTTTTTAAAAAAAGATGAAAGAAAGAGAAGAAGACAATTTTCAAAGCCCACCACACCTGGCTAAAAAACTTAACCAACGAGTCATTCAAGTTGATCTATTTCTGGTTTAGTGTTTTAACCAACTTGCTACTTGAGTGTAACAGAACGCAATCATTTCTTCCTATCAAGTGTAGTCATTTCGCATTGGGGAAAAACGATCAGTCACTCGGAATGAATGTGAGTGAACGAAATGAATCAATAGCAGCGCGACAGAGAGACGCCGACTGTGGCTACGCGATCATATAGAAACTCCTTATAAATACATACAAACATGCATACATAACATCACGCCTCATTCCCATGGAGGTAGGCAGAGCCTACATCCTTCCATTTGCCACGGTCCATGCATACTTCCACAGCTTCTACCACTCTTATTAATCCTTTCATGCAAGTACGTCGGTTTAGAAGACTTTTGACCTGGCTGTTATTTAAAATTTCCTGAATTTGGTCCTGGAACATTCGCATAAACCTTCCCCTTTCAATGTTCCATTTTACCAACAAATCGACGAAAACGGAGATGCAATAAGCGGACTAACTTGTTAGGAGTAGGATGATATCCACACCCCTTTCGGTTTATACACGACATCGTACCAAAACGCTAAGCGCGCAACTAAGACTTGGAGGTAATTTTTTTGTCGGCAGGAAACTAGCCACGTTTGAAGATTTCAAACCTACATGTCGATTTTGTAACGAAACTCGACAGGACGAGTACGAATCTTGACTTCGTCTCTATATCTCTCTATAGTAGAACGAAATAAAAACGACGTCGAGACTTGCATTTTGTTACAAAATCGACATGATCGAATAAGTAATTAAGATAATCTCAATATGACCAGCCGAGAATCAAACCTAGGATATCACTACGGCACGGAGGCCGCCGAATTACATGGGCTAACCATGTTCTTCAGAACACAGTAATGTTTGGCGACAGTAATAAGTACGGGTGTAGTACATCCCGGGTGCGCTTTGTCTCTAGAAGCTCTACCACTGTGTATAGTTGGATGCAGTGGGTGCTAGCTCACTGCAGTCACAAAGTTGGCATCACCGCCGTACAGCGACTGCGTTCAATACATACGCGACCGTGTGACGCCTAAGTACAGTCGACGACGATAAACTGTGCTCAAACTAAGTAATTATAGTGCAGTTGAATTGGAAGATCCAGGGAATTTAGTTATAATGACTACTTCTTTTTTTAAGCGACGAAAATACGGAGGAGGTTCTCAACTCGACGCCTAGGTATATATTTTTTTAGAATGACCACCCATAATTTTTTACAGAGTAGTCCGATTTTGATTTTTTTAATTTTTATTAGTGCAAAATGGTCCCATAGTCATTATGTTAGGATCTGATTATGAAATCCTGGGAAAATCGAAGGAATTCTTCAAATTTTATAGGCACAATTGCAACGATTTCGGTTTTTGTGTGTCGCTTACGAGTAAAATACGTGTTGATTTTAGCATATCTATGAAGACAATATTAGCCAAGGTTTCTACTTTTAGTTCGTTACTTGGGATCCACAAAATGCATTGCTACTTAAATTTG
>JAXAVZ010000148.1:0-22516 GCA_034621355.1 Mycalesis mineus | reverse complement strand
TTGAGATCCACCACCGAACAGTCCCGCTCAATACAGTCGCGTTTAGCTGTATTCAGCTGCGTTCAATGCTGTACATTCGCGTTCAGTACACAACCAGTGCAGTACAGTCACATACATTATTGTTATCGCTATTTGATGGTGTTTCAAGATGTACGTCACGTCCATGGAACTGATACATCGCACTCAGTGTGCACTTAAGTTCATCGCTGTATATTCGCGTTCAACTCTTTCATTACATGTACAATGTACAGTCACGCGCAGAGGTTTATCTTAAGTTATCTATTGACTAAAAAACTGCAAGTATGGTATTGTTGAGGATTTCTTTGAACCCACAGGTGGTGGGCGTGTCGTTCCACGTGGGCTCGGGCGCGCAGGAAACGGGCGTGTACGCACGCGCCATTCAGTTCGCGCACGCGTTGTTCGAGGCGGGCGACGCCGCGGGACACACCATGTACCTGCTGGACATTGGCGGCGGCTTCCCGGGGAACAGTGGCACCTCCATACGAGAGGTGAGTTACTTCGCTTTATACAGTAGAACTAGTTGAGAAAAGTATACTTAAAATTAAAACTTCCAGACGCTCCTAGGTTCGACTAGAGCCCACATCAAACTCAGCCAGGTCATGGTCATGTATTATTATTTTATAGTATTATTTAAAAAATATGCAACTAACTTACTAGTTCATTGAAGAACATTACTCAGTGTTATTAGGATAAAGGCTCTCTTTTTTTTCCTAGGAAAGTCGTTAACTAAGCCAATATGTATGCGTTTTTGTGTTTTAATAATATCTTTAAACAAAACTAGCTCATGATTATCCTGGCAAAGATATTACCACAAATATCTTTGCAAGGATATAAATGAGAAACATAAATGGTCTCAGTATACATCCTTGAGGGACTCCCTATTGTTACTACTAAACCGGTAGACCGTTTTCTATTTATGTCTTCTTTCTAAATTCTATTAATTAAATAAGAAGTATATCAATCCTATTCTTCTATTATTAATTCCGTAGTAATCTAGTTTCCTGATATATTCAATCAAATGCCTTAGATAAGTCACAAAATACGCCAAATACGTTCTGTGATAAATCTAATCAACAGTAAAGGAAAAAAGAAAGATAAAAAGCATTTATCGTGCTTGCTACAAACTATAAATTCATCAATGCCGTGCTGCACGGATTAGGATCATGAACACTAACAGAACACTGCGTGCAGGTGTACAGCTGTACAGCTCAGCATACGCCGTGCTGCTACGGGTTAGGATCACGAACACTAACAGAACACTGCGTGCAGGTGTACAGCTGTACAGCTCAGCATACGCCGTGCTGCTACGGGTTAGGATCATGAACACTAACAGAACTCTGCGTGCAGGTGTCGCAGGTGATCAACAGTGCTCTGGAGCTGCACTTCCCGTCGCGCTCCGTGCGCGTCATCGCCGAGCCGGGCCGGTACTTCGCCGCCGCCGCCTACACGCTCGCCGCCATGGTGCACGCCACCAGGAAGGTAACCGTCACCAACAATCTGTCACAGTTGCTCAGCACTGGCACTGCGTGCGCAATCATTAATTACTTGTAAAGTGTACTTTCTTTATTTTTGTGTATGTACACCCTAACCTTCTCCTATGTATACACTTTTCCTCTTCAATATAATTTGTCTGGAAGACCTCGACTTGTGCTATCTTTGTAAACTTACTTTCTCTTTGTAAATTTTTTGTTTAGTTGTAAAATAAAGAATGTTTCATTAATTCACTCAACAAACAGTAAACATACCATAAACACGTCTGTACATGTAAAGTATGTACTAATACTATTTGTTGTATATATCTAAAACGACGTCTACGTGTATGGTTATTAGTATATAAATAGATATAAAATTTAAGCCCCGGTTGGTCATATGTATACAACAAGCAGTCGGCCGCGACTTCGTCCGTGTGGAAACCTCTACCCTTACCCTTTTAATTTTAAAGACAGACTTTCATATAAAATATGCTCTTTCCCCGCTACCCCTATTCAATTTTTTTTATAGTTTCCCGTCAAGCAATATCCTCCGTCCCGTCCCGTGTACTAAAGATCTATATTTTCGTTAAACATTGTACGATATTACAGTACATTAACATCCTACTACTATTATAAAGGCGAAAGTTTGTATGGATGTTTGTTACTCTTTCACGTAAAAACTACTGAATGGATTTGAATGAAACTTTACCACAATATAGCTTATACATCAGAATAACACATAGGCTACATTTTATACCGAAATTCCCACGGGAACGAGAACTACGCGGGTGAAACCGCGGGCGTTCTCTAGTTAACAATATATATTTATGGCAAGCTGATTTGTACAGCTTGTAGTAAATAGTCTATTTCACTTTTCGAGTCTAGCTTTCATAATCATAGAGAGACGAATATCTTAGCATTCCATGGATTCACTGTGCGGGTGCCGGGTCCATCGCGTGGCTGAGAGAAAAACTCCGAACAGAGCCCGAGACTTGTGACTCGGGTGTAGGTTTAAGGGTACCCTTAGTGACGCGCGTCAACACTCACCTCCTCTGTTCAAGTTATTCTCCCTGCCCAACCATATTCGGAAGGACCCTACTAGAGCAGCTTTGGACACTCGTTCCAATATGGAGCTTACTGCACTTCTAGTAAGGCCAAGGTCTTTTAGCAGGTTGTAGAGAGACTTCGCTGGTATACCCCTCGCACCCACTTCTACCGCGTATAAACTAACCACATAGCCATTTTTGGTTAGTTCATTAGTAAGGTCATAGTATTTATTCACTTTGAATACATGGTCTTTAGGGATGTTTGTTTCCCACGGCACTGTAAGCTCAACAAGTACTATACGTTTGATTTGTTTGGAAAAAAGAAATATGTCCGGTCTAGATGTCGTAATAGCTAAGTCTTCCGGGATTTTGTAGTGCTTTTTATACGTGTCCATTAATATAGTCCAATCAGGAGCAGAGCCTAGAATTGAATAAGGCTTGCTGGTGGAATTTGTACTTGAGCCTGCTTTAACGAAGTTAGTCTGTCTTTTATTCGTCGTCAACCCTTTTTGAGCCCTAGCTACTGAAAGGCTTATAGCTTTGTTATGAGTATAATCTGTACTTCCTTCCTGTCACACTGACAAGTCTTACATAATACACGTTATGGTCATGGGAACGTCTTTGATTATTTAATTATTATAAAAGCCCTTAAACACCTCTTAAATCATACATGGTGTCAGAAGTGAACTTAAAAAAGTGCCAACGAAAGTCAAAAGTTAAAATATAAGTCAAAAAATATACGTAAAATAACACGTGTCCGATGGCGTCCGAGACAAAGAAAACGCGTAGTAATGGCGCGACTGGTGAAGAAAATTTTGCATCATCTAAAAGATTGAACCTTACAGGTAATATAAAGCCTATGTGTCTAGAAGGAAATTTATGTACAAATTGGAAAAAATGGTTCCAATCTTTCAACATATTTTTAAAAGCAAGTGGAATTTTCGAAGAATCCGACACAAGGAAAGTCGCCATGTTGTTACACTTTATTGGGAGTGACGCGTTAGAAATTTTCAATACATTTGGCTTGGATTTGGAAAATGTCACATTCGAAGAATTAATTACAAAATTTGAATCGTACTTCGTACCTAAAGCAAATATTACTTATGAATGCTACAAGTTTTTTACAACCAAACAAAGAGGTGATGAAACTCTAGAGGATTTTTTAACAAATTTAATAAACAAAAGCAAGTCGTGTGAGTTCGGAAACTTGGAAGAAAGGATGATAAAAGATATTTTCATTACAAACATGCATGAAAATTTTCAACATGTACGAGAAAAATTACTGCTAGAAGAAGAGTTAACGCTAGAAAAGGCTAGGAACTTGTCCAAAAGTATTGTGTCAGCTAGATCTCATGCAGTGGAGTTTAAAGAATCTACAAATGTCTTTTATCAACGTCAGTCATTCAATCAGTCAAAGTCGAGGGCGAGGTCTCAGTCAAGAACCAGATCACAGTCAGGGTCAAGGTCAAAGTCACAGGAAAGAAAAAACTGTACACGGTGTGGTCAAATTCATCGCTATAAATGTCCAGCATATAATGCTAAGTGCAGGAGGTGTAACTTAAGAGGACATTATCAAGCCTTTTGTAAGTCAGTGAAGTTCATACAAGCTAATAAGGATCAAGAAGGTAATGAGTCAAAGTATTTATTTGTTGGACACTTAAATACATGTCAAAATTCAATTTCAGAGTGGAGTGTTGACTTAAATATTAATAATATAAATGTTCAATGTATTTTAGATACTGGAAGTGATGCTAATGTTATGTCATATAAGTTATTTCAATCATTGAATGTCAGTAAAAATTTTTTACCATGTCATTATAAAGTAACCTCTTACTGCGGAAGTACCATACCCATATTAGGTCAACAAAAGCTAGAATGTAGTTATTATATCAATAGTCAACATGTGTCAAAGATAATTAATTTCATTATAGCTGATGTGTCATCACCAACTGTCATTGGAAAATATACATGTTCACAGTTAGGTCTTATAAAAAGAGTCTTTAATATTGAAAATACAGTCAATAAAAGTCGAAATTTTGATTCTACATTAGTCAATAGTCAACATCATATGTCTGAGTTAAGTAATAATTGTCATGTTAACAATAAATATCAGTCACAGTCAAATGTACAGTCTTGTATTAGTAAAAGTCTTTATAAGTCTAATGTTTACAGTAACTGTCATAAAAAGTCACAAAAGTCATATTATATCAATAAAAATAATTCATTACAGAGTCTACTGTCAAAATATAAATCTGTATTTGAAGGATTGGGCTGTCTACCCGGTGAGTGTCATATCACTATCAACAGTGATATACGTCCTAAAATAGATCCACCACGGAAAATTCCATTCTCATTACACGATAAACTGAAGAAGGAATTGGACAGTATGGAAAGTCTAGATGTCATCACCAAGGTTACTGAGCCAACGTCATGGGTGAGTTCACTTTTATTAGTTGAGAAGAAAAATGGTCAACTTAGAGTCTGTCTTGATCCCAGAAACTTAAATGAAGCTATATACAGATCACATTATCCAATACCTACCATTGATATGGTGCGATCTAAGCTACAAGGTGCATCATATTTTTCTACTCTTGATGCAAGCAGTGGATTTTGGGTTATTCGTCTGGATAAGGAAAGCTCAATGTTATGCACATTCAATACGCCTTACGGGAGATATAGGTTCAAACGTCTTCCATTCGGAGTTAACTGTGCCCCTGAAATCTTTCATAGAATTATGACTGAAACATTTGGTGTACTACCAGGAGTCATGGTGTATGCAGATGATATTTTAGTCTATGGAAAAAGTCGCCAAGAACATGAAGAAAATTTAGAAAGAGTGTTTAAAAAAGCTCAAGAAGTCAATTTAAAATTTAATAAAAGTAAGTGTACATTTTGTCAACCACAGGTTAAATACCTTGGTCATATATTTTCTCAAAAAGGTGTGTCACCAGATCCAGATAAAGTCAGGGCTATCAAAAATATGCCGTCTCCAGTCTGTCTCAAGGATTTACAGAGATTTCTAGGTATTTTAAATTATCTGGGAGGATTTATTAAGAATTTGGCTGAAGAAACTGAACCTCTACGTCAATTATTAAAAAAAATCAAGTGAATGGTCATGGAATGATAGTTATGAAGCTACTTTCAAACATTTAAAAAATATTATTTGTCAGTCACCAGTCTTGTCACATTACAATGTCAAAAAACCAGTTGTCTTGTCAGTTGATTCCAGTCAGTCAGCAGTCGGTGCAGTCTTGCTTCAGGATAATCATCCAATTTCTTATGCATCTAAAACATTAACATCAAGTCAGAAACGCATGGCGCAGATTGAAAAAGAGCTGTATGCCATTGTCTTTGGTTGTATTCGTTTTCATCAATATATTTATGGAAAAATAGTCACTGTAGAAACTGATCACCGTCCACTAATAACTCTTTTCAAAAAGCCTTTAGCTGAAGTCCCAACACGTTTACAAAGATTAATGCTTAGGATTCAAGCTTATGATTTAAAAGTTGAATATAAGCCTGGTACTAAAATGTACATAGCAGATACACTATCACGAGCAGCTTTACCGGAGTCTAGTGAGGATGAGTTGGATGAAGATGTCATGATACATGTCAACATGCTTGTTAAAAACTTGCCTATTTCAGCTGAGCGTCTAGAATGGCTTACTGAGGCTACAGAAAATGATGAATGTCTACAACTACTGAAGAAATATTATGAGGAAGGATGGCCTGAGAAAAGGTCAGAAGTCAACAAATTAGTCTTACCTTATTGGAACTGTCGTCATGAAATTCATTCAGTCAGAAATTTATTGTTAAAAGGTAATAGTCTCATTATACCTACTAAATTAAGGCCAGAAATATTGAAAATAATACATAGTGGTCATCAAGGCATAGAAAAGTCAAAAAACTTTGCAAGAGGAGTTGTGTATTGGCCTTTAATGTCACATGATATAAAAGTGTGTGTGGAAAATTGTGAAATATGTCTGTCACACAGGAGTGCCAATTCACCAGAACCATTAATGTCACACAAAATTAGTTCATTTCCTTGGGAAAAGGTTGGAATAGATTTTTTAAAATTTAAAAATCAAACCATACTGGTTGTCGAAGACTACTATTCAAATTATATAGAAATCGCTAATGTGAGTTCAACGGGTGCAAAAGCACTTATTAATGCATTAAAATCTATATTTAGCCGTCATGGAATTCCTTTAATCATAATATCAGACAATGGACCACCACATAATTCACAAGAATTTAAACAATTTTTGAAATCTTGGAATATCAATCATACTACTTCGAGTCCATACCTGTCACGTTCTAATGGTCTAGTTGAGTCAGGAGTGAAAATAGTAAAACGTATACTCACTAAATGTGCAGATTCTGGAGATGATCCATATCTTGCATTATTACAGTATAGAACAACACCTAGAAACAATTTACCGTCACCTGCGGAATTGTTAATGTCCCGTCGTCTTAGAACACTTATACCTACTGTTGTAAAACATCTTCAACCTAAAGTCATGAGTCATAATATGTATAAAAAAACAAAACAACAAAATAATAGTAAACAAAAGTTTTATTATGATAAAAAGTCAAAAAATTTATCTAAAGTAAAGAAAGGAGATAAAATTATGTTCAAAAAGTCACCAGAGTTGAAGTGGCAACCTGCAAAAGTCATTAAGGAATGTGAAGAGCCGAGGTCATACATTGTCGAAGCACCTGATGGTTCTACATATAGAAGAAATCGTCAACATCTGTTACCTTGTCATTATTCGAGTCCCATAAAAGAAAGTGTACAATGTAAAAAAGAATTTAGTCCAAATGTCAGTCCAAAAGTCAGTCCAAAGTTTAGTCCAAAGAAGGAAATGAGAATGGAAGAAAATATTCCTCATGATGGAATAAAAAGAACAATTAGTGGTAGACAGGTCAAGCCTCCAGTCAGATTTCAAGATTGTATGTAAAACTAAACTTAGTTATAAATAGATTTAAAGTTTTAGATTGTAAGTCTGTCTATGTTTTTTAAAATATGTAAACCAAGTTATAAATAGATTTAAAGTTTTCTATTGTAAGCCTGTCTGTTAAATTGTACACATGTCTTTAAAATATCAACTTGTCATTTATCAGTCGGTATGTTTAAACCAGTCTAAAGTTTCAATATTGTCAGTCCGTATATCTTTGTAAAATTATTATTTGTCTTGTCAAACAGTCTGTCGTTTAAAAAAAAAAAAATGAAAAGGGAGATGTTATGAGTATAATCTGTACTTCCTTCCTGTCACACTGACAAGTCTTACATAATACACGTTATGGTCATGGGAACGTCTTTGATTATTTAATTATTATAAAAGCCCTTAAACACCTCTTAAATCATACAAGCTTCACGTATGATTTCTAGTACTCTGTCGTGGCGGTGTGAGTAGAGACCCCTGTCCAGGAGCACCTTGCATCCTACCAATAAGTGCCTTGCAGTGCCCACTGCCTCACCACAGGTATAGCAAGATTTTTCCGAGGCTTTTCCCCATCTTACTAGGTTACTCTGATCTGGGAGAGTCAGTTGAAAGGCATTAAGATAAAATTTCAATAAGGCAGGAGACCAATCGTACTGCAAGGCGCGCCACTTCAGAGCCAGAGGGATGCAGAACTCGCCTAAGTTTAACCACTCGTTTTGCATTTCTAGGTTCATGGCATGCACTTTGTAGTTGTCGTCCTCATCTTGTTTAAGAAAAGATTTTATTATGTCTTGGTCTTCCTTTTTACGTCTTGCACTCAACCCGGTTCTATTTACCTGAGCCCCTGCCATAAATTGTTTGTAAAATTGAAGCCTAGAGTCAAGTTTTCCGGCACCCTCGTCTTTAGGAAGTGATGCAACTAGTTCGTCCTGGGACTGAACTAGAATGTGCGTTCTGGTAACCCTGAGGTGTTTATAGAGTTCCGATGGCCTTTTTAGTTTTAACCCAAAATTATTGTAATCTCTGAATAGAGTTGAAGGGTCAGCCGAGAGTGCTAGACCAAACCAAGACTTCAATGTTTTTATGACATTTGCATCTAGTTTTGCCAGATGGGTTCTGCCAATATCATAAACGAGGAATGGCCAAGTCAGACGTGAAGTGAGATAGTTGTCATAGACCCACGCTTTTTTTATATTGTTAATGGGCTGTTGGTCTACCTTATTGAGGTCATTTATGAAGTTATCGACGACTACCTCAAGGGATGGAGTGCGTCCTTTTTAATCAATCTTTCTACCGAGGAACTTAAAAGGCAATGCTTCAGCAATGGTGGTTACACTTTGGCCACTAATAGAGAGACCCGGATCATAAGATGTAAATTTAGTATTTCGTCTCCCCAGACATAGACAGTGACATTTGCTTGGCTTTACCCTCAGTCCATGAGCAGAACTCATCCACTACATTCAATAGCTCCTGACAGTGTTTTGGGTTTCGTGTCAGTAAAGCAAGGTCATCTGCAAAAGCTAAGGTGGACTCTGTATATTTATTGTTAATTTTAAACCGATAGCCCCATTTCTTTTCTTGAACAATTAATTTATCTATTAGAATATTGATGACTACATTAAAAGCTTATTAGAGATAAGCAGCAACCTTGAAACAGCCCCACATTGTAATGTAGGGGTTTTGAGTACTCATTGTTTACTGCTATGGTGAATTTCAATTTTGAATAGTAAGTAGTGATTAAATCAATAACTAGATCAGAAAAATTGTACCACCTCAAGGCGAAAGTCAATAGATCATGCTGGACAGAACCAAACGCATTTTCTAGGTCTATCCAGCAGATCGTAATTTGCCTTTCATATTTTCTAGCATCCTTGAGACTTTCGCCTAGAAGTGACAACAAAATAATTTATAATCCGACATCTAGAGATTAGTCCATTTAAACAAAGGAACAAACTTTTTCGTATATTATATTTAATATGGTCTGCCATGCCAAATAAATTGAAAGAAAAGATCAAATATCGAATTCTCAAAGAATATCAGTACCAAAATGTTGACCCCTATTCAGTATGTATAACATAACACGGAGGAGGTCAACTTAATTTGGACGATATAGCGGCAGTGTTGTATTTGAGAAATTTTGTAATATCTCCGAAAATATATAACTAATTAACATACTTAGACAAATCTTATCTCAATAATATTCTTAATATTATTAAAAAAAATATTTTAATAAGGTTAAGTGTAGTTGTATAAATAATGACGCAAACGTAAGCATATGAATTAATTAGTTATATATCTACCAAAATATAAAATATGCTAACACGGACTTTTTTGTAGAACTTTTAAAGATGCATAATGTTTTTATACAATGCTTTCAATTATATCCAATAGCTAAGGCAGCGTACGCGAAATAATGCCGATTTAATAAATTCCACGGTTCGACTCGCGCGACAAAAACTGTGGTAACTCGGGTAATATATACAATACAAATATAAAATATAGCCTATAACACTCACCGATAACGTAGCATTCTACTGGTGAAAGAATTTTTAAAATCGGATCAGTAGTTCCGAAGATTAGCCCCGACAGAACTTTAGTTACAAACTTATAAACATACAAACTTTACCTCTTTATAATATTAGTATAGATTAGAAACTTTTGTTCCAAACCTAGGGCAGTTTTTACTAAAAAAAAAATATTTGTTCGCCAGCTCCCAGCCAAGGAGGGCGAGAGCGAGGACGAGGCGCACACCATGTACTTCATCAACGATGGCGTGTACGGCTCCTTCAACTGCGTGCTGTACGACCACCAACAAGTGCACGCAACGCCGCTTGAGGTACTACTGCACTCCATCACCTCTCTATCATCACACACAAACACACTCGTCTCTCTCTCTCTCACATACACAGACACACGTACGCTACTTATCATGCTCTCGTTTTATTTAGAATAGTCTTATTACTGTGTGGGCGAGGCTGCGCCGCTCCTAATACAGGTCTTCCTAGTACGAATGTCTAAGCTCTCTTTAAGACCTTTTTATGCATCTTAACTATTGTAACTGTTAAATTTTAAGGATTATGTCAAATGTAAATTTCAAGCATGCTTAATAAAGATCATTATTATTATCTCCCTGTCACCGCACGTTAAGTCAGATTGCATTATACATCACCTCATCATCTCTTACAAGTGGTCCAACCTTCTCTTCTCTGGTTTTCCTCTATTCTGACATTTTTCCACTTGATGAAATAAATTGGTCCAACGTGAATGAAATGTTTAATCATTTGGGCATAAAAAAGTAAATAATAGCTGCGATGAGACTATCGATATCGTCGTTCAATAACCATATTGTTATTTGAAAGCGTCTAATATTATTAACAAACTTTGCCATGACATACGAGTATTTGCAAAATTAATGCCTTCGAGGCTGTGAACTCCTCCATATTCGTGACTCGCATCGGGATTATTTGTTTTTAAATTCTGTCACAACTGTAATGTAAGGTACGAATGTAAGGAATAATCCTGACGTGTGTCAGAACGTAGTCTTGCAGACGTGTTGACATATTCCTTTAGTGCGTAGTATAAACGACTGTGTTTTTTGTCAGGAATCATCGGAGCGTCCGCAACAGTGCTCGATCTGGGGCCCGTCGTGCGACGGCCTCGACTGCGTGCTGCCTACTTACTCGCTTCCCCCGCAGCGCACGGGCAGCTGGCTCGTGTTCAAGGACATGGGCGCCTACACGCTGCCCGTCGCCTCGCCCTTCAACGGCTTCCCCACTCCGAAGGTCAGGGCCGTCGTGGATAAACATCTGTGGTAAGTGACGTTCAATTTATTGCTCTAATGAATTGTTTACTTTCAAATAACAACAATTTTTCTTAATAGAAATAGGCTCTGCTTTCTTCCGCGCACAAGACAGGATAACTTGAATTGTTATTATAATTAATACATTTTCAATAAATTATAAATAATTCATTTTTATGGCGCAATGTCTGCCAGCACATTTCTGTAGAATCTGCTATCCGAATCGGTGTTAGAGTCACTACAACAGACTTGACTTTAAAAAAGTGCTTGGTGATGATGGTGTAAAATATATTTGAACATAACGGAAACTAATTTTGGAACAATAAAGTGCTTAAGGCGAATTTGAAGAAGATTGAAATGTAACGAATTGTTCTAACATTTTACAGCATTTATGACAAAAATCAAAATGGCGATGCGAGCAAGCGTTGTTGTGTTTCCCACGAGCGCCCACAGCACACTGATCGTTTGCAATACTCACGCTCAATTTATTTGATCAAACAGTTTGATCGAGATGAATCAAGTTCGATCAAGAGCAATTACGTGCTCTTGAGTCTAACACCACTACGCTTCATCTGAGCCTAACGTTATATCATCTCCCTTCCAGGACAATGCTGAAGGAGCTGTGGCCACTGACGGAGGCCAACTTCGTGTTCGGGCGCGTCACGTCCCCGCAGACCCCGCCGCCGTCCCCGTCGCTGGACTCGGACGCCCCCTCTCCCGCGTCCCCGCTGTCCCCGCCCCCGCATCACGCCGTTTTCGTGGAGTGCGCGCTGAAGTGACGCTCGCGCGACTATCGCGCGTTCGTCGCACGCGCAGACGAGGAGGGGCGCAGTCGTTAGACACTGATTATACTGGCATTTCCTTTGTTTGTTTTTATTGAATTGCACGATTATTTTAAACAGTACACATAAATTGACACACATTTTGTTAGTTTTAATTAACATTTGATTGCATTATTATATATATTGTTTTCGTTTGGCTGTGAATTTTTAATGTGTTTTAATACTATGGATTATCAAAGAAATTAATTTTTATTTATGTATAATGTATTACAAAAATTAACTAACTCTTTTTATTCAAATAAAGTTCATGGTGATTCGCTGTTTTTATTGTTACTTACTATCATGATAATATATTCAGCCAATATGATTATTGTGTACTTAAATTATTTGAAAAATTGTATAATTATGCACTTTTCAATATTTAGCACTTTAGTTGTGTATGCAAAGTGTTAGATTAATAAACATTTAC
Organism: Mycalesis mineus; assembly: GCA_034621355.1. Classification (NCBI taxonomy): domain Eukaryota; kingdom Metazoa; phylum Arthropoda; class Insecta; order Lepidoptera; family Nymphalidae; genus Mycalesis; species Mycalesis mineus. Next base: position 9,981 of record JAXAVZ010000148.1, on the reverse strand, counting down.
TATTTAATACTGAAAAAAATTATGTATATGATTAAACTAAATTAAAAATAATATAAATGAGATGTTTCAAATGATGTATTTAAAACACTTACACGTATATTTGAAAAATGACGAGAAATTTTCGTTTTAAATTAAATGTATATATTCCTTATAATGAATTTATTTCAAAAATTGTGTAACGTCAATAGTTCCACAGTTAAGGGACTGGACTCAAATCTAAGAGAGCTTTGCTCTGCTCGTTGGTAATTACAGTACTTTCTTTCTGTTTAATTGGTGAATAGAAGATATTTGAAAAACTAATTATATTCTTATTTTTTAAAGAAAATAAACATTTCTATTTGTATAAAAAATTTTAAACTCGAAATAGTGTAAGTACGTAGATGTAGCCAGTTTTGAATTTTTCTCATAAAATCTATTTTTTTTTTTTATAATAGCAATATAGTGTCTAATGACGTAACGCGTACGCCCCTTGAAATAAAAACCATTTAAAATTACATTTTATGCACATATTAGCGATCTAATTTTTAAACGTAAAATTATTTTACCATGCCTTAGGTGATTTTTTTTATTTTAATTATTCTACTGCATTTTTTAATACATTAGCATGTAAAATACACCTGAAGTAATAACAACCAACTAAAGGCAAAACTGTAATATTTTGATTGCATTTTGTCACAGTAGGTAAAAAGAAAGACTAAATGGTGATTAAAAACCAAATTACTAGCAAATGTATTAAAAATAAAATAAGGTTGTATGTTCATTGAATATAAAAAGTTCGACAACCTTATCGCTTACTAACCATTTGTTGTAATTTGAAAAATTTAAATGTACTTATAATATTAACCCCGACATGTTTTTGCATTTTTTCTTTTTAGATAATAGTGCGGTGAAATTGTAAACGGTTATGGTTATTCAATGTGTTGTATTGAGTGTAGATGTTTCACATCTCGTAGTGCTGCTTTTAAATATATGTTGCTGAGATGTAATGCAATGTGTTTCATTTATATTATGCTAGTTATCAGCTCCCCTCTAAAGTCGCAACTCGCGAAACTGCGTTCCGTGACTTGATATTACTCGCAAATTAAGATAACCAAAGATAATAAATTCAATATCAAGAATGAATGGGTGGATGCTCTGGTTAGATATTACTTAATCAAAGTTTGGACGACTTCAAGCAGCGACACCAACGCTCAAATTCTGAAACTATTATTGAAATAGTAACTTTTTGTAGGTATTGTAATTTCAAAACGAACGTAATGAGCTGTTGCAGTCCTGCACCGGGCGCACCTTACCTTACCACAGCACCCGGTGCAAGACTATCGTCGGCAACAGTTAAGTAATTAGGAGCGGAGCGTTTGTTACCCCCTTTGTTCGCAATACATTGCGCGCTCAACAATATCAAAATCGGTAACCCCTCATTTCTGATATAAGAAGTAAATAATTATGTAGTAGACATTAGTTGTAGGCTCTTCACGAAGTGTGCATTAACATGTTATTTACACACGGTATATACCTACATAGGGTGCTAGGAAAATCTTGCAGTACGCTAATATCATTAGAAGTCGACGTATAAACAATATCTTATCTGAAAGTCAAACTCAGTAGTTTAGTACATAATGATGATAGAGGTATAATATTTTTTTAGTTAGTTATTTTTTAAATTTAGTACTTATAAAAATTACTAGGTGAATTATCTTACAGTATAACTTTCGGTGCTGTCTCTCAATTTATGAATTAATGAATAAGTTTATTATGTATTTAAATAGAATTACCCTTGTCGTACAATGATTTCTTATTACAATCACTAATATTACCGCAGCAACTTTGGTGCAAATGATGAATTAAGGCGAGTACGTCCCACGGAAGTTGCATTATATAAAATGTGACGAAGATTTTACTAAAAAAATTAGCTTGTTTGAAAATGAGTTTACTCCAACTCAAGGTCGTAACTCTTGATAAGAAAAGGAGGTTAGTTCTTAATTAAGAAGGAGTAAAGAAGTAAGGAAATTACTGCTGTATTTTTATAGGACAAGGTAGTTTTCACGAAGTTATTTAAAAATTAATAGTTATTTTCTCTTAGCATACAAAAATATATTCAAAATCAAAACCCCATAATAAAAAAAAACAATTTGCAATTGTGTGTTTTTAGAACTCATTAGAGTGAAAATTCTCTCTGTATGGTGTCCTGATCTTGCATCCAGTAACTTCGGTCTGTTTCCAGTCAATAAAGATGAACTTCAGGGTATGCAGTTTGGCAGCGACTTCAGAGGTTTTAGCGGCTTGGGACCTAAACTACTTTAATCTCCCTGAAGAAAAAAGGTAGCAAATTTTTTCTTTGGTTTTTACATATGAATAAGTTGTATTTTAAAAAAATTTAACAAAAAATAGAACCGACTCAAAACGCACTAAAAAATAAAAAATAACTGTGTCATTTAGTTCAGTTCAATTTCCCCAGGATATCATAATCAGATCCTAACACGATGACAATGGGACCACTTTGGAAGTATGCCCTTTCTAATAAAAAAAGAATTATCAAAATCGGACAACTCTGTAAAAAGTTATGCGTATACATAAAAAAAATATATAACCTCCTCCGTTTTTTTTCGTCGGTTAAAAATTGTAATAAATACGGCTGTATTGCAAAACTTTGCTAGTGACCTAAGTATAAAAGCCTTTGTCCTGATTTATCTCGACGCACAGCCTAAACTAATGGTCATAGAAATTTGGAACACCGATTCCTTATACAACATAAGGCTTGTGATAAGAATGGATTTGTGGAAGTTAACCACTCCAAAAACCCATTCTTACCTATCGACTTAAATTAACACTTAACTTTCAAAAGGGGCTCAAAGTTTGTATAAGAAAGTGTGTTTCCTTGCTGTTAACGGGTTCAGATTTTACAAACATATTTACCTAATTAAACTCTTGTGCCTAAAAAAATAAAAATTATAGGACTGCTTCGTTGGTCTGGTGATTGTCCTATGTGGCTTTGATCACGGTTTAAAAGTAAGAACATCGTGTTGTTTTCACTCGCGCCTTTTTGTAGTCGTATCCATAACGATTTCTTCACGTTAAAAAGAATTATCAAAATCGGTTCATAAACGACGAAGTTATGCGCGAACACACATAAAAATATATGTATATACTGTCGAATTGAGAAACTCCCTTTTTTTTGAAGTCGTTTAAATCGTGTTGAGTTTACGGACTTATTTGCACTTTCTTATGATTTCGTCATCTAAAAACCGAATTCCACGCGGACGAAGTCACGTGCTTCAGCTAATCTTGTATAAATATATTCATGTGTATAATTTGTGTTTTCGAAAATGGGTGAACGAATATAAATAATTTTTTTAAGTACTTTGCTTTTGGTTCTCATGTTCAGTATTCTCAGAAACTGCGATATAAAAACAATATTACACAAAAAACATTATAAAAGTAATCACTAGTGCTCACCAGACAAAATCAAGGGCTTTTATTTAACAAACTAATATCCAAAAATATCCACGCTGGCGAGTTTCTTTACAGACATGGAAATAACAACCAAAAACGCCAACCTTGTGTCAATAGAGAAAAACTAAGATGAAAGAATTATGAAACATTTATTCACTTTACAATCAACCACTCGATTACATTACAGAAAGTAACCATAAATCAAATTCAATCAACATACAATTATTGATACAGAAAAAAATAATGCATTTGATACAATAAAAAGATTACACCGTAAATTAATTACATTAATTGAAACATTAATTGTATATTATTGTCTCATGGAAACTGCCATATTTATTTTTTCCTTTGTTTGCCTTTTCATAGCTCCAAAACATCACAATAGTTTTTTTGAAAGAAGGACTTATTGCCAGCAGATATTATCAATATGGCAGTTTATTAAATAAGGTTGCAGTTCATTCTTGTCAAAATATCTTTACATCATAACCCCACTGGACTATTAGGCGCCAGTAGCTTTTGGTTTTAAATACTGACTTTATGAAATAGAAAGCAAATGAAATTGAATATACATCTTTGAACTCTCTGTCGCAGCAAGGAAAGTCCTTTCAGTTCACTTATTTTTTAACAACAGTCAAACTGATATCCCAATCAAACAACACGACTATATTAAATAAAACGTAACAATTTCTTAAGGAGTGAAACGCTCAGCGCTAGAAAATATCTAATTAATAAGGCTGATTACGAACCGAATAATGTCACTCGAGTAAATATTTAGTTTTGTAATCCACTGACATGTGAGGTAGCCCGCACAGTCCCAACAACATTGGACATAAAAATTTTTAACAAAAAATAGTACCAAGTTTAAGGAACATTTATTTTACGTAGTAAAGCAGTTTGTGGGTTCTAGGTAACGTCCTTGAAAGTAGTAACCTTGGCTGGCACCGACTCCTAGATATGCTTAAGTAAATTAAAGCAACTAAATTACACAGTTATTTTTTACTTTTTAGTGCGTTTGGAATCGGTTCTATTTTTTGTTAAAAATTTTTATTTCTTACTTTTTAGTGATTTATCGCCACGTAGCGTACTCGTACTATACTGTCATAGTATATTATATAGCACTAGTAGCCAAAAAAATAACCGATACCGAGTCAAAAACCGAAATCGCTGTAAGCGTGCCTCCAAAATTTGAAGAGTTCCTTCAATTTCCCCAGGATATCATGAGCAGATCCTAACAAGCGGACAATGGGACCACCTTGGATGTATGCCCTTTCTAATAAAAAAAGAATTATCAAAATCGGACAACACTGTAAAAAGTTATGCGTGGTCATACATAAAAAAAAAAAAAAAATATATACGTGTCGAATTGAGAACCTCCTCCTCCTCCGACCTCCTCAGTTGTACTCCCGCAATATGCGTTATTTCTTCAGGGGCAACTTTACATATTGTCAACATTAGTTAGTGTGTGCAGCCTCCGATAGACACGATGGTATGTTTGTTTTCGCTTATTATTTTAATTGTAAAATATACTGACGTGCGAAAATCAAACAAAAATTAAATGAGAGATATATTTACGCAGTTGTTATCAAACTGGTGGTATTTCACACATAATACAATCAAACAGTCTATTTCTCCTCGAATGGAAATATTGTGGTACATTTAATTACTTTCAAAGTACGTAAAATAATAATCTGGCATTGTAACTCTATCATCACATTTTGCCACCATTCGTATAGGCATAATTTGTATTATTATTAGAATAAGTATTGTATTCTTTCTTTCATTCAATAAATTATTCTTGTTCTTAAATACATAATATACATACTTACTCAATCAACACTAGTCGGTGTGCAAGCAGCCTTGGGATTGTTATCACATTATGTTACACCTATGTTCACTTACCATTAACGTTACTCAGTCCTTTCATGCGATAATATTTACATACATTGGAGAATTACATACAATTACAAATAAAAAAAATAAGTAATATAGATATTAACAACTAATGTGATATTATAATTACTTCGACCATTAGTTAAGGCCAATCTATTTTTAAGGTATTAACGATTTAATTACTGAATTGTTTTTAAACAGAATTAAGAAATCCGGCATCTTATCTCATATATGAAGATGTTGAGAAGGCAATTAATATTATTTGCTTCAGCAATTCATTTTACTTCAAAGGACAATGCTCCCAGGTGCCAACGAAATGCTCGTCACATTTTGGGCACCAATACTTATTGCGTAGGATCCATCAACAAAATCTACAACTACATGTATGACAAAGCTTTTTGATTTTTGACAGGGGCCAGAAATAGATGTTATAAACATATTAAAAATACAGGTTTGAACGCTTTTAATATTAAACACAGCAGCCATATGATATGCTACAACGATTTTCATAAAGATTGGTATGCAGGCGTCTGAGGGGCGATGAGCTAACTTGTATTACATCACACTATATATATATATATGTGTGCCAGATGTAAGCGTTGATAAACCACTCAGTAACGGTTCGCTTTTATATATAAAGAGCATTGTCCGATTTCGATTACTTAAATTCTGTTTAAATAAATCGTAGAAGAGCCCAAGAGGACATTTTTGGAAATACTCTGATGCGGCAGATGAACATGACATGTCTACCAAAGATATAGAGTTCATACTTGGTGGAGATATTCAACACGTGAAAGGTGTTCTGCTAAATCCTCGCTTATGTTAGAGTTTTTCCAAAAATCCCCTTTGGGCTCCCCTACTACAACGGCTAGTATGCCTCTCGATCGATGCGTCAGTGGCTCGCTGGTGGTGTTCAGCAGAGCTGCACGCTGTAGGCGGCCAGGTAGTTGTGCAGCGCGTTCCGGTGCGGCTCGTCCAGGGCGGCTACGCGCGGCGGCAGCAGCCCGGGGTACGAGCGCGACATGGCGGCCAGGCTCTCGGCCAGGTAGCGCTTCGGGTCCTCTATACCTGGATATTAACGATTTCAGTTCAATAATTCGATCTAATATCTTTTTAGTTGTCAGCGAGTTATAGTAAAAGAAGTAAAAACATGTTCCATAATCACTCGGACTAAACAAAATTAACACACATAAATGTATAATTACCTCATGGGGGCAAAATGTACGATATTGCTATTTAAATTTTAACAGGGGCCAGTTAGTTCAGTGGGCTAGTGTAAGATTTTACCGCGTCGATATCGAAAACAGTAAACGCAAATTTTATATCGAATTGGAGTAGCGCCATCTAGTTAAGCTCAGAATAAACGGTTTTTTTTCTATATAATTTGAGGTTACGAGTCAGTACGTTTTTACGCAGTCGCTCGGTGATAAACTCGCACTTGCCTCACTGAATAATATCGTACAGTTAGCCATCGATTTTAATGATGTATGTAATATTTTAAGTAATTATTTACTGTTTTATCCCTAACATGAGAAATATATTTTTCTTGTGCCTAGCGTGGGAATTTTTGAGTACTGTCTAGTAGACCTTGGCATGAAAGTCAAGTTGCCCTGCGAGGATATGCCCGGTTATGGAGGAATCGCCAGTACCCTCTACCTGACCCGGGTCAGTGTAGATGCACTTTCCTAGCTGTAAGGCTGACTTACTCTGCAGCGGGTCGCTGGCGTTGGACTTGGCGCAGGCTAGCTGTGCGTACTGCGGCTGGTAGCCGGGCGCGTCGTCCACCTCTATGAAGTGGTCTTCAGGCAGCGTGCTCTCGTCCGGCGGCAGCTCGAACAGCGCTATCAGGGCCTGTGGACCACATTCACAACTTAGTATTGCTAAGTCAACTTATGTTAGTATTGTAAATCAATATGTATCAATAACTATTTACATACACTACAGAACCTACTACTTACAATTATTGCATTGTTACATTACTAAAAACTTAATAATTTATCTTATTAAACGATGTTGTAGACTTTCATATAAAGTGTGCTCATTCCCCGCTCCCCGTCTCAATTTAATTTTTTTATAGTTTCCCGTGAAGTAATATCCTCCGTCCCGTCCCGTGTACTAAAGATCTATAGTGCATTTCAACGAATAGTACCTATGCCGTTATGTTGGCAGCCCTGTCTATCAAAGTCATTGTCACAAGAAAACACTCCCGCAAATATTGTGTATTTTATTTGATTTTCGATTGAAATCATGCCCAAAACTTTGAAAAGTGGTGAAAGAATGATGGTGTTAAAGGTGAAGGAATTTTGCTAACGTGAAAAACGTAATGATGCCCCGTTAATTCCTTTAAGATGTGTTCAAGCTCGTGTCGCCGCCATTAAAGGTTAGTCAAATAGGGTTACCAGTAGCACATAATAATTTCCACACAAAACTGTTTAATCGTTTAAATTTTTTTAAAAATTGTAGTTATTTGTACGACCTAAACAGCATGTGTACTGCAACTAATATTGTTACATAACTTTGAATAATAGACTAATAAACCGAAATATTACTTTTAGGTGTATCCGAAAAAACCGTGTCTAAAATCACCAAAGAAGGTGAGGTCGCAGCCAGCACGTCGACTATGATTTCAAAACCTCGCAAAAGGGGTCGCCGGCCCAAAATAATCAATGCAAATTATGGTAAAAGCCCAGCTTTTTGAAATAATAAAGTAGCACAAGCAGCCGCCCATTTATGAAGCCTGAAAGTCTGTATATGTTGGAAGCGCATGGGCATAAAGTGGTAACGTAAAAGGTGGAAAACCTTACCATTGCGATTTAAACCCCATAGAGCTTATAGGGAGTGTCTTAAAAAGACGAATTGCTGAAATAACATAGGCCAGAAAGCAAATAAAATCGTCCAAATCACAGAAGAAACCTTTGCAACGATTACCGTAGAAGGATGGTGAAAAGAGTGTGAGCACGTGAAAGAACTGGAAGAAAAATATTATGCCGATGGCCCAGTTATTAGTAGCGAGATGGACAGGAGGTTTATGATTGAGGAGGGAGACGATAGCAACACTTCTGACGACGATGATGATATAATGGACGATGAAGATGACTACGATCTCTCGGGTATAAGTTTGTTGGATGAACATTTTTTGACTGATCATAATTATAGTAAAAATATTAAATAATTTATGCTTTTTATTACTATCCTGAATTTTAAAACAATTTTAACGTCGCTACTTTACTTCCACGATAAAATCCGCAGAAGTTGTTTCATTATAAATTTTTCGATTAACATTTTAAATAAAAAAGAATAAGTTAATATCATTCTTATAAACCTCCTTACTTTGAGGTAGGTAGGTAAGGTAGGTAACATGGCAATACTAGGAAACACCGCTGCCAACATAACGGCATAGGTACTATTCGTTGAAATGCACTATACATTTTTGTTAAACATTGTACGACATTTCAGTACATTAACATTAACAATATATATTTATGGCACGCTGATGGGTATAAATTGATATTAAATAGTATATTTCACTCTTGAGTCTAGCCTTCAGAATAAACAAAAATAATTTTACAATCCGACACGCAGATCTAGAGATTAGCCCGTTTAAACAAACGAACAAACTCTTCCGTGTACTATGTAGATATTTGAACAAAAATGGAATTCTAAATCCATTGCCGTATTAACGTTTCTATCGTGAAACTATTTAGCACCTATAAAATAACACGATGGAGATCAACTAAATTTGGACGGCATAGCGGCAGTCTCGCGCTTTTTAGAAATTTTGTAATATCTCCGAAAATATATAACTAATTAACATACTGTAAAAGACAAATCTTATCTCTATAATATCCTTAATATTATTAAATAATTTTTTTTTATTAAGGATTTAAGTGTAGTTTTATAAATAATGACGTAAGCATATGAATTAAATTATTTTGTAACACAAAATGTTCTATATCTGCCAAAATATATGCTATCCGGACTTTTTTGTAGAACTTTTAGAGATACATAAAGTTTTCATTATTTCAATTCATTCATTTCAATAATATCCAATAGCTAAGGCAGCGCAAGCGCATAAAGCCGATTTAATAAATTTCACGGTCCAACTCGCGCGATAAAAACTGTGATAACTCGACTAATATATATATAATACAAATAAAATATATAGCTTATGACACTCACCGATAACGTAGCATTCTACTGGTGGAAGAATTTTTTAAATTGGATCAGTAGTTCCAAAGATTAGCTCCAACAGATCTTCATTTACAAACTTACTAACTTTACCTCTTTATAATATTAGTATTGTATGTAACGCACGTCACCTGCAACACTGGCGTCCACAGTCTCGCCAGCGCGCCCTCCCGGAAGTGCGCGCTGTGGCAGAGCAGCTTGACGCAGCCGACGGCGGCCGCCTTGCGCTCCAGCGCGCCCGTCACCTTCTGCACGTCCGGCACCAGCACGCGCTCCACGTACATGGCAAACATGCTGAAACAAATATTAAAATGTGGCAATCTTCAGTTTGTCTCTGTGGGTCGAAACATTTGTCGGCGCAGACTATCACTGACGAAGATCATCCAGATTCAATTAAACGAAGCCATAGTGTTTACTGTCGGAACTACGTGACGCCATCGTTTGAATTCGTTG
>JAXAVZ010000147.1:0-228191 GCA_034621355.1 Mycalesis mineus | reverse complement strand
TTGTAATATTTTCGGCTGCAAAAGTCGCAGCGAACGGAAAATCGAAGGAATTACGTTTCATACGTAAGTAGGCATAAACTTCATTGATTGATGATTTAAAGCTTAGATATTTTATTTTTTAGCAAATTTCATGTATTATGCGTTTACTAAACGATCTTATATAAAGCAATATTTCGTATTTTACGATATTTTAAAACGTAACGTTTCTTCTTCTTCTTCTTCTTTTATTTATGGCTTTTAGTAGTGCCAAATTAACACTATATATTTCGCCAATGTCGAGTTTTTTAAGAAGAGGCACGATGGAGATTGACCGGTCAAAAGAGTTATAAAAAATTTTAAAGAATAAAAACACGGTTTCAAAGTTTTCTTTACCTGCAATAGAAAAATTAGTATACATAAAGTTGTTAGTATGGGGATAAACTAAATATCTTGTACACAACACAGAGACGGACACAATATTATACATTTTACATATATACTAATATTATAGTTTTAATTTATTAGCTTTAAAAAATTTACATAAATATTTAACATATGGGCTAAACACCAATTTCAGTACACACTCAACATTTAGTGGGCGGGGAATTTTGGGGGGTAGGATATCATATAGGCTGAGAGAAAGTTTGGGGCAGGAAAGAAGAATGTGTGCAATTGTTCCCTCATCCAGGCCACATTCACATAAAGAACTGTCTCGTATTCTCATTTTCCTCAGGTGAACTGGAGTACAAGCATGGCCAATCCGTAGTCGAGTAATTGTAGAAATAACACATCGATTAGGTTTTTTGTGGGAGAAGAACCAAGGTCTCCTTGGAATATCAGGTTGAATTGAAGCATAGTGTTTGCCTTTAACCTCTTTTGATTCCATCCATATTGAGTTCCAAGAGCGCTCTAGGTCTATTTTTGCTTTGGAACGAAGGTCTTGAGGTTGGTTTATCATATGGGTCAAGGTCCCAGATTCGATTGCTATTTTAGCCCAATTGTCAGCTGTCTCATTACCGTGAATGCCAGAGTGACCTGGAACCCATGCCAGTACTATGTTTAATCCTCTCTCTTGACAAGTGAATAATGCTTCCCGGATTCTGAATAAGGTAGAAATTCTAAATTTACTGCGAAACGGGTACTCCCTAAGGGCCTGTAAACAACTTAAGGAGTCTGTAAGTACAATTGCTTGTTTAATGTTATGAGCATCTACAAATTTAATAGCTTCCAGGATTCCTACAGATTCTCCAGTAAATACTGATGTTTCTGGGGGGCATTTAAACTGAAGGCTAATATTATGTTTGGGAATCCAGCAGGCCACACCAACAAAGCCAGTCTGAGATTTTGAGGCATCAGTAAAAATTGTTAGGAAATCAGACCAGTGACTTTGAATTTCCTCATTAAATTTGCAGTTAGCTTCAATTGTGTCCTTATGGATATTTAAATTAATAATAGTTGGGGAATAGGTTAGACTTTTAAATGGAGTAGAAAATAGGGGGAGTCTTAATGATGAGCAGATTGGGTCAGGAAGGGATGTGAATTTGCGAAAACTATTTAAAAGAAAAGAGGCAGATTGATTTGGATTAATTAAATTGGATAATTGTTGAAGGCTGTCTAATAGTGGATGGGAAGAGAGTTGTAAAACCTTGCAGATGAAGCGATCACATAGATATTGACTTCTTAGATAGATTGGAGGGTCAGCGCATTCCACTTGTAGAGTATTTGTAGGAGATGACCTCATAGCACCAAGTATTATTCTCAGACTGCTGTATTGTGTTTTATTTAACTTTTCTAAAGCTGATTTGTTTATTGGATTTAGGACAAATAAGCCATAATCCATGTGACTTCGGATTATTGCATTATATAGTAGCTTCTGTGAGTAGGGGTGAGCACCCCACCAAACACCTGATAGTGCTCGTAGGATGTTAACACCACTTTCACATTTTTTAATTATATACTGAGCATGAGCTGCACCATTGAGTCTAGACTACACTACACCTAGAAATTTTGCTTTATTTACTACTGAAACTTGTTGGTTATCATAGCTAAGGTAAAGGTCTGGAATGATCCTTTTTCGGGAAAAGATTACAGCCTTGCACTTTGCGACAGAGAGGGACATACCGTGCTCTGATAACCATTGGCCTAGATAGTACAAAGCAGAGTTAAGCCTACTACTGATTATTTCCATGGAATAAGACCTAATATAAAGTGAGATATCGTCTGCATACTGTAAGATGCTACAAAAATTTACGACAGACAATTCGAGATCGTAGGTGTAAATGCTATAAAGCAGCGGACTTAGGACTGAGCCCTGTGGGAGACCTCTCCAGATTGTTCTTGGAGGAAGAGAAGAAGATGGAGTTTTCACTAGGATATTTCTGACAGATAGTAAGTTGCAGATGACTTGTATTAATCTCGGCGAAATACTCAGCTGATGCAATTTATGCCTGAATATGGGGAGAAGAACACTATCATAAGCTGATGCTATGTCAAGGAATACACCTACAAGATACTCTCCTTTAACAAGGGCTGTTCGTATGTCCGTCGTAATAATTCCAAGGCTATCCATTGTGCCAAGTCCCTTCCTAAAGCCAAATTGGGATTTAGCCAATATATCCCTACTTTCTACTATCCATTCCAATCGGTTTTTAATAAGGTGCTCCATAATTTTGGAAAGAGTGGAAGATAGAGCAATAGGTCGGTAAGAATTTGGATCCATCGGGTCTTTATCAGGCTTCTTTATTGGGATTATGATCTGAGTCCTCCAAGATTCTGGGATGAATCCTATTTCGAAAAACCTGTTAATCATATTAAGATAGCAATATTTCGCTTTATCATTAAGGTTTACAATAAAGGAATAAGGAATGCCATCATCTCCAGGGGTTGTGTCCTTCAGGCCGGAGAGAACTCCCTGAAGTTCTGTGAAAGAGAATGGGGCATCCATGTCATCAAGAGAGAGAGGAGGTGTGATAGTAGTAGCTACATTACCATTACATGGGACATAGGGAGGAGCTAATTTGTCTGCAAAATCTTCTATCCAAACCTTTGTGTCATTTGATGTTGGATCACTAGTTGAAACTGCATTACGAAATCTTTTAATTTTATTCCAAACTAGTGATGAAGGAGAGCGAGGGTCCAGAGATTCACAGTAGTTCACCCATCCAGTTTTTTTCTTTACGGACATGGTCCTTCTGGATTTGGCATCAAGACGCTGGTATTGGATAAAATTATAATGGGACATATTGTGGGAATAAGTTAGTTCTGCTTCTTTACGATTGTTAATTATGGTAGTGCATTCCTCATCCCACCAAGGAGGTGAGGAGTAGAAATCACGTTCAGTCTGTTTTTTTTGAAAATGTAAATTAGCAGATGAAATTAAAATTTGGACAAATTCATTGTAATACCGTTGATCATCCCTACCATTTTCAGAATCCGGAAGACTGTCAATTAAGTTGTCAACCGTTTCTGCATATGCAGGCCATTTTTTTTTAATTATCCTATATTTAGAGAGGGGGATTTGGATTCTAAATGGAATAGATCTCTGTGCTAAGGTTAGAAGGATAGGGAAATGGTCACTGCCATGAGTGCTTGAAAGGGTTTGCCAAGATAGACGGGAGGCTAAAGAGGGAGAACAGAGAGATAGGTCTACGGCAGATTTTGGGTTTTGATCGGGATAGACCCGTCTCGTTGGGGATCCATTGTTTAGGATACATATATTGAGTTCCTCAAAGAGTTCTAATAAAAGGATAGCAAACCCATCACATGAATGGGAACCCCAAGTTGTATGATGGGCATTGAAATCACCCATCACGAGAACGGGGGGGGTAAGAGATTGAAGAATAGATTTTAGATCAGGAATAAGAGATGAATGAGGATGGGGAATATATAAAGAAAGAAAGGAAATATCTAGGATTCTTAAAGCAACAGCATTAATCTGTTGATTAAAGGGAGGGAGGGGAATAGAGGAATATACTAGAGAGCGTCGGATCAGGATAGCGCTCCCTGCATATCCATCATCCCTGTCATCTCTGAGACAAGCATAACCTGAGATCCTAAAGTAAGAGTCAGGTTTAAGCCAGGTCTCAGAGATGGCAAGTAGTGAGGGTTTAAGTTCATTTATTAATAAGGACAAATCAGGTTTTCTGCTACGAAGACTTTTACAGTTCCATTGAATTATTGGAACTGAGTCCATTATGAAGGAGGGAGATTATATTTGATAAAATTTGGGCAACGTTGGACGGTAATGATTGAGGATTAATTTGTTTTAATAGGGTAACGAGGAGGTCAATAAGGATGGAAGAGTCAATATTTTTGGAGTGTGATGTATGTTCAGAGCCAAAGTTAAAGGCACAACCATTGCCTAGGGAAGACGAACAGTTACTAGTAATATTTTGGTGTGCTTGTTTATCATAACCCTTTCCTAGGGCGGTTCTGGGTTTTGGGGAACGGGTAATGGTTTCTCTATAGGATTTGGAAGTGGGTTTAGGTTGAGAGGTTGGGGTGTTGTGGGTAGTTGGGATGTGGAAGGAAGTTGTATTAGTAGTAAAAGCTTTTTCAGCATATGAGGGGCGGCTAGGGGGGAAACGGGATGATGCTTCGATGAAAGAGATGTTTTCTTGTGACATAGCCTGTTTTATGGATTGTTGTCTCCCATGTTCTGGGCAATCTTTATCAGTAGCAAAATGATGGCCTGAGCAGAGAACACATGAGACTTTATTTAATGTTACGTCACAAGAATCACCAGTGTGATGGTTTGAGCATTTGTAGCATCTAGGTTTTGATCTACATTGGGATTTTACATGCCCAAAACGGCAGCAGTTATTACATTGAATAATGGGGAAAAAGTAGGTTTCCACAGGGAGGGATGTATGGAAGGAAAAAATTTTAGAAGGAAGGGTTTGACCCCTAAAAGTTATTACCACAGATTGGGTTGGGATCCAGGTCACCTCACCGTCTGATATTTGTTTCCGATTTAGTCTTCGGATTTTAAGGATCTCTCCACAGTTATGTGGTAAGACTAAGGATTCCACAAACTCATCTAGGTGCCACTCTACTGGCACACCCCTTACTAATCCCATTCTAGTTACATTGAAGGTCGGGATGTATGAATTTAGTTTAGCTGTCTCCAGAATTGGGTTTGTTAAGAAATTGTTGGCAGCTTCCCTATTCGTGAATTCTACAGAGATCTTGTTCCGTCCGACATTTTTAATACCGTCTCTAACGATAGATTGAATTTTATTTTTGAATAAAAATTGGCCAAATTTGATTGCTCTGATAGTAGTGCCGGCTGAGGGATCTGATACTTCGCGAGAAATATAAACAACAAATGGTCCAGGGTCTGATTCGAGGTATTCTTTTGAAATATTAGCCAGAGATGGGTGGGTATATATATTTTGGGCAGACGGGTGTCCTGTTGATGGATCAGAAGTTTTTTTAGAGGGAGGGGGTCTCACCTTCTCCTCTGCAGGTCGTTTACGGCTAGATTGGGGAGTTGGAGGGGAATGTGGAATTTCCACAAATTCCCCCGGGTCAGGAGGGTCTCCTAACTCGATATCCATGATTTATTAAATACGGACAATAACAGACAAACACAATAATATAACACTTACCAACACCAACTGTTGCACGTAAAAAATATAAAAAAATTTCACCAAAACTCTCACAGACACGTGCGTCAACCGAGTTCTCGAGACGAAAAAAAAAAAAACGTAACGTTTCATGATGTACTTTAAATGTTGACATGTCTTGTCAATAAGGCTATCTTGCTGTCTCACGAGAGGACACGCTATGGGCTCCATCTAGTTGTCTTTAATCTATGCTTGTAACTGTGGACAAACTAGTTAGAGCTATAGATAAAACAAAGTGCCTTTTTATGATAATCTGTTACCATTTGAGTCAGCATAATCACTGGTGAAATCTCAGTGAAGAGTTAACATTACTGTATCTGTATACAAATAAAGGCAAACACTGAACGGAATTTGCTGAAACTTGGCACAGTTACTATGATATTGGCATACGCTAAAGGATTTTCTAAAATTCGCCCCCTAAAAGAGTGAAATGGGTTCAAGCATACACCAATTTTTGCTTGTGTAAAATCGATCTATTTAGAATCATTATTTTTAGAAAATATATAATTTTCAACAAAAAAATACTGTGCAAAGGTCAGGTCAACCAGATACTTAAGTGCTAATATCGTCCGCAGTTCGGCGAGTCAGCGCCGCTGTGCGAGGAGTCGACCGCCCTGAGCGCGCCGCCCTCGCCGCCTTCCCCGCACGCCACGCGGCGCCACACCGTGGGGCCTGGCGACTGTCGCCACGCGCAGGTATATACGTAATAGAATACAAACTCGCACCACGAGTACCTACTATGCACCGCCCGATGCTGGACAGGGATAGTAATCCACCATACACCGCGCGGGGCACCCCTGAACCCCTGGTATAGGCTGAAAGCCTAGGCACCGGAAGGAACTGGAACATACACATACCAGGGGAGAGAAGTTCCCCTCCGCCTAATACGATACCCTTCAGCCGATCCCCGCAGGGCTCGATAGGAGAGAGAAGACGCAACAACCTACTTAATTTAATTTAAAAATATTTAAAATTTTATGTTAATGCAACTTTGGCCGTGGTTATTCATGTGTAGTCCAATCCAAGTCCAATAGATAGGATTACAAATCCGGCCTAAATATCCGTTTGGGATTATGACCAGTGGGGCAAGTGCGAGTTTTTCACAGAGCGACTGCGTAAAAACGTACTCACTTGTAACGTCAAATTATACAGAATAAAAAGTGTTTACTCTTGCAACTAGATGGCGCTACTCCAATTCCATATAAAATATCGACGCGGTAAAATCTTACACTAGGTACACAGACTTTGTGAACATTTCACGAGTTGACGACTCGTATCATCTATTTCAACTAGCAATTTATCTCCCGTATGGTCTAGTGGCTAGGATACCTGGCTTTCACCCAGGAGGCTCGGGTTCGATTCCCGGTACGGGAATATGAACTTTTATATTTCTAAAATTAGTTTTTTTTTATAATTTTTCTTAATAGGTTAATTTACTAACAAATACATATATTTTTTGTAAAAACAAAATATACCTTTATTCCAGGCGGGCGAGCTGTCAGCACGTGCTGTACCGCTCTGTGCATCGGCGCACTTTAACGTAAGCAATTACGTAATTTACAATTATTTTTTGATTGGAAACAAGAAAAATATCGAATTGACTGTATGTACATTCGTAAGCAATTACGTAATTTACAATTATTTTTTGATTGGAAACAAGAAAAATATCGAATTGACTGTATGTACATTCCCTGTATTGACATGATTCTTTGCGACTACAGTAACTTATATTGCGTGGACTTAATAAACAACACGATAATTTTAATATTTCTGACATGTCCCGTATGGTCTAGTGGCTAGGATACCTGGCTTTCACCCAGGAGGCTCGGGTTCGATTCCCGGTACGGGAAACTGTTTTTTGTTATTTCTTATTAATTTTTCTTTATTGATTGGGTACCCAGATGTAATAATATTCCATGAAAAATATCATTATTTTTTTATTAGTTTGTGTCATGAAAGTAATTTTTTTTAATGCCTACAAGTTGGCCATTGACTGCTATCACACCTGATGTTAAGTGATGATGCAATCTAAGATGGAAGCGGGCTAACTTGTTAGGAGTAGGATGAAAATCCACATCCCTATCGGTTTCTACACGACATCGTACCGGAACGCGAAATCGCTTGGCGGTACGTCTTTGCCGGTAGGGTGGTAACTAGCCACGGCGAAAGCCTTCCACCAGACAGACCCAGATAAATTAAGAAAAATCTCAATCTGCCCCGCCGGGAATCGAACCCAGGACCTCCGCCTTATAAATCCACCACGCATACCACTGCGCCACGGAGGTCGTCAAATTTGTAAAATGTTTTTTTTTAAACAGATGGAGTTTTCTCCAAAGCAAAATTATATCGTCCCCAATATAAATGTTATTGTTTTCAAAATAATTATTTGGTGTGCAGCAGGCGGGCGGAGGAGCGGGCGCGCGGGACGCGGGCAGCGCGCAGGCAGAGGTGTCGCTGCTGCCCAACACCAACCTGGCCGCCAAGCTGCCCGCCGTGCAGCACCAGCCGCCGCGCTACTGCAGCGTCAAGCACCACCTGCTCAAACCGCCCGTCGTCATGCAGGCGCAGGGTGAGCGCCTCTTCAGTCTACCAATCTGACCGCCAAGCTGCCCGCCTAGCTCTTGGCTTAGAGTTAATGAAATCGCGCTCCCTCCAAATTCTTCAAATAAATTCGCTTAGCAGACTAGAGTTATATTACCGTAGCTATGAGAGCACGTTAAGTCTTCTGTTCCGGTTTTAGTCGTTAATTTGCCAATCCTCATTAGAGCCATGTAGCGTGCCCCTGTATCGCTAACGGTCAGTGTGTTCGTCTGCAGGCTCGTCGTTCGGGCGGCGCGCGTCGGACGGCGGCGCGCACGTGCGGCGCGTGGAGCCGGCCTGCTGTGGGCCCGCGCCCTCGCACCACGTGAGTACACATCTACTAAATTATATTTTATTGTTTTAATACTTAAGTAGTGTTATATACTCAAGAACACCAAAAGTAACAGAAAAAATACGTGTCTTTTTATAAAGAAAGAACGAGTACAGGCAGTCTTCGACTTACGTCGTTTCGATTTACGTCGTTTAAAGTTACGTCGAACAATGTTTCGATACTATTTCTCAAGCATACGTCATTTGTTTCGATTTCCGGCATAGGAGAATTCACTTGTCGCAAGGTCAATGTCCGTGGGGCTGGCGGGGCGCGTTGTCGGCGTGCGGGGATTACTCCGCACATGCTGCTGATTTTGTTTAGTTACTTCAGGGACGGACAATCAAGACGTAATACATTAGTTTTTTTGCATCTTTGACAGTTTTTTTTACATACATATTTAAGTAAATTTTAAACTATGCCACCTAAACAAGACACTAAAAAAACTAGCAATTTCAAAAGTGCATATATAATTATTTTAAGAACTTACTTTTGATAATAAAGTATGTATATCCTTTGTTATAAATACAGTTTTTTTTTTAAATTTCGAGTTCGTATGGATCCTAACCCTTGAGTTTTACATGTAAACATATGAAAAAATACGTCTCGACTTACGTCGTTTCGATTTACGTCGCGTATTTCGAGAACCTAACATGCCGTAAGTACGAGGACTGCCTGTATAGAGTAAGCTATTCTTAAAAGATAGATATACAGCGTCGCGGACTCAAATAGATAAAGTATTTCAATGAAAGCTCCGAGGCGGCTAAAATTTCTCAGACTGTTCGAATTGTTATCGCGCATGTGTGGAATTTGTTTTAGATTACATTGTCATCCTTTTACATTTAATAGTGATTAATATATTTTTAGTTACCAATACATTAAATCATCTAGTTCTAAAATGTATTAAATTATATTTTATTTGAATACTTTTTTAATTAAATTTTAATACATTAAATTGTAAACCACAACAAATACGATATAATTCACAAATTGTACCGTGTGGCTGGCATCAGGTGTCGGACAGCGGCACGGCGCCGCGCGAGGCGAGCGCGGCGGGCGAGCAGCGGACCACTGACGCCGCCTATAACACCAACCTCTGCAGGTACCACCACCACTTAGCATATTTTTTTATCACTTAAAGTACAGGCGAGTTCCGAAAACACCAAAAATTAAAAAAATATACGTAACCTTTTTTTAAGAAACTGGATATAGACGGTTACTGTAGTCTTCCATACATTATTTCGTTTTATCTCGTAATAGATAACGCAGCGTTTTCGATGAAAGCTCTCGGGCGACTTAAATTTCTTAGACAAACATCATTATAGTGATTTTAGTATATACATTAACAATTTATTAAGGTATATACTAAAACCTTTCTTAGGAACCACCCTAGCTATTGTTGAAAACCGCGTGATAATCTGTTCTGTTTATCGCAAACAGAGAGACAGACGCGGCGGGAGACTTAGTTTAATACGTAAGGATTTTTCACGGCCTCCGTGGCGCAGTCGTGTGCACGTTGGTTTTATATTCGAAGTTTTGGGCTTGATTTCCGGCTGAGCCAATTGAAATTGTCTTAATTGGTTCAGGTCGGGCTTGTGGGATAAGTATAATGTATAATATTAACTAATAAGTTAACATAATGATAATGTAATCCAAGGTGGAAGCGCTATCTTAGTTTGTGATATCGCAAGAGATAGTATATGTTCCTGACGGCCTCCGTGACGCAGTGGTATAAGCGGTGGATTTATTTATTTACTTTAAGTTACATTTCCATTACAATTAGACTTATATATAAATAATTTATAATGGAACCCTTTGAGGGTGTCTTATTATATATTTTTATGCACATTTATAAGACGGAGGTCCTGGGTTCGATTTCCGGCGGATCAGATTGAGATTTTTCTTAATTTGCCTTGGTCTGGCTGGTGGGAAGCTTTCGCCGTGGCTAGTTACCACCCTTCCGACAAAGACGTACCGCTAAGCGATTTAGCGTTTCCGTAAGATGTCGTGTAGAAACCGAAAGGGGTGTGGATTTCATCCTCCTAACAGGTTAGATCTTCAAGATCTCTTAACATTCTGATGTTAAGTATTGGTGCAATCTATGACGCCCTTGACAGATATCAAGGGCCAACTTGTTGTCCATAAAAAAAATGTTGTTGGGTTGCTGGTAGTGTAGTGAGAGGCACACGTTGCAGGTACATGCTGAACCGCGGCAGCAGCAAACGCCACACCATGGCCACGCCCGAGGACGCGGCTAGCGTGTCCGCCGTCTGCACCGCCACCACCATGGTACGACCCTTCCGCTGACTCAGCATCATTATCATCCTTGTCTCCTCCTCCTCCCATCCCTCCTCCATATCCCAGGAGATGGGATATGATAGTGATCATTTTGGATTGTTTAACGATCACTGTCAGACGTTTGACTACAGCCTACAGTCTAAACGGCTGAACAAATTTGGTCATATGAGGTGTCGTTTAATTTGTTCGAATTGTGGGCTATGGTAACTTTAAATGAAAAAAGGGGGAAAGTGTATGTTTTTTTTCTTATCTTACCAATATGGGTATCAAATGTAAGGTCGTAAGGTAAAAAGACCATTTCAAATTCTTGACACTCGATGGAGCTGAGGGTGGGGCAAACTATACTTTACTAACGGCGAGCAATATGTTTGACTTTAAATATATATTTGACATACGGTTTTAAACAAGCAATTGCTGAGTATATTACCAGTTTTTCTCGATGAAATCTAGTTTCCCGCAGAAGTGGAAGAATTATCCTATATACCGAATAGTGCAAAAGCAAAGTGCAGGCATGTCACTGACGGTACATGGTCGTGTTGCAGGCGAGCAGCTCGCCGTCGTCGTCGGCCAACTCGCGCGTGCGCAGGAGCGGCCTGCTCACCGTCACCGAGCGCCCGCCAGGTACGCGCGCAAACATGCACACGCCAGTGTACAAACACGCACTACGCACTACACATACACTATACGAATGTGTACATACAACGCATACACACTAATTTATCTGAAATTACCCTCAGTGCCCGGTTGTCGGGGTCTCCGGGCGGGATTTCCGATTTAATAAAAACCTGTCAATGAAACCCAATCGGAAATAAAAGTATGTCTGGAATCAATTTATTTTGAGTGGTTTTTAACTGTCAAAGTAAGTTGACTCGAGACGTATTTAAATTTGATTTGTGTTTTAATATACGAGGCCTCTAGAAATCGAGAAATCGAAACTACCACCCGCTTTGTGCTTAGATGTTGTAACTTTTGAATGCTGTAAGTTTTTTATTCATGATCACAGAATACGCGTCTGCACTAGATTCGCGTTTTTTAACAAATGTCGCTTTGTATGTACATATACGATACTTGTTCGCATGTAGTTGTATCGTCGTTATTATCTAAATAAACGTGTGCGTCTTAGGACGTTTGACAGAAGTGATAACTTATAAACTGTGGGTTAGTTTGAAAGAGGAGCCCGCCTACCGCTGTCGTATGCGTGTGAAAGGGAAGCCCGACGACTGGTGCCATTACAGCGTTACGTAATGAAACGGTTTACCCTTCCATAATAATTTACACGTCAAAATAGTTGCACGCAAAAGAGTTCATTTCAAATACCGAAACTATTGCTAACTATGCGATATACACTTAGAGTAAGTATGTACTAGAGTTGTATTTGGGTGTCTCCCCGAGAGGGACTGCCAAGGGTAATCCGACGTTTAGTGCCATCTTGATTCATTTAACATACTTTTGAATTTTAGTTATTGTACAAATGTAAGGTGGTTTACACAATACTTTAACATGATTACAACTATCGCACAACACAGTTTTCACAATATCAAGAATTTCGCAAAGTTTAGTTGACTTCGAGCCAGTCAAGCCAGACTGCTTATGAAGACAAAAATCGTTCTTTGTGCTCTGTTACTCTTTTAGGTTATCTTCCATCTCATTCATTCACAGTATTATTCTTTAATGGCAACTCTATTAATACTTACTCTAAGGATTTATATATTTACAATATATACCTCAAAAACATTCCGCTAGGAACCCTGGCTATAGGTAGAGTTAGCGTGCAATTTTTTAAACTGTTAAATATTAGAAAAACTGCTTTCCCATTCGCTATAATATAACTGTGCAAGCCATAGAATAAAGCCGGAAAGAATTATGTGACGCGATTGTGTATTATAAAAAAAAATGAATAGTGCAGGCTGAAAAGGCTGAAAAACAACCCAGAGCCAGTAAAAAAAAACAATAATTTGATAAATTTAGGTAAGGCTTGTAAGTACTATTGGTTATTTAATTATTTTAGTGTATGGGACATATACAATATATGCATGTGAGCGGATTGGCTGACGGCTCGTCTAATTGGGCTTAATATTGTTTTAAGCTTAACTTTTTTATAATTATTATAAAAAAATAACCAGTAGCATCAATAGACTACAGACTGAAACTAAACTGATTAAATGCTGATCCGCACATATGTATAACACGCTTTATATTTCTTTAACGGAGAAGTTTATTTTTTTTTTAAGTATTGTGTGTCAATTTTAAAATTATTGCATAATAAACTCGGCGTCAAAAAAATCGCACCTCCAAGAAAATCACGTTCAAATATCATTAGCTCTTGATATGCACATGCAGTCGTATTGATTATAATTTTATTTAAAAGGTTACTTTATTAACTTAATAAAAAAACATTATTTTTCATTATCAAATAAAACCTAATGCAACAAATAAAGTGTCACAAAAATTTTATGGAAATTTTGCTGCACGGGAGAGTCGCGAGTTGCGCTACCCTTGTGGGTATAAAGGGGTCAACAAGGGGTCAATGTGAAAAGAACATCTGGAAAATGGATACTACAGCTGATGAGGCCGCTCAAGTGCTTGCACTACTGCCGTTTTTCGGTTCGAAGAGTCTACCAGCGCTTTTTAGAGACCGGTGGCTATATCCGGCGACATGGCCGGTAGATGTCGCTGCACTTCGGAAACTCTTTGAGAAATCGCTTCTCAAACGCTGTTCAGTTGCAACAGGAGCTCCAGGCAGTTCGCAGACGCACCGTGAGTATCTCCACGGTTAGAAGAAGACTGAAGGAGAAGAACATAGCAGCCCGCAGAGCTGCTACAGGTCCAAAATTGACTGCAGCGTACCGGCGAGCCCGCTTGCAGTTTGCTCGCGACCACGTCAATTGGACCATTGAGCAGTGGGGAGCTGTTCTCTTCTCAGACGGTGGAATATGGAGGCGGATCCTGCATGTTCTGGGGCGGTATGTCGGCTGCCGGCAAAACCGACCTTCCTTTTGCCGAATCTTTTGCGAGGGGTTCACATTAATGCACGACAACGCTCGGTCACACTGCAGCCATCGTGAGCGACTTCCTGCGGAGGGCCCAAATTTCTGTGATGCAGTGGCCAGCGAGAAGTCCTGTTCTGAATCCGATAGAGTACCTCTGGGACCATCTTAAACGTAAGGTTCGATCTCGGGATCCGGCTCCTTCGACTCTACAGGAACTGTAGAACCGCGTTGATCTCTGCTGAAGTTGGTGAGGTCTATAAGGGACCGTATTTAAGCCGTCTTTTAATTTAATTTTGAGACAGTTTTTCTATCTTTTTTTTGTAAATTATCGATTGTTAATTAATACTTAATTAAGAATTTTTATTATTTTTGAAATTTTAATGTTTTTTGTATAATTTTTTGATACCTAACACTATCCTCTACATAAGGTTTAGGAATTTTTGAATAAGATTTTTAAAAGGTGCGATTTTTTTGACGCCGAGTGTAGTTAAATCACTTTTAACTTATACAGACTTTCAATTTGAAAACAATGTGTTTCATGCGTAGTTGTAGCAAAAACGTGATAAATATGTTTGTAGAATTTACAGTTTTGAAAAGCAAACAGTTAATTTTTTTTATAATATGTGGCTGATAATGTTAATTTATTTTCAAATTCAGTTTTTTTGCTAGATTTAATGCTTAATATTTTTGTTTTTATTTCGAACGTGGGCGTGGACGTGGCATTTTGTGTTTACTTTTATGATTATAATATAACTAATGTTTTATATAGAACGTTGCCCTGCGTGGTGACACGCGCCGACTGCCCACGTTCGAGCATCCGCTAACAGCAGTAGTTGGCATGCCGCTAATTTGTTTTTGTTTGAACACCCTATAGTCATAAGCCCCGAACTCGTTATGGAGGTGGAGGCGCGGATGAAACGGAACTACCTGCCCCGCTCTATTCAGGGGGGATATACCTATCCCGGTCAAGCGGGGTACCAGAGCCCCCCGCCCGGAAACCAGCAACCTGCCGGACAGGGCTCTATAACCGCGGGGACACCGAACTATACCAAAAATTCCATGAAACCCGTCCTCGAGACGATACCCCAAGGGAGCATCATGGGGTCCGCAGCACAAGTGGCGACCCCCTACACGCCCGCCCCGTCTCAGTATTCCCCCACGCCCGGGGCCGTCGTGCCCCAGGCCGGGTCCATCGTCAGCGGGACACCCCTCACCAACCCGGCGGGTGCCGGCGCCCCATCCCAGCCCTTCTCTTCGGGTGCGAGCGCCCCACCCTCCGGCTCAATCGTGTCGGGCACGCCGCTTCCCGCTCAAAGCTATCAGAAGCAGGGCTCCATCGTCAGCGGTACGCCCGTACAGAGCGCGCCGCCGCAGACGCCTGCTTCTATTGCGGCCGGGACGCCGATGCAGAGTCAGGGGTCAATAACGGCCGGCACTCCCGTCCAGAGCCAGGGCTCAATTCTCAGCGGTTCCCCCGTTCAAAATCAGAATTTCCCAAACCAAGGCTCCATAAGTTCTGGAACACCGGTCTCCGGCCAGGGGTCGATCGTTTCCGGCACCCCCATGAGCGTGGACCCCAAAAGTTTCCCCTCGTTTGGCGTGTACGGGACGAGCGGGTACCAGGGCGGCGGCTCCATCACGGCCGGCACGCCGGTGGGCGGCGCGTACGCTCGCCAGCGCAAGTACTCGGGCCCGCAACGTGTCAAACTGCAAATGTTGGCCACTGTACAGGAGATGGGTAATTGTTTTTGATATGTTTCGGGTGGAGGGTACGGTAGAGACGTTCTAGCGAAGATCAGCGGCTCGGGGTGCGCTCCGTGGGGCATGCCACTTCACGACAAATGACCAAGATACTGTCGCAGGGGGGCGGGGGCGACGCAGGTAACTGCGATACGTTCACACAAAGTTAAGTTTCGCATTTCTGTTTGCTTGTAGTTGTGTTTGCACGAATTTGTGTGCTGTTTTTTGTAAGCGTGTTTTTTTAATAGCGCTTGAGTTTGGTGTGTGACACTATACAAGTAATATAGAATTTAATAGAGGAAAACAAACCCTGAAACATAATTGTGAAGGTAAGATTGATTACAAATAGGATATTTCACTCATATTAATTATCAATATTTTTTTGAAACTTGATTAAATAAAATTATGTAAAAACTAATTATATTCATTAAATAATAAAAAAAATGCCTGGCCTGAGACAATAGTGTCGTTTTGAAAGGTTTAATGAAGTTTGAAGAAGCGAGAGAGATATGCAAGGATCGTGGCATGTAGAAAGATGATGTCTCTGCCTACCCCTGTGGGGAGTTATGTACTCGTATGTATGTTTAATAAAATTCTAAATAGACAGAGTTGGCCTCGCATCGTTACCAAGTCACACTGACTCTAACGCCATAATAGCTCAGTACAAATAAGTGCCTGTAAATTTAGATATTTTTGTCGGGATTTTAATATTTTTTTAGTATACTTATTATTTTTCTCAATGAAACCAAATTTTTGACACCAAATCCCCAATTTCCTTACATCTTATGAGTTGAAATGAGTCGTGAATTTATGATTGCGCAACTTTTAATAATAACATAAAAATACGTAACTTTTTTTTTAATAAACATTAGCTAAAGATGTGGCTATGAGATTTTTGCTGCAACGAAGATAGCGCGATGCCGCCAGGGGCGAACATCAGTGGCTATGGCTCCCGCATATTGTTAAAGTGTGTGTAAATAAGTATTAGTCAATGACAACGGCGTGTGTTGCAGCGCGTGAGCATGCCGAGCGGTACTCGCCTGTGCGCCGTGCCGAGCAGAGCCCGCCGCGCGCCGCGCACGACCTGGCCTCCGCGCGCATGGAGTACCAGCAGCTGCAGGTGAGCCTCCACTGTCTACAGAGATGGCTCGCCCATCGCACTTCTGGAGAATTTAAACAAAGTATTCAAGGAAACTGCTATTCACCCGAACCAACAGGTCGCGTTCTTCCCGGTAGCGTGGTAAGAGAGCACACATTTAGGCCTGAGATAATTTAAATAAAACATATATAAACAACCAATGCATGAAGCTCTCTGTTGAACATATTCCGAAATGGCCGTTAACAATCAAATGCTATCTGTTGTAGCGCGGGCTGGAGCGGCGCGGCGCCAGCGCTCCCGGCGGCGCGTCCCCCCCGCACCCCGCGCACACGCCCGCCGCCTCCGTGCCAGGTGCGACACGCTTGCTTTGTTTCATTGTTATTTTACACGAGTTCTCGTCCCGAAGTTAATGCATTTTTTCCGCAGGTTCCCCTATACACGCGCCCGCCCTCGACCTCGGTGCCGCTCCCGACTGCGCTGCGCAGGTATGTCGACGACCGCACCCGGTTCAATTTTTATGTATTTTAAAATAATATTATTCAGTTAGATATTCAATACGACCGTCGTTTCCCAGGACCTGTCGCTGAAGCTGGGCATCAATCTGAACAACCTGTACTCACCGCACCTATCGCAGGATGTGCTCAAGTCCCTCCACACGTACGGCAGCTACGGGTTGCTGTCCGGCCACAACTCGCCGGCCAGCCCCGGCTCGCCGCTGCACCAGATCACCGAGGGGCTCAGCTACCTGCACACGGGCTCCATTACCCGCGGCACGCCGCAGGCCAACGCCACGCCTCTCGACCTGCGGAGCAACGTCGAGATGGACACCGCCTACCCCCAGCTGCACCCCATGGTGCACCCGCAAATCCACGCGGTGGCGCACCGGTCCCTCAACAACTCTCCCATATCCAACCCCGGCTCGCCCCTGGACATGATCCAGGAGGAGATCGGGAACGGCTCGCAGAACGGGGAGACGAAGTTTCCGGAGCGGACCTTCCAGCCGTATCCGTCGACTCATCCACAGATCAGTCTGACGGATTGTCTCGGTTCCGAGATCACTCTGGTCGCGTCGTCTTCGGAGGACAGCGTGGATAGTCTCGAAAACGCCAAATACCCTCTCCCTCAGTTCGTCATATCGGAACCTTCAGACCTGGACGACCGGCCGTCAATCACTAAAGGCATCGGCCGCAAAGTCAGCCAGGAGACAGAGCACGCAGAACACAAGCACGTCGAGGTGGTAGACAAGGACATGGAGATGCCCTCGCCCAAGGAGAGCACCGACGAAAGCGCGCGCCTCAGCGAGCAGCTGGCGCGACGAGGCAGCGACAAGTCGCTGGGTTTCAGCGACGACTCGCTCAGCAACGACTCGGCCAACGCATCGCCCAACTGCGAACACAACGTGCAGTCCATCTACTCCAATATCGTATCGGTCAGTTCGGGCTTCAGCGAAAACCGGGGAAGCTTCTCCGAGCACCGGGAGTCCTTCTCATTCTCTGACCGCGGCAGCTTCTCCGAGCGGGGCGATTTCGGGCGCTCGTCGTTTTCCGAAAGGAGCGACTTCGGGCGTAGCAGTTTGTCGGAAAAAGGCGAGACTCCGCGCTCGTCCATCTCCGCCCAAGGGATATTGGGGGAGGTGAAGGAGTACTACGAGGACGTGTACATGCCGCGCGACAAGCTCGAGCCGTGCGGCGAGGAGGGCCGCGACATCGACCACTTGCAGCGGTCAACCATGGACTTGAGATTGACGGAGATCTGTAGGCCCGAGGAGCAGAAGATTCCTATCCTCCTGAGCCCGCAGAAGGTCTCGTGCGTCCAGGAGTACTACGAAGTGGCGCTCTCGACCGTCTGCTCCCAGCTGGACTCTCATAGAATAGTCGAGCTGTTGAAGGAGACCATCAACACGAGGGTTCCGCCGCAGAACATCTTCGTGGAGACGGGGGATCCGATGGGCGAACACGACGACTCCGAGGCCCCGACGGGCTTCCTTAACCTGGAGTACTCGGGCGGAATCCAAATAGAGCTGGTGGTGTGCGAAAACAAAGCGAAGGAGAAGAAAGGGCTCAAGATGAGGCGGATATCGGGCGACCAGCGCGAGTACGGTAAGCTGTGCCAGCAGCTCATCACCAGTCTCACGGTGTAGCGCCCCGTGAAATTAATACAATAATGAATTTATCTTTGAAAAATGTCAACTCCCTTCCCGCGTACGACTCACCCGGTTCGACGGGTCCGCCATCGCCTTACCAAAAGACCAAGTAGTTTTATAAGTTGTTGCCAATGATATGTTACTTTTTCCCGACTCGTGCGCACGTCGAAGGGATCCACCTTAAATCGATGGAGGCTGTTATAATTGTTTTAAAAAGTTTTTCAAAGTTAGCATATTTCTGTTCGCTAGCATTTATGTACAAACGTGTGTTCAGTTTCATTCCTGTACGTAGCGAAGAAATTATTCGATCGTGTGATAGAAAATGATTTCGTGTACAAAGAAATTTCTATTTAGGTAGAATACAATCTCGATCTATTTTAGACTTTATGTTTGCGGCATAGAGTCCACGTTAGATTGGAGCTAGCTATATGTGTATATAGTACGGACGTTATAATTTTGTAAATTAAAAGTTTCCATATTTTGGTCAGTGATTGTTCTGATCGTGTATAATAATATTGCAATATCCGAAACGAGATAGCTTTGTAAGAAGAATAGTTTAATTTATATTTTACGAGTCAGGCGAGCATTCCGCCATATTGGCAGTGCAAAGCCGAAACGGAAGCTTTAGTGGAGCGCGCGCGGTACGCAGAGTACTGCGTACTGCGGGTAGCGGTGTAGACAAGAAGAGGAAGACGCGGTGGCTTCGCGTTGTTACATATTTGTATATTATGTTGATAAAAAGGTATTGAATTTATTTATTCCAAAATATATTATGTTATTCCATTTAATTGTAATTTAAATATGAATTCGTGTAAATATTTTTAATTTTAAGCTTTGACTTTAGATTGCATTTTAACTGTGACGAATTAAATTTATAAATATAGAATACGGTACGTCTGATTATTGCGATTTTAAAAATCGCGAAGGCGTTTCGTGCAAACGGTGCCCTTAGTGCTCGCAGCTTCTATTGAGTACAGAATTAACCACGTGATGGCAGAATATAATTAATTTTAATTATGTTGATGTCGAGAAGAACCATGTCTGTGTTGCATTCTATTCTTGCACTAAGGGCTTAGATTTAACACCAATTTTAAAGTGTTCCAATTTGCACACCTGTGAGAATGAATGTGGCGAGTCGATCATAACATAGTATGTCGTGATTTGGTGTGCTTTTGGTACGCAGCGCGCGCGTCTGTGTGAGTCGCTGGTTGTACTTTGCCATAAGTGTAGTTAGAGCCATGTTATCGAAGATTTAAATATCATGTAAATAATATTTTAATAAACAATTCTGATTCCATAATGTTAAAAAGTCTCTTTTATTTACCCAAAAATTCTCAAATATAATAGCAGGCTTTAAAATTTAAAAAATGGGTAAAAACAAGCTATTGACTGAAGGGAAAAATAACTTTAGAAAATACTCTAATTTAAGGCCTCGACAACAATTTTTGGTCGATACAGGTCGCTGAGGATACTGAGGTATGCTCGAGCTTGTGGTAAAGGAGCTCAAGAGAAAATATTGGAATTATTTCTGCACATATCGCACCCCTAGATCTAAAGGGAACTAACTCAAAATTCTTGATTTTTGAGTTATGAACACCTTTGAATTTGTCATTTCAATACCTATCGACCAATAAATCAGATCCAAAACTATTACCAATATTCGCCGTTAGATGTCTTTGTATACCTATGTTGTTGAACGAGCGACCCCAACATCCTCGCATTCAAAAGTTTCAAAACAGCGACAACGCCAGTTGGGACCAAATTTACAAGTAGAATGCACGTTACACCCATATTGTTGAAATTTTATGGAGCATTATTTCGAGTTGTCGCCATTTTGATAATTAGTGCTGAATAAATTAATGAAACATTTTAAGTTGAACCAGTATTACTGGCAAGGTGAATACAAACCAGGGTCAACTTAAAACGAAAATCACCAAAATGGGTTCAACTCAAAATAATACAAAAATATGTACACAAATTGATAAACTGTGAGGAAGCATCTATCAAAATGCATTATTAAGACCCAGCTCTTTATTAAAACCCAAGATTCTTAATATTTATCACATCCAGCTGTAGAATAAAGTTCATACATCTATAAAGAATAGGACTCGGCAATCAGTTTTTTGCCTCTCCTGTAAAATGAGTTTTTTTGAGTTAATACCTGTTTAAATATAGATGAGCAATATAGGATTTTGAAATTCAGTATATACATTATATATAATATTTATAAGTTATGATATGAGAAATATCGTAAATTGACTTTAATAGAAAGATTATTTTATTCATAGCATTTTAAATGTAAACCAAAGATACAATTACCTACCTGGTTAAAAGAGCTGCGATCGGTTGTCTTTACCACATTTTCAACCTATACGTAAACGAAATGTACGTGATGATGCTATTGCAATATTTAAAAAACTACTGGTTGCTGCTTTTATAAAAAAACATTCACTAGCAAAATACTATTAATTAAGCATTTTTATTATATTTTAGGCCTGCGTGCACCAAGATTTCGGTTATCATAACCAACGGTTAACATAAGCTAAACGTAAAATTTACTGTTCACAACCCGTACGCCGGTTAACGACGTAAGCTCGGTTAATATAATCGCCCGGTTTACGTCCTTAACCGGAGTTGGTTATGATAACCGAAATCTTGGTGCACACAAGCCTTAGTTATTCATATACCTAATCTAAGGCCTTAACTATACTATCAACGTATTGTTAATGTTATCAACTACGGCTAGCAATAATGCCAGTAGCTGTCAAAAGAAAAGTTAGTTTGACTGTCAGTGTCAAGTGTCACCAGTGGTATTAAATATTACCTTATGCCTTATATAGGTTTAGTTTGGTAATTGGTTTTTGTAAAACTAAAATTGTAATTTGTACGTAGTATTTTATAAAATAAACAACGTTTTGTCAAAATTATTTTAAAATGGATCTAAATAGATTGTCTAATGATAAAAAGCTACAGTTGTGCAAGTGGTATTTCAAAGGTGTGAAAAAATATATTTCCTGTAATTTATTTATAAAATAAAAATAATACTCGATAGGTATCTGAAGCTTGTCAAAAACCAGAGTAATTTGTGTCTTGTGATTCATCATTATCACAATCAGCCCGTATCCGTCTACTGCTGGACATAGGCAATATAATTAAAGTTGACATTGTTTTATGTTGGCATAGTCTAAAGGTGGTTTTAGTAATGGAAAAAAAATTATTTCTAAGATGGAATTAGAAAAGTCCAAAAATGAAATTTAATATTTGCAGTGGGCTGTATCCTGCTGCCATTTGTATGGGCCGTCAACTCCATATGGTTCTTCAAGGAAGCCTTTGTAAAGCCTCAGTTTGAAGAACAGAAACAAATAAAAAAATGTAAGTATCATTTCTATACATCTTTCACGCACATTTAGTTGTTGAAGAAATCTAAAGATCATTTGTTTATCAAATAGCTTATTTATAACCACCAAGAATACTTATAAGATAGTAGTGTGTTATTACTGAAAAAACGTCACTTTATAGTATTCCTAAGATGAAAAAAATTTAAATTAGTGGCAGCACAAAGCTCATCTAACATAAATGTACATTCAAGTGGTAGTTACAGAAATTCATCACTAAAATATGCAGCAAATACAAAGTGTAATCAGACATTTCCAATATTTCTTTCTTGTACTTTACAGATGTGATACTGAGTGGTGTGGGCACACTTGTGTGGGCCGCGGTGCTGGCAACGTGGGTGGTTGCCTTCCAGCTGCAGAGGGTGTCATGGGGCGCCACCGGGGATGCACTGTCCTTTATCGTGCCACTGGGACGGGCTTAGCTGTTGCTATGAGATTGTTAAGAGCTTTATTATTATATTAAATACTAGTGGATGTCCAAGGTCTCATCTGCATAATTCCCTTTGCTGTAAGGTTAACAGGATACAAATTAGCCTATGTTACTCCTTATGATCTCAATTGTGTATGAAAAGAATTTATTTAATAGGACTGATAGTTTCAGAGGCCAATATAAACAGACAGACAGGAATTGAATTTTTTGCGCAAGAGTATATACTTTCACTAGCTGTGCTCTGTGGTTTTACCTGCATAGATCTTATCCCCATGAGAACACTGGGAAATACATTTTTAGTGAGAGTCTAAATCTTGAAATGAGTAGCTATGTCAAATTCCAAGTCAATCAAACAATTAGAGTTCTGGTGATGAGTCAGTGGTGTTTTGCTTATATTTATTATACTGTAAATATGCATTTAATGAAAAGTTGTTAACAATAGACTTTAATTTTATTTATTTGTATAGATTGAAAACATGTTTTCAACCTAAAACAAAGTAGGTATGTACTTTAAAAACATATTGCTATCATTTAAAGTAGAGTATTTGTAACTTGAAACTTTAAATATGCAATTAATAGGCTGAATGTGTGTACAAAAGTAAGAATGAAATGTGTAGATACAATATTAAATGCTAAAAAATATTATTTTCTTTAAAATGTAACTAAAAATAAAAAATATTATTTTAAACCAGACAATGATTGTTTACCTCATATTCAATGAAAGGAAAGAGTGACAATGTGTACATTTACAAAAATGTGTGTCAAGGAGATTGATGATGGTATTGTTTTTTGCATTAATTCATTTTTGTATTTATTAGATGCGTCTAGTACTTTTTAGCAGTCTAGTAAATGAAATTAGTTCCTTTTTTATGATACATACATGGATTTTTATTTTTCTGACTGGCTGTAATTATTGAGGATGTTGTTTATAGTGCATTTGAACTCCTAGTTTTAATTTTTCACTGCTTATTACCATCACTATTCATCATCATCATTATCAATCTATTAACAGAGTCAGGCTTCCCTCCTTATAGAAGAGGGGATATGGAGCATAGACCCACTACGCTGCTCCAATGTGGGTTGGCGAGCTTAGGGTGATAATGTTTAATTTATTAACTATCACTATCAGATGTTGGTGATAGTGACCAGGACTAACGGCTTAACATGATCTCCGAGGCACGGGGGTATATCTCCAGCGACTTCCCGACCCCAGACTAGGAATGTCCTGAAAATTTCATAGAAGTATGAAAACCCAAATTAATCTGTGATCCGACTCAGGACCTTGTGATTGAAGCCACATATGCTAACCACTAGACCAACGAGATACTCACCAACCATCTCTATTATTTTACAATAATGTAAAAATTCAAATGTCTTGATGTTTGAATGAATGAAATTAGACTTTGATGATAACTAAATTGTTACCATTTAATATAAAATGTACAGTATATAGTAATCCTATACTAATTTGAGTTCTGCTAAAGGGGGCTAGACGGAAAAAAAATTCACGAAAAGTAACGGCATTTTTTTCTGTAGTAAGCTATTGTATCGTTTAGGAAGGAAAAGCTACCTGCGTTGCGCTGCTGCTCTGTGCTGCTAATCTCTCCATTATTGTTTGTTTAGCAAGTGTATGTGTCATAATTTTGATAAATTCAAAAGCAAATTATATTTTAATATTACAATATCAGAACGTATGTATTTAGCAAGGCGTGCGTGTTCTAACATAATTATACGCTGTTGTGTTTACGAAGTCGACAGAGTATATATATTTATAACTTCGTTCCATTCGGGTGTCCCTTGACACCTCTCAACGTTTTTTATTAATGTAAATGTATATTTAATCAAATAAAACACATTTTCAATATGTAAAGTTATTTTATTTGTACATAGTATATTGCCCATTATCATATCAGCTTTTATAGAACAAGTTCGCCCAACAACTAGTGCTGTGCTTAACTGTTTCAAAGTGCAACTAATATTTGAAATTTTACATTAACTTTATCTTAAAACAAATTAAGTTAAACAAAGAACAAATATTTGAATACCGTTTGTAATACTTTTAATTTTATACTATATTAATAAAATATAATATAAAAATTTTTACATAAAAAATAATGATTA
Organism: Mycalesis mineus; assembly: GCA_034621355.1. Classification (NCBI taxonomy): domain Eukaryota; kingdom Metazoa; phylum Arthropoda; class Insecta; order Lepidoptera; family Nymphalidae; genus Mycalesis; species Mycalesis mineus. Next base: position 203,461 of record JAXAVZ010000147.1, on the reverse strand, counting down.
AATTATACAAAAATTTTAAACAGAAATTCTTGGTTTAACTATTTAAAGTTTTTTCTCGATTGGACAATCGGACGGTTATAACAATATATATTAGGAGTAAGCTTCAAAATATAACACAATTTATTAACAAATAAATATTTACAAAGTAAAATTGAAACTAGTAAAGTTTGATTTGAATAGTTCAGCACAGTAGGTACTGTTAGCACAGTTAAACCATTGACATTTAAATCTTTAATGTGGAATGTAGTCGTTATACTTAGTACCTCTAGATGAACTTGGTTAAGAAAGTCTTGGGAGTTTAAACATTTTAAAAAATTGGTTGCCTGTAAAGTCGGTTTACTGACGATAGTTGAACGTGACAATGTCTTAAGAAAATACTGATGAAATGGTAGCATTTAATTGGTTATTAAAATTTTTAGTTTAAGTATATTTTTATAAATATTAATTTAAATTAATAAAATAATTGATTTTTATTTTATAAATTTATAATAAATATATTAATTTATAAATATATTAATTTTTAATTTAAAATCAATATATTTAATAATTATATTTAATAGACGGATGTCGAACGCTGCCGAACGCAAAGGCCGATTGTGCTTCTTTGTCGCTCGTTCCGCACTCTCGCTTGTACTTCAAGCCTTACATGGAACGCCTCAAAGCGAGGTAACGACGCATGACGTCATGTTTTTTCGTGCGTGCAGCCGGCTCTATCGAATTACAAGACGTTGTCACGTCAAAATAAGAACTCACAAAGGTCTCGAAAGATTATTTGCATTTTGCAGATTTTAAAAATAAAATAAGTATATCAGTTAACAGTCATTCAATACTAACAATTAGTAGAGAACGCCATATCATTCATGGACCAGATCAAAATGGCTATATATTCTCCAGACATCGCTTAATGTATCTCTGAATATGCAGAAAAACCACTATTTCCGAAAGTTATTGCGAACGGATAGAAAATAAAATTTTTACTAATTAGGTCTTTTATGGCCCCAAATTAATTCTTGATAAAATTGGTCGAAGCATATTTATTTGATATGACAATATAAGCGTGTGAGAGAACAATATAAATTCAGACAGGGATAAACATATATATCCTGGCCAGATAATTAAAAAGCTCGCCATGTTGCGGAAAAAATGAACTGATTTCTTCTACTAACATACTATGCATAGACAGAAGTATTTGTGGCGCGCCCTATCCATATCTTTTATTTTCCTGGCCTGGACATACTTTGTAATGTTTTTGTTTTAATCAATTGGCTATCTTATTCCGTTTATGTTTTTGGTTTGACATAAAATGTCAAGCAACACAATTGTAATTCATATATCCCATCCTCCCAAGGCTAGGATAAATGGATTATAATATTGTAATGTAAACAACGAACATCTATACAACATATGCCATATACAAATTGGCAAAAAAGGGAGTGGAACTCTCGAGAACAAAGGAACAAACTTATTACGTGGGAATGAGACGTGCAGTGGATTGTTAATACTCAAGAGAGAAATATAATAATATCTTTTGTCAGAAATAAATTGGCAATATACGGCATAATGCAAATTAAGAACGGCCGCATACTGTAAGAATTTTTCACAGAAATATTCCGACACATATCAACGTAATAAATAATATGGACGACGATCAGTTCGTACTTAGGTCTAAAAAATCAGGCGTCGTGACCAGAGGGCTGGTCTCTTTTTAGGTCAGAGGATCAGCATTGCCATTCAACGTGGCAATGCTGCCAGCCTTCTGGGTACTTTACCACTCGACACCGATTCGGAGGAATATTATGACGCCTAAGTTTTTTACTGTTTTTTTTATGTATTATATATAATTTGGGTTTTTGTAGTGTTTAAGCTTTTACTTTTTATATATTTAATTGTAAATATTTAATTTAATGTACATATTTAACTGTAAATAAAGATTTTTCAATATGTTTCATTAAAAAAAATCAGATCCGAAAAATTGCTGCCGTCCGATCGTTTGCATCCGGCGCTCAGATGCGAACGCCATTCTGAATATATATAACAAAATATAAGACCAGAGTGCGTACGGCGGGCGTTAAAAAATTCTTACAATATGCGGCCGGTCTTATATTGTTTGGACTACAGTTATATTTTTTGTTAAGACTAGATTCTTTAAACAAGTTTCAGTATGAAAAATAATTAAAATTAAATAAAAATACATGCCGATAAATTGATATTTATTAATTTAGTCGCAATTTTTCCCAAATTTCAATTTATCGACGTGTATAAGGTCGTACAAAAATTAATTATAACTATGTCAATACAATTCGGAAGACTAACTTAATATCCTATATATAATAAATTTATAACAGCCGACTGATGCTTTATTTTAACGGACTTTACCGAATAGTTTACACGTATATAAACATATTTTTAACCATTCGTAAAATTACAAACCAACATTAAAAAAAAAGGATATTCCAATAGCCACCCATCCATCCAGTTATTCTTACCGTAAGGACTGGACACGACAAAAGTTTAACGGGCGGGGACTATGGACAGTGAATCCATAACCACTCGCGTTTAAGTCAAGATGATCCAAGATGCACAATAAACCGCCAAGAGAAAACGACATTTCGTCGTCCAATAGCGCACAATAAAAAATATTACTCTCTTTTTTGTTGCGTTGGAATGACAGGAGAGCTATATTTCCGGTTTTGTTACTATTGGGTGACGTATACCTATGTCGTTTTCTCTACACAAGGTACAAGAATCTCTTGAGGCCTCCTGCTGTTTAATGGAGGAGGCATATTTTTTGAGGATTTAATTCATTTAACCGATATCAAAGGTTATCAATATATAGTAGTTTTTACAATCCACGTGTCGGTCACATGTCAGCAGATGTAAGTTCGTTACGCTAGTCGGCACGTTCTCCACAGTGTGTTATACAAGAGTCACTGTCCGTCTGCGTGCGGCTCACTCTATCCGCACGACGCGCGGCGAGGCCAGCCGCCTCTCCTGCCGTAACCTGGACACTTCGGAAGACGCCACCCTGGAAAAAATATTGATCATTGAATATAGATAGAGGTTACTATAAAATAAAGTCAATAATTTTTAGTACCTCTACTTGTTTACGTCGAGTAAATCGTTTTTAACATATTTTTGAACTTTTGTAAATGCAAGTTCAAAACTTTCTTTGGAATGATAATATAATATTAGTCAGTCCTACAAAATATTTCTGTACCTGGGAAACTAATTTATGACTATGTCTAGAAATTCGTTAGTTAGTATTGATTTTTTGATAGTGTGCGTATGGTTATTTCTTTTTATTTAGACAAAAGTATATGAGACAACACTCACCTGAGTAGGAGCAGCAGTGCCAGCACGTCGCAGGAGATGAGCATGTAGAACACGTAGCTCCAGCTGCCGGCGCGCCCCGACACCAGTCCCGCCAGCATGGGCCCCACCGCCGCGCCTGCAAACCAATATGTGACACTCAAGTTTGCCTATTATTACTGTGTCCACCAGTAGGCCTAATGCAGGCCACATATAAAAATTTGATCAAACAGGCTGCTTCACAGTTTTATCACATTGGCATGAAGATTTGTGTGAAAAATTTATCAAATATAACGAGTTTTTAAATGGCATGAAGAAATATGAATTTTGGTATCGCAAATCAAATAATTTCAGTTTGTGTATTGCTAACGATCAATCTGCTGTGACAGCGATCCCGTGCACACGTGTCGCATAATAGTGTCTTTCTTTTTAATTAATGGACTGACTAACGACAAAAGCTTTAAATGTTTTTTTTAATTCATTCGCAAATAATTATGCCACTCATTAGGAGCAAATGTTAAATCAGTTTACAAGTTTATATACGAATATTCATCCCTTTTCATGAGCCATTTTTTACTTTTGTTTTCTTGGTCTACAAAAGCAAACACCAAACCAACTATTGCTAAGGCGTGTGTGTAAGGTGTCTGCTTGATTAAATTTCTTGAATGCCTGCATAACATACATTCGCACAATAGCACGTGATAGATTCTTAGTTAAATTATAGTCGTCATGAATATCAAATAAGAATATAATTATTTAAAAGTTCTTGTTTTGTGTAAAGGTAAATACAACGATTGTATTTCATTATTGATTATATAATAATTAAAGCTAATCAAGTTATAGTGTAGTAAAATACGGGCAAATAATATAACTAATTAAAATTATATTAACTTATTTTAGATGTATCTTTAGTCAAATGTATGACTTATTTCTAAAAGCTGCCCTATAAAAGGGCCGGCAATAATCCGGGCTGATTATTGCCCGTATTTTACAACACAGTATAACTTGATTAGCTTTAATTAAATAATGAAATACAATCGTTGTATTTACCTTTACTCCAAACAAGAACTTTTAAATAATTATAGTCTTATTTGATATTCATGACGACTATAATTTAACTAAGAATCTATCCCACGCAATCAACAATATCGTCCTCTCTTTCGTTGTGTTGGACTGAAAGAGAGACATTATATCCCATTTTGCCGCCATTTCGTGTGGTCGTCTTCTCTAAACGCGACATCGCTTCGGACACCTACAAAATGTATAATATACACTTTGCCGGAAAGTGCCGATAAGAACGTCGGCAGTTTTTCAAAAATTAACAATTTTACTCCTGACTTACCTATGCTGCCCGTGCCGTCTATGATAGCCGTGACCGTCGCCAGCGCCCTGCCGTCACCCGCCAGGCTGCTGTGTGTGCCTGAAACGTTATAGGACTTTAAAATGTATGAGGTTATTAATTTAAATTTTGTTTACCGTTGTAAACAATCAGTATTAACAATAATATGTGCTGAAAGGTTTTATTAAATTTCACTAGTACAAAATCCACAAGCAAGCTCTAGTCAATTTCAAGCACTGCACCTGATTGGACGATATTAATTGGGCAGGTATGAAAAGCACTATAAAATCTCAAAAGATTTTAGCTATTTTGACATCTAGATCAGACATTTCCTTTTTTTGAAACAAATTAAATGTATAGCACTTGTTGAGCTTACAGTGGGAAACAATGGGAAGCAAATATTCCTAAAGACCATACTACAATTTACGACATGTTAAAAGTTAATAAATATTATGACCTTACAAATAATAGCCATTTCTCCATTTCACTGGCTATCAGTTAGTTTATAAGAAGTGGATGTGAGATGTAAACCAGCAAAATATCTGTAAGCCTCCTCATAGACCTTAGCCTGACTAGAGCTGCAGTAAACTTCATTCTATATCGAGTGTGACGACTCCGTGGCGCAGTGGTATCCGCGGTGGTTTTATACTACGGAGGTCCTGGGTTCGATTCCCGGCGGGGCAAATTTAGATTTTTCTTAATTTGTCTTGGTCTGGCTGGTGGGAGGCTCTCGCCGTGGCTAGTTACCACCCTACCGACAAAGACGATTTCAGACTGCATCATCACTTAACGTCAGGTGTGATAGCAGTCAAGGGCCAACTTGTAGTAAATAAAAAAAAAGTGTCCAGAGCTGCTCTAGCGGGATCATACCACATTTTTTTTTATCGACTACAAGTTAGCCCTTGACTGCTATCACACCTGATGTTAAGTGATGATGCAATCTAAGATGGAAGCGGGCTAATTTCTTAGGAGTAGGATGAAATCCACACCCCTTTCGGTTTCTACACGACATCGTACCGGAACGCTAAATTGCTTGGCGATACGTCTTTGTCGGTAGGGTGGTAACTAGCCACGGCGAAAGCCTCCCACCAGCCAGACCAAGTCTGCCCCGCCGAGAATCCAACCCAGGATCTCCGTCTAATAAATCCAGCGCGCATACCACTGCGCCACGGAGGTCGTCCAAATTCTAACATTTGGTTGGGCAGGGGAATAATTCGAGCAGAGAAGACGAGCGTTGACCGCTCGCTAAGGGTACCCTTAAGTTTACATCTGTGCCGCATGTCACGGACTCTGTTCGGCGTTTTTCTCTCTGCCACAAGAAAGACTTGAGACCCCCATGGTGAATCCATGGAATGCTAAGATATCTGTTTCTTTCGATCGCGTAGGTAAATTTTGTGTCTCTCTTTCTTTCACACAGTAAATGAAGGATAGCGCGAGTCCTCACCGAGCTCCGCGCTGACGGCGGTGGTGATGAGCGCGTAGGGCCCGTTGACCAGCGTGCCCGCCAGCACCAGCAGCGCCACGTTCAGCGCGTACGACGTCGCGCCCCACGTCTGGTACGCAAGCAGCTGAACAAATAACATTTTTTATTACTAAAATTCCTTGTCAAATATACAACTAGCGGACGTCCGCGACTTGACCCGCGTGGAATGCTTAGATGGTTGGGGCTTGTAGAGAGAATGGATGAAAGATTAATAAATAGTTTTATGAGGCGAGGGTGAATGGAAATGTTGGAAGGTGAAGGCGTAGGCGAATGATCCTGGATCAAATTCATTTAATGAGAGTGGAAGAAGCTAAGGAAGTATGCAAGGGCCTTGGCAAATAGTAGGATGTAGTCTCTGCTATACCCTTATGGGAATAAGGCGTGATGTTATGTGTGTAATAAGGGACATTGGATAGCTAATGGAGGAAATTAGTCTCTGAGCCAAAGTCATGATCAGCATTAAAATAAGACTATCGTGGTTGTACTCACAACGGGCGCGCACAGCGCGTAGAAGGCGGCGCACACCAGCGCCGGGCAGCTGGCGTAGTCGGCCAGCAGCCCCGCTAGCGCCGCGCCCACCACGCCACCCACGTCGAACGCCGTGCTGAGCTTGCCGGACTCCTTGGGCGGGAGATCCGCTGGAAACACATCATTCCGACTCTGATTTTATGGATTTGATACATCATGAATTACGTATTATTATCATTTTATTTACTTCCTTATCAAATTGTGATATTCTACACTGAGGTACTTGTCATAAATTTACAGCACGACACAGATTCTCGAACAATATAAAAGTTTTTTTGAATAGAATTGAAATGTAAAGAAAATATCTATTGTAAATATCTCTTTATACGTGATGCGCTTGGCGTGTTTTAGTGCATTTTGAAGCCGGTTTTATTTTTTAGGACTTTTAGTGATTAGTGAGCATAGGTAAAATCTTCTTGTTCTAAGTTATGAGTACCATTACACGCGAGCCACTTAAAAATACCGAAATCGCTGCAAGTGTGCCTATAAAGTTCCTTCGATTTTCCCTGGATCTCATTATTCGAATTGAGAACCTTCTCAATTTTTTAATAGTAAGTAGAGATTAAGTCTTTTAATATTATTAAGTTAGATGCACTCACTGGAGGAGTTTATATAGAGCGGCAGCCAGTAGAGGAAGGTGTAGCTGACCAGCTTGGCGAAGAACAGCGACAGCGAGAAGTCCACCACGCCGGGGATGGCCAGCGCGCGCGCCAGCGACACCGCGCCCCCGCCGCCCGCCCCGCCCGCGCGCCGCCCCAGCAGCGCCGTCGCCTCCGTCGCGCTCTCCTCCCGGTACTGAACATCATCATCAGCCTGGATTAAGCAAACCAATTCATAGAATTTACATCATGTAACTTGTAGACCTAGGATCCGTCAATAGACACATCCCGTACCCTTGATTATATATGTCTAGATGAACCTCGCTTTACAAGCTCCACTTCGGTAGCCTTATGTACGTTTGGTTAAAACCCATTCACAGAAATCGAAAATATCTTTCTCTCTATGAAAAAGAGAGCGATATTTTCAATTATGTCATTATTGCTCGACCCCTATACGAAATAATGTGGTTGACGGTTCCTAGGCTTACTGTCGCGTCATCATATAACCAGCTGTGGACGTGTGCATGTGTGTGTAGCAATGAAACTTACCTTTGTAATGTGTGAATAGTGAGTTATATTAAAGCTATATGTTTATGGTTTTCAGGTATTGAAACGTTATTGTTTCAATTTTTTAAACATTTTATTTGAATATTTTAGTTTTATTTCTCAATATCTTTGCCCGCGTAGTTCTCTCGTAGGAATTTCACGATAAAATATGATAATCTGATATGAAAGCTATATTATTGTTAAGTTTCAAAACAAATCCATCCTGTAGTTTTTGCGTGGAAGTGTAACAAACATCCATTCATCCATACTTACAAACTTTTACCTTCATTATATTAGTAAGGATGTGAGGCATTGTCGCACCGTTTCATTGTAAACTTCTGTAATGTAAAGTGTGCTGTAGAAAGCTACTACTTGGTAAATATGTAAATGAATTTAAGCTTTAACGCAGGGTTATTTAGGTTGATTTTACTAAGACATCACAGGTCGACGACATAGCTTGGAGTCACTTACCGGCGGGGAGTTAGCGGAGTGTCGCGAGGGGCGCAGACTCGCCGCCTGCAAAACATGCTGTTATTCAACACTGTGTACACTGTCGTACCGGTGCGCTGCCGCACCAGTCCGCTACGTGCAAGCGCTGTGCTACATCTACGTTAGGTTATACTACGTACTACTGTATGGCAGAAATGTGCAAGAAAAATGATACCCAATACATAGCAATATTTATGTCGATGCTAATGTTAAAAATTTGCGACAAACCTCTCTCGACAGTTCCAGAAGTTTTGTTTTTGAATATTATAATACAACCTGGTTTACTTTGTTGGGCGATTTTGTTCAGATCAGGTGCGTTTGTAACCCTCAAGTTTCAAATTTTAAGTTAAAATAATGTCAAGGCCATATTAGGAACATCCAAGAAAATACAAATAAGCGAATTTTTTTACCTTTGACATTGAATAAATATTTTATTTGGCTATAGTTTATCTAAAACTTGTCTTAATTTCCAATGTATTTGAATTACTGTGAAGCTCACCATTATTTGCTGGGTAATGTTGTATAGACTAAATTTTGTTATTGGTTAAGAGAACCGTAACATTATGCTCACCTGATCTCCAACGATGACCTGGGTTGGCTCCTCCTCCGTGTCAGACCTGTGGGATTGTCTGCTGGGCTGAAAATTATAATTTGATCACTCAAAATTTCTTGTCATCCTTTATATATGAGCGCTCCACTGAAGCTTACTCCTAATGTTTCACTTTTCATTATTGACTTATGTATTTTCTTCAAATTGGTCTCAACACATCTTTGGTTTTCTTAGTATTTAAAAGTAAGTTGTTAGACAGTAAATTCGTGCGAGTCACGTGATATGGGACGGTTTACATCATCAAGGTAGTTTTTATAACTAGCAGTCTTAAGAGTAACAGATATGTCATCAGCATGTCAACAAATGTCGCAAACATAGTGTGTTAAAACTCTTTTATATACTAGAAATAGAAAAGGACGCAAATTTGTACCCTGTGGAACGCCAATTAAGGAAATTGGACCCTGGGACCTGAGAGTGTTGTCACAGAGATGAAGTAATAAGGAGTTATGTTTTTTTTCTTAAGTTTTGATGCCATAGAGCAGTGATTCTCAACAGTGGTTGAGAATCACTGCTCTATGGCATCTTCTTTCAGTTTCTTGTGCCGGGGCACTTTTGTGTGCCGCGAAATTTCAAAAGTGTGCCGTTATATATAATGTTAATATTATTAAATTATATCATTTAAAAAGAAAAATATTTTTAACATGAATATATACTTATATCCACAAAAAAATAAATTATTTTATTATTTGCTTTCCAAATTTGAGATTCACTTTGCGTCGCATTTTTCAGGAACACATTAGCGACGTGAAGTGGGGTCTTGGTGTATTTAAAATTTTTGTCATAAACTATTTATGCAGTGTTTAGGTGTAGTAAGTGAATAATTTTTATCTTTTTCTTTGTGTGCCGCCAAATTTTGTAATCATTAAATATGTGCCGCAACAAAAAAAAGGTTGAGAATCACTGCCATAGAGGATTAAGTTCAGACAAAGGTTAATGATCAACACATTCAAATGCTTTAGATACATCACAGAATCACAAGTACCCGAACGCAAGCGTTCTTCAAGTAAACCGTACCAGCGTGTTTAGTGGCAACGAATGGTGTACTCACAGAGCATCTGTCGACGTTGAGCCCCACGTGGCGCGGCTCCGGTGCCAAGAACAAGAACACGACGAAGCCCACCGCGCCCATCACCAACGCGGGGTACACGAACGACAGCGCCCAGTCGCTCTCCACGTACTCCGCCGCCATCAGTGTACCTATGGATTCGTTATAATAGTTCAAATCTATAGGTCCCTAAGCCAGGAGTAAAGATCGGTCATTTCTCTTTGCCCTAATACTTTTACAGTGCTTGACAGTGTTTATGCAGCCTAACAATAGTCAGTTGCTAGTTGATCATGTTAAACTTTATTTCATCATCCACATCTTTTTATAACCTTAATAAGAGGAAACATATTTATTTTTACTGTAGTTGCATTAAATTACTATTTGAAATAAAATATTTTGTAACTAAGAAAATTGATAATAATTTCAATCAATACCATTATTGCAGAAAAATTTAAACCACAAGTAGCAAGGGGTAGATAAAAATAAAGAAAACCTTTTTCTTTTTCAAAATACAAACGAAATTCAGACAAACACGTCTGAGGGTTAACAATACAATAAACGATTATTCATCAACAAACCATGAAACATTGTTGCATAGTCGCTATAGAACAGCTGAATCATAGAAATTCTTTCTTTCAGTTATTGTTTTTAATAAATTGACAATTGGTGGCTAATTGCGGTGTTGTAAGCACCTCAACATTATGCTCCATTTAACACATATTTCTATATATTTTTTAATTAATTAATTTATTTTATTTTACATATACTCTTATGTGAAATGTGCAGTGGCTTGGTCAAATTATTTCGTGCATAAAAAGGAATCTGACGATTCAACAGCACTTACCTAAAATGTTACCCAGAGAGGTGTGCGAGTTCCAGAGGCCGAATATGAGCCCTTTTTTGGCGTTCCCGAACCACTTGCCGACGATTGCCACCGTGCCCGGCCAGCCCGTCGTCTGCGCCACTCCCGCGCCCGCCTGCAAGTATTATATGTGTTATGTTGTTGCCGCGTGGAGTTCGGTTTGACTCTCAATGAGAGACAACAGAACAAACTTATCTAATGGTCCATTTCCCAAGGGGAAGACCAAGGCAAACATTCCTAGACCAAATCCGGGACATTCTAGTAAAAGGTCGTAGGTATTTTATATTTAGTTAGTATTGTTAGTTGGGGGATGTTACCTGCACGAGCAGATAGAACGATATGTCGTGTATGTTGAGTGTGCGCCCCAGGCCGAACAGGTAGCAGAAGATGGCCGAGACCAACATGCCCAGCGACAGGAAGTAGCGCAGGTCCACGCGCTCCGCTACCATACCTGAACAAAGTCAATAATAATGCGTTACTAACTCTTTCTTCTAACTCTATAACTAAAGTTAGAGGAAAAGTAAGTTAAATTCTAGAAGAGAAGTGCAGGAGTTTACCGGAGACAAACATAGCGCCCGCATAGGAGAACAGGAAGGCGGAGTCCAGCGTGCCCAGCAGCGTGTTGGCGTCACTCGTGTCTGCAACAACACTGTAATTAGCTTTAGCACTCCGTTCATCACTTTTCTTCATATTATTGGAACGAAGTTCCTTATCGCGCGTTGTGAAAGGGGGCTAGACGGAAAAAATTCGTACGAAAAGTTGTCACGACACTTTTTGATCAAAGGATCTTGCCGCCGCCTTTGATGAATTAATCGAAAGGAACTTCATTCCATCCGGGTGTCCCTTGACACCTCTCAACTTTTTTTTTTTTGGTAACATCGTCCACACGTTTATGATAGTCTGCACAGTTTAATGCGCTGGACAGATTTACGAGGTTTACGTAACCGCATTCAATCGTATAGTGTGTGAATTTATATAATTTAAATTAAATATTATTATACTAGAAACGGCTGAAATTCATGTTGTTGTTGTTGTCGGAGTATACCCGACTAGTTTACGTTCAGTGCCATTTCTATTTTAATAATGTGTAAAATACTCGCGGTACTACATTCTAAGGCGTTACATGCGAGTACTATCTACGAATATAAGTTGCATATCAGAAATGGGCATGGCATCTTTTTATGTCCCTTTTTGGCTAAATGTTCTTTTTTAAACAGCGCCTTTTTCGACGTTAGGCTTAGGCGATATGTGGTGCATGTTATAATACGAATAAGTACTTAGTAAAATATATTTGTTTAAAGCAATAAGGTGGGGTGCTGATAGTTTCTAATTCATTATAAATGTTTTAAAATAGTTGACACTCTCTTTTATTTAATTCTTTGGGTAGCATATATCAGATGTTTTTCTCAACAACATCTCATGATATAAGATCCAGTTACACTTGACCTACATGTCGAGTTTAATGATATTTTTTAATTAACGTAATTAGTAATTCTTACATATTATTTGTTATAATGTAAGTGCGTATGGTGATAAGGAATTGTATAATATTCATACAGCTACATCTGTATGAACAACCGGTAGGCAAGAATTCGTCATGCGACCTCAACACAGCGATTTGCACGCTCGCTATCGTAAAGTATTTTCAATAGTTACGATGTTATAGTAAAATATACTTAAATGTAATAGTCTTAAAGCTTAATTTACGCAGCCATCAGTGCAAGTCATTACGTCAATTCTAAAGGCAACACAACGAAAAGAAAAACCGTTTGAGCACGATATGAAGAATAAGGTACATATCCCAGAAACATCACTGCAGATTTAGTGAGATCGGCTTAAAGATCCGGCGGCATGTTATGCACATCAGGTGGTATGTCATGTACGTGAAGTACATCAGATAGTCATATACTCACTGAAGGGCGCCCAGTTGCACCACTGGTCGTCGGCTGGACGCAGGCCGGGCGGCGGTGTCAGCCCGCTGCAGTTCTGGTGCAGCACGCTCTTCACCACGGAGATGGGCTTGCGCGTCAGGTGGTACGTCATGTACGTGAAGTAGGTCAGAACCAGCACGCTCGCCTGGTAGCTGCAACATTTTCATTTCATTCAAAACCATAAGAGAGATAAATATTTTCATTTCTTTTCAACTTTTCAAGGCGTGAACGGCTTGCATGTATATTTCATTCCTGCCTGCGTTTTGAGTGATCAAGTTGATGAGTTTTGAGTGAGCCATGATAGTAGAAGGTACAACAAGAGTTTTGTACTAGAAATAAAGCCCAATACTAGCTAGAAGTTTTAGATTTGAGTCTGACTCCTTTAATATAGAGCTATTAAAGCATTTTTTGTCATAGTTAAAATATAAAATACTAGCAGTCGCCCGCGACTTCGTCCGCGTGAAAACCTCTTAGGTATCCTTCTAATTTTAAAGACAGACTTTCATACAAAATGTGTAAAGGCACATATAGTGTGCTCATTCCCCGCTCCCCCTCTCAATTTAATTTTTTTATAGTTTCCCGTGAAGCAATATTCTCCGTCCCGTCCCGTGTACTAAAGGTCTACATTTTTGTTAAACATCGTATGACATTTCAGTACATTAACATTAAAAATATATATTTATGGCAAGCTGATGGGTATAAATTGATATTAAATAGTATATTTCACTCTTGAGTCTAGCCTTCAGAATAAACAAAAATAATTTTACAATCCGACACGCAGATAGAGATTAGCCCGTTTAAACAAACGAACAAACTCTTCCGTGTACTAAATAGATATTTGAACAAAGATCGAATTCTTAATTCATCATCGTATATATAACATAGATCTAAACTCCCCTCCCGCACGCGCACCCCCGCCTTGGTGACGCTCACTTCGCAACGCAGAAATAGTAATATTTTAATTTTGCCATAACTTCTAAACCAAACGTCCAATTTTAATCTTTTAAATACCAAATATTATCTACATAAACTGTACTTAGTGATGAAATTATTTATTTTGATAAGGATTAATAGCATGAGTAAAATAAATGCGTTTAAATATAGTCCAAAAAAAAATCAAGATTTTTAAATAAAAAAATGGTTGTTGTGCCTCACTCGACATAGATAGATATAGTGTGTCGCGGACTTTTTTGTAGATATTTATAAGATCTCCAATTAATTAGAACATTTTATGGTTCTATCTTTTATAGTTTACGCAGCGTACGCAAAATAAGTAACTTTTCTGGTTGACTTTTTACACCTTGTGTCCGAAAAACCCAAATATTTTACGGAACCCTAATTTTTTCCAAAATAAAATTTAGCCTATGTTACGCGTGGATAATGTAGCTTTCGAATGGTGAAAGAATTTTTAAAAACGGTCCAGTAGTTTTTGAGCCTATTCATTACAACCAAACAAACAAACAAACAAACAAACAAAGTTTTCCTCTTTATAATATTAGTATAGATACAAGTTTGATTTTATGAAGTATAAAAAAATTGTCTAAATAATATGAATTAACTGTAGGTAAAAATGTTTGTTTCTATATTAAAGACAAACTCGATTGAGAAAGCTTGTCAACAAACAATTTTAAAATGAAGGTAGAAAGTGCAACACATTTTTGCCTAATAAATTTAAAATTATATTTTGCTTTTTTATAAAATGTTATTTAAAAGATATTGATAATATTAATTAGTTTTAAGCTCACTAATCTAATTTATTGTCATGAATTCATCATTAACACATTAACTAAAAAATTAGTTGTAAAATGACTACGTGATTTCTACCTTCATTTTTAAGTTATTTGTTGACAAGCATTCTCAAACGAGATTGGCTTTAGTATAGTTCCAGTTATTAACCTACAAGTTTAATACAATTCATTAGATAGCAATAAATAGGACATACACAAAAACATTAGCAAAGCAAATTTTATGTCACAATAGCATTATATTACATGCCAACAGCAAAATTATGAGTCATGGTTATGTACATAATATGAAATGAAACATGTCCAAACAATACCTATTTGGACAATCGCTAGATATTACAAAACAGACAGATAGGATGGGGAGACTATATATTTATAGATAGTTGATGCAATAAACAGATGGCCCACTAGATGATAAGTAGAATATTCTCACCTACAACAGAGTAATATATCACAGTGCAAGCAAATGAGAAAAAAATATTAAAGTGACCATCAATACCTAGTAGAATTATCTTTTAGCTACAAATTATACTATCTGTTTATATTTTGAGATGTTTTATTCCTCCCTCTATAATACATATTTTAGAATCAACAGACAGACAGAGAGAGACATTATTATCAAACTCTTGTGAACCATAAACCTATAATCACACTTTGCTTGAGTGATATTTCATTTCTTAACTGAAGAATGTTATGTCATACATGTGAATCATGAACCCTGAATGTTTTGAGACACAAAACCTTATACATTTAAGTTAAAAAAGCTAACCATTGGACTAAACGGCCCTAAGTTCAGGGTAATACAAATATCATCAATAATTGGAATACCATGTATGAGTGTGATATCTACATTTTATGATAATGAATGTGTTTAACAACTCAACATGATTAACATTAAATCATTTTTGATTATCTAGTGCAATAACAATGTCCATAAACCTATAATCAGACTTTGCTTGAGTGAAAATTCATTTCTTAACTGAACAATGTAAAAGGTCAATGTTATGTCATACAATCAGAGAAGTATATTGATGCAGATGATTTGAAGTTTTATTTTATTATAGTATATATAATTTTCAGTGAAATTATTCATATTTTGGCAAGCTAGACTATGACTAATAATCAAACTCCAGGATGTATATGTTTTTCTTAAATAGTGTACAATGGAACCCACATTCTATATGCTAGCGAAGATCCAACAAAAGAATGTGGAAAACATAGACCCATGATCTATCATCTAGGATCCAACCACTACAACAATCTTAAGATATGAAAGAATGGCTATAGATATACAATGAAAAATTGGCAACTAACTGGTATAACATCTAAGCTATAATGAAAATAAAGATGGCACTGTGGAAGTGAAAGGATTGAGTGGATTGATGTCCCTGACTGGTATCCATGCTATTTCGTATAGGACTGCTAAATCTTGTCATATAAGAGCTGATACCTATTTAGATAATAAGTTGCTGTACTTAGTAATAGAGCAGCTTATTCTAAAGTCCAGTCTGGTGGCCCAGATCAGACCCAATTTAGATCATCAGCTTAAATTGGGAATCAATCAAACTAAGCTTTAAATTAATATAATAATTTTAATAATGAAAATTATATCAAAATCATAAATAATTTCATTTTATTTTGTTTTGCAATTCATTTCTTTGAACTCTAAGAAAGAAAAACCCAAACTTTCATTCATTCATTTTTTGTTAAGAACAAGTAACTGTAACAAAAAACACACAATGCAACAGCCTTGACCAGCACTTGTAATCTGTAATCAATTAGCTAACAAAAACACTGGGAAGTCCACATCTAATTACCTTACAATATTTGCTTTTTTGTTTGTTGGAATTCTTTTGACAGAGGAAATGGAAGTAATTGAAAAAAGCTATGATTCATAGGGTTTGATGGGAAAAATAAAACTAAAAATCTACAAGGACTTCCTTATCTGGTAGCAATAAAAAGGGACCAATTGTTAACTATGTAACATGTGCCTAAAAGGGTTAAATCCAGTTATAAAAATTAACTGTGTGATTTCTAAGCTTTGCTTTGACTTTTACATTTACTATGTTTACATAATTTTAATCATTTAGTCTATAATTTAATCAGTCTAGCAATGTGAATATGTTAGTTCCATTCTACTGAACATGAAAAATAAATTTAAGCAATAAAGTACTAAAACAATTGTATATAACAGGTTTATTAGATTGTAATGGCAGATGACCCTTAACCTTGAACTAAACAGATTTTGATGGGTTTTGTGGACATAGTAATAAAATTTGTTTAATAAAAACTGAGATATTTATGAAAGATACTTTGATGATAATGAGGAAGATGATACTATATGTACTAAAGAAAAAATGCTAATCAAAATAAATAATAGGAGTAGAAACTTTCTCCGTTACTATGCAAGATTTTTAGTCTTAGAACTACTGCTCTAAAGGCTTAACCGCAAAGTATGAAGTGGTTTACGGTGTTAATAAAAATTGGAATACATAAATGTTACCATCGTAATCTATTAAACTGCAGTCGGGGGCACATCCATGAGCTGAGCTTCTGAACGCATTGCACCCCCAGAGGCGCGTCCCTGCTTACGCCGCTCATTTTTACACAACACAACAATTTCCTCAGCATAAAGTCCGCTTAACCACTAAACACTCCGCGCCCGCGACTTCTCAGCCTGCAGTGAGTCAACTAAGCATTTTACAGTCTTTGTGTATAGCACAAAAAGTTTGTTTATAAGCAACAAAGTAAACTTCCATGGGAAATGTTATTATTCAATGTAATGCTAACGTTACTACGTTGAAAATTATTCTTCATGGGTAAAGATAGCTATCGGGCATAACTTTTATTTATATAACTTTTAATATTTTGTTATAAAATTGTTTAAGTCGATAACAATTTGCGTTAATTTACATCGAATTCGGTCGCAAACTTTTGACACGTCCCCATTTCAAATGTCAAATTTCTTAATTCTTTAACTTTAAATGTCAACCACAGACTTACCAGAACCGATAAGTTCTTATGAGCATTATTTTTTTCGATACGAATCTGTATCTTTACTAATATTATAAAGAGGTAACGTTTATAAGTTTGTAAATGGGGCATCTGTTGGGGCTAATCTTCGGAACTACTGATCCGATTTAAAAAATTCTTTCACCAGTAAAATGCTACACTATCGGGGAGTGTCATAAGCTATATTTTATATTTGTATTGTATTATATTAGCCGAGTTATCACAGTTTTTATCACGCGAGCCGGACCGTGCAATTTATTAAATCGGCTTTATGCGTGTGCGCTGCCTTAGCTATTGGATATAATTGAAAACATTGTATGAAAACTTTATGTAACTTTAAAATTTCTACAAAAAAAACCGCGATATATGCTAATATATCTACCGTTTATATTTTGGCAGATATAGAAGATTTGTGTTTTAAAAAATCTTTTAATTAATATGCTTACGTTTACGTCATTATTTATACAACTAAACTTAAATCCTTATCAAAATAAAGTATTTAATAATTATAAGGATATTATAGAGATAAGATTTGCCTTTTACAGTATGTTAATTAGTTACATAGTTTAGGAAATAATACAAAATTTCTAAAAAGCGTGACTGCCGCTATTAAGTCCAAATCAAATCGAACTCTACGTACGAACCAGTGCGTGAATAGGCGTCAGCATTTTGGTAAGTATGCTGTTTTATAGAAACGATATACGGTAACGGGGTTGAGAATGAAGAATGTTAACTAATTTTGATTATTAGCACTCCATTTTCTCCGTCAAAAATATAAAATACTAGTGAAAGAATTACTTTGATATGTCAATTAGTTTCCGATTTAGAAGTAAAACAAATTGTAATCGTACGACGCGGGCTGCCGGTTACGGTGTGACGTCATAGTGCAACACGCTCAGTCTGGCTCACTAAGCCCGCTCGCGATCGCACGCCCGTATCGTTGAAACTATACCTAAATACTTTTAGATGTCCAATCCAAATACTAGGAAATCATGTGTTGTGCCTAATTGTAAAAATACAACTACCAATTTGCTGTAAAAAAATGGTTTTTATTGTTCCAAAGGACGTTAAAATGCGAAAACATAGATAAAGGCTATGAATATTTTTGACGACCTCCGTGGCGCAGTGGTATGCGCGGTGGATTTATAAGACGGAGGTCCTGGGTTCGATTCCCGGCGGGGCAGACTGAGATTTTTCTTAATTTGTCTTGGTCTGGCTGGTGGGAGGCTGTCGCCGTGGCTAGTTACCACCCTGCCGACAAAAACGTACCGCCAAGCGATTTCGCGTTCCGGTACGATGTCGTTTAGAAACCGAAAGGGGTGTGGATTTTCGTCCCACTTCTAACAAGTTAGCGCGCTTCCATCTTAGACTGCATCGTCACTTAACATCAGGTGTGATAGCAGTCAAGGGCTAACTTGTAGTTGATAAAAAAAAAAGAATAGGTTAGATCTATTTGGAGATAAAAGGACAGTTTATTGTTGTGAAGACCATTTTGACCTAAATATAAGTAATAATACCTAACGAACGATTCGGTCGATTTATAAACTTAAACCACGCGAGTCCCTTCGAGTCAAATTTAAAGAAATAGGAATTCTTACAGTAGCCTGTCAATACATATTCAATAACCTAGTTTATGTTAAACAAAATATAAATATGTATAAACAGAAAAAGGATTTAAACGACCGTCTTCCTAGAAACGGACATAAGTTAGTCATATCAGCTTATCGCCTCCGAAAAGTACAAAAATCTTTCGTAGGATTGGGTGTACTCTTCTACAACAAGATGCCCAATTCAGTTTTAGATCTGCCATTGCATAAGTTTAAACAATGTATTAAAACTCACTTACTGAGTCAGGGTTATTATACTATCGATGAATTTTTAAATGACAAAGATGTTCAAATCCAATTGGATAGGCTTTCAACTTCACACAGGAAATAAAATAAATAAGTTTATGTAACAACACACTTAATATTGTAAAATTGATAATATTATAAAAAGAGCAACTGTTGAGTTTCTTGCCGGCTCTTCTCAACAGGGCCTGCCTTCCGAGCCGGTGGTAGAGTCACTACAAATAGTCCAATTTGACGTTTCAAAAGTGCTTGTAATAAGCCTACTTGAAATAAATGATTTTGAATTTTTTTTTTTTTTTTTAATAAAAGACAGTGATCGTGAATACCTAAGACTTTACCAGAGATGTGATTTATTTGAAATACTTCTATTTAAAATGCAAATACAAAATGCAAAATACCTATTTTGTATTTTGCATTTAAATGCTTTTTAAAAAAAACATTTTGTATTTTATTTGAAATACCTTTCGAGATGTATTTTGCATTTTTAAAATTCATTTCAAAATGCAAAATACTTTGTGATTAAGTTTAGCCAATATCATCAGTCAAACGAAATGAAATGAACAAATGACGCTTGTATTGCCGAATTTGACCGATAGTGGCTAGCCAAGCGTGCCTATTTTTCTTCTTTGGTCAGAGTGTGCGCCTTATGTCTGACACTAGTCAAAAAAATTTAATTAAAAAAATGTTTGTCTGTCTCTCTGTCTCACTGTCTGTCTGTACGGATTTTTGTCGGCCGCTATTCACGCTAAAATACTGGATGGATTAAAATGAAACTTGGCACGTTTGTAGTTCATATTTTGAGGTATTGCATAGGATACTTTTTATAGCAAAAATTAAAGTAGAAGGAGTTGAAAGTTTCTATGGAAAGTCTTTAATTTTTGAAGTTATGTTAATGATATTTTGTAAACGAACTACTGAATAAATATGTTATTCAAAGATTTTTCAAAATTTCGTCCCTATAGGGATATTATACAGGAGTATATTACATTTTCAAATCAAATTATCTTTATAGAATTACTGACTTTACTACACCAACAATCAATTTCTTGTCAACCTGTTTGTTCCCGTCAATCTTTGGAACAGCTGGACCTAATTAGACGAGTCTTTCGACACTAATTTACTAGGTTAATAAGTAACTTAGGTTAATCTTATTTTAGTAATGTTATAAATGACTATTCTAAAATAAATAAAAATATCATACGATTTGGTCAAAGGGTATTTTATTTTGAAAAAGCATTTTGAAAATACCTATTTTGTATTTTGCATTTGAAATACAAAACTCAAAAGTATTTGGTATTTTGTATTTGAAATAGTAAATCTGAAAAGTATTTTGCATTTTGTATTTAAATGCTTTTATGGAACCATTTTGTACATCTCTGGACTTTACTATTATAATTTTGGTAGTAGTTTGCATTTATTTAATACCTATAAACATAAAATCTGGTCAGAGGTACAAAACCTTTGGTGTCAGAACTTTCCGTTATGTTTTTACACAGTATCACATATTATAATATCTTGAAAACAATGCAACTGATTTGCGTTAGGAGCCATCCAAATATTACGTAAGCAGAATTATTACAATTATTTGCACCTCCCCATACCCCTTGTTAGCAAAAGTAAGCAAAGCTCTTACCCCCTTCCCCCATGCTTACGTAAAAATTTTTCAATTATCAATGTATTTTTTTAATATTGTGTCAATTATAGTTTTAAAAGCTTGAGTCGAAGAACAGTTTCCAGCCTGCATTTCTGCTACGCCCAATATTTGACCCAATGTTATAGTTTACTGTAATATCAACCTAACACAACCGAACCCAGGCGCCTCGTGGCGGAGTCGCAGCTATGGGGACTCGCAACCGTAAAAAAAGACTAAACCATTCTAATAGACTCGCTCGCTAACTAATCTTAAAGCAGCACGGTGGGTCTAAGCTCCAGATATTTCCCACAAGTCAGAGAGTCAGATTTTTCTAGTAGGCCATTAAAATAGACAAAACTATTATCAAGCCCGCCAACCCCTACTGGAGCATCATGGTGGGTCTAAGCTCCAGATATTTCCCACAAGTCAAGGAGTCAGGTCCTTCTAATGGGCCATTCCCTTGTAACAAAAGAGAATCATGAAAATCGGTTCATGAACGACGAAGTTTTCCGAAAACACATAAAATATATTTCCCTCCTTCTGACGCAGTCTGGAGCAGCATGGTGGGTCTTAGCTCCAGATATTACACACAAATCAGGAAGACAAGTTCTACAAATCAGGGGACCGATATAGTATTCAACATAGAGAAATCATGAATTTTTCATTCATGTAAAAAATAAAAAACTACCGATGACGTAATCACCATCTAGACTCATCTACCCCCCATGTCATCCAAAATTAGCAAAACAAAGACACCTCCGCCCCACATTAGTGCTTATGTAATTTTTGAACGGCATCCTTTATGTTCTATACAAGTTTTACCAACATTAATCTATCTATTTTAGGTAGACTATCCGATTGCCCTTTTTTGGATCGTTCATCCGTTTTATTAATCGAATAATATTTACTATTATTAAACTATTAACTACTTACGTTTAGGGGGCAGCTAGGGGCTCGGAAAGAAATGCAACGATACCTAGAAATTATTTAATTAAAAATTAATTACAATATAATTAAACTACATGACTAAAGATCAACGATTGATCATCTACATACTAAAGATCACGATTGATCTTCTACATCCTAGCTAAGCCTAAGGTGATTACCGATCGGCGATCGATCAAGAAGTGATTCTCGTAGGCTCCTAACTTTAGGGGTAGCAGCGGTTCACGTGAGACTTGCATGTAGACCTTGCTGTGTAAGCGCCTCCTGCGACTGGTTCAGTGTGCAGGTTTTTAAGCCATCGCTTACACGACAGCGTCCTAGACTTGGCTGCACGTAACAAACTTAATACGCGAACGAAAACCAACACAACAAAACAATGCGCGAGCTATTAAACCTACTATAACCGCTGGCGACTTGATACGAAGCGAACCGTAGGCCGACGCGCGTTGCAAAATAACGTCACAAGCGATCACATGACCGTTAGCGGGACTATATTTTTCAAAACTTTGATTACCTATAAAATCAAAACTACTAGACATTTTTGACTACAACAAAAACTAGTGTGTTTGTATACGTACAGGCTTTACTCCGACAAGATTTCAAGCGATTTGGCATACCTAGTAACATTCTCAATTCGATCTTTGTTCAATTTATTTGCCATAAAAGACCATATACCATTACTATTGATATAAAGCGGAAGAGTTTGTTCATTTGTTTAAACGGGCTAATCTCTAGATCTGCGTGTCGGATTGTAAAATTATTTTTGTTTATTTAAAAAAGTAAACTCAAGAGTGTAATAGACTATTTAATAGTAAGCTATACATAGGTATATGAAAGTCTGTCTTCATAATTAGAAGGGTACCTAAGAGGTTTTCACGAGGATGAAGTCGCGGGCGACTGCTAGTATAACTATATATATTTTGAAAAAATCTTTCGACATGCTTCTTCGTTTATATTATAAATCTTGGGTATATTTTGAAATAGGTATTTTAACAAGCATAAAAAATTGGAAATGAAAGCATAATAACATATTTTTATTTAGCGTCGCTTAAATTAATTAATTATTGTTAATGGTCTATGTAATTAACAGTCGTTTGTAGTTAACTAAATCAATATTTGCATTTAACATCGTGATCGATTCTTGAGACCATGAATATGTTAGTAAGTATGAAAACAAAATATGCAAGTAATTAAAAAGTAAAAACCTATTATTAGTTGTGTTCTGCCTCTTTAAGTGCGTATTTCCTGTTCCCGCGGGAATTTGGTGACAATAAGTAGCGTATTTTTAATTCCTGGTAGAAAGTACCTAAAACATAATGATTATTTAAACAACCAGCAGTCTCATGTTTCTCTTTTCCTAATCCTAAGCTCGCCTGGAGGAAATCGCTAAAAAGCGGAAAAGCCGCGTTTTGTACTTCTTCTGTCTTTATTTTCTGTCATTTTATTGTTTTTATCGTTCTTTGAAGTACAAATAAAGTTTATAAATATATAAATAACTACATTTCAAATTTTAGCCAAAACGGGTCAATAGTTTCGGCATGCAGATGTAACAAACAATAAACATACACATACATTCACAAAATTTAGAATTTATATAACTAGGTAGACTAACGTGATAATTTTTGCGTTAGCAAACAGAAATAAGGTCACAGAATTATAGGTAAGATCGCCATAAAATATCTATTAAATACATATATGTACACGTTTTTCATAGAAATCGACATTGATAGCTTTATCAATATCGTTGGTACTGAGCTCGATCAGTGTCCGCCGTGCTGGTTGGCTTGACCGCGTAGTTGAGTATCAGAAGAATCGTTTCATCGAGGATTTCATGAAGCAACCCGTGAAGATCACAGGTAATTATATCAGTAAAGGATTAATTATTTAGATTCTGCCAGCTGTAGGTGACTTTTTCGCTTAGATTCGTAGACTTGTTGCGGAGAGTAGCAAAATAAAAAAATGGTTGTCTGTAAAGTCGGTTTACTGACGATAGTTGAACGTGACAATGTCTTAAGAAAATACTGATGGAATAGTAGCATTTAATTGGTTATTAAAATTTTTAATTTAAGTATATTTTTATAAATATTAATTTAAATTAATAAAATAATTGATTTTGATTTTATAAATTTATAATAAATATATTAATTTTTAATTTAAAATTAATATATTTAATAATTTTATTTAATAGACGGATGTTGAACGCTGCCGAACGCAAAGGCCGATTGTTCTTCTTTGTCTCAAAACTATTAACTCTTAATTTTGAACTTCCGCAAAGAAACGGATGTATAAACTATCTAAAAGTTACTGCCAAATTAAGCATAATTATTTTTGTGTAGCATCAACTATTTTTCAAAATTCTATTGTTCGATATTTGTGATTCAATAATAAACAGACAATTTGTACAACAGCTAGACTAGAAAAAGCACCTCCTGGATACGTGGACTCTGCTGACTGGGACTACGATTCCGTCGTGCGCCTGCTGTGCCTCATCAGAGACAGTGAAAGCGCTGCACCAGTCAGACTTGCAATCCGCCGTGCAATGAATAACAACAGGCGGAACATTGAATTGTCAGAAAGCGTGGGTTTTTCTAGTTTATTCAAGGTATGGTGTGAAAATGGCACTTACAATTGATAGATTAAAGAAGGCTCTAAAATATAAATACGGTATACAATTAATAATTAGGTAGCGACGCAGACGAAGATCCAAGTAGGTTGTTATGGGCTTAAAACTCAGCTGGTGATTGAGCGAATGTATCTCTGTGTGATTGAATCAATAAATGAAAAGATCTCCAGAAGATTCAGAAATACCGACATTTACGACGGCCAGTGTCTGGGTGTTTATCTATATATTATTAGTATTTATGTATAATATATTTAGAAATATTCATCAGTTATCATAGCTACCATAACACAAACTACTTACGAGTACACTTACTTTGGGACTATATAGCGATGTGTGTAATTGTCCTATAATAGGTATTTATTTATTTATTATTATTTATAAACAAGTGCTAAAGCTGAAGTGAATATGCACATAATTCCAACACGTAATATCCAGTTTTAGATTTTTAGTTTCAGTATCAGAACTCAGAAGGATTTGCCACCTAACATCGGAAAATGCAGTGCTGGTCGACTTCCCATTAAAATAGATGAACCGATGACAGCTAGCATGTTGCAGGGGGCCGCTAGATGCAGGCGGCACTAGACTTATTTTTTTTAAGTCCTTGCAAATTGCCTCTTTAGTCTATCAGTAGTCGTCCAACGGCTTATGGTGATCATGATACCGTCAATTGATTTCATACACGTCATGTCTAGGTGGCAATTTAGATGAAGATATAGCGTAGATCATAGATTAAAGACTACTAGATAGAGCCCATAGCGTGTCCACTCGTGAGACAGCAAATCAGCCTTATTGACATGACATGTCAACATTTAAAGTACATCATAAAACGTTATGTTTTAAAATATCGTAAAATACGAAATATTACTTTATATAAGATATTAAACGCATAATACATGGAATTTGCTAAAAAATAACATATCTAAGCTTTAAATCATCAATCAATGAAGTTTATGCCTACTTACGTATGAAACGTAATTCCTTCGATTACCGCAAAGTTATATTATTTATCAGCAAATTTAATACGCGTTATGACTCCATCTAGTAGTCTTTAATCTATGGCGTAGATACAATATCTCTAACTAATGTCATAATCATAGGGCAATTTCTTAGTTTTCTCAACTTTGTATATATTTATTTTCTTTTGATACAGGACCGCCCCAATGATTTCCAGTACTACGAAGAAGATTCGGAGGAGTCCTATGCAGACATATCGCCACCTAGAGCGATCAAACCATTAGAAGCATTACAACCGCACACTATTATCGTCGTCTCTAATCCTGTAGAGGCGAAGCTGCCAAGTGCGAGCATCAGCGTGTCTTTACTCAAGTTTTGTGATTTTTATTAACATGATTTATTATAATAGGCATACTATAGGTACGAGCCAGCGTCCGTTCTTGAAAATAGCAGTGCGTTGCTCTACTGGAATCGATCGATTATCAATGATAGGTATATTGTAGCCATAAAAATTTGTAACAAAAAATAGAACCGACTCAAAACGCACTTAAAAGTAAAAAATAACTGTGTCATTTAGTTGCTTTAATTTACTTAAGTATATCTATGAAGTCGGTGCCAGCCAAGTTTAAGGAACATTTGTTTAACGTAGTAATGCAGTTTGTGGGTTCTAGGTAACATCCTTGAAAGTAGAAACCTTGGCTGGCACCGACTCCTAGATATGCTAAAAGTAAATTAAAGCAACTAAATGACACCGTTATTTTTTACTTTTTAGTGCGTTTTGAGTCGGTTCTATTTTTTGTAAAAAATTTTATTTCTTACTTTTTAGTAATTTATCGCCACGTAGCGTACTCGTATTATACTGTCATGGTATATTATATGGCACTAGTAGCCAAAAAGCTACCGCTACCGAGTCAAAAACCGAAATCGCTGTAAGCGTGCCTTCAAAATTTAAAGAGTTCCTTCAATTTCCCCAGGATATCATCATCAGATCCTAACATGAGGACAATGGGACCACCTTGGATGTATGTCCTTTCTAATAAAAAAATAATTATCAAAATCGACAACACTGTAAAAAGTTATGCGTGGTCATACATATAAAAAAAAATATACGTGTCGAATTGAGAACCTCCTCCGTTTTTTTTCGTCGGTTAAAAAGACCTGATATTATGATAATCGATCGATCGATCACATGACGACAATTCGATGAAAGCCAAAAAGAAAAAAAGTATCAAAATACTTGGACCTTTCTCACGAGATTACTGCCATGTGGAGTCGACGATTATTGTTCATATAGTTCTTCAGTTAATGGTCATATAGCGAAAAGCTTCGACCAACATTTTAAGAAGGTTACGCTTAGTTGTCTGATCAAGGGTCGGATACAGAAGGCAAGTAATTCTTGAGACAGGGCGTATTGTTAGGAGGTTCCTCATTCTGAAGCCTTTGGACCATCGGTTGTTTGGGCCTCCGAGCCCCGCAGCAGGCGGATTGGATTTGTTTAATAAATTTTTAATAGTGTTTTCTTGTAATTTTTTATGACCTTTGTTGTAAATTTATAACAAAAATTGTAAATAAATAAATGATAGATAAATAATGATAATATTGTAAATACGGATTTTAATAGGTACGTGTAGATATAAAAATACAGCCCGACTTGAATTTTACACATGCTCAACAAACGTTGTTATCTAAACTATCTAAATATTTCGCAGGTCAATTATGGAAAGTAGAGCAAAAGCGGGTAGATCTATGCCAACTACGCAAATCAATATGTGAGTATTGATGTACGTAACTTTGTCTTTTTTTGTAATTCAAAATTCATTAGAACAGAAACAAACAAAGCATGGCAAAAGGCATAATGATGGTATACAGTCTCTTCACATTAGAATTCGGTTATTTGTAATCTATATCATATAACCCATATAATTTTTTTAGAAACTTTTAGTTCTCTAATTCCAGCACCTGGCCAGTGACACCCAAGAGAAGTATCACTACCAAACAAACTACTACAACGCAAGAGTCAGATTCGGCATCCACTTCTGCGGCAACTGAAGGTATTTTACATTATTTAGTATTGGCACCACTTCGTTAGACCAATACGTCATTTGATAGTCTTGAACATAGACGTAAACGTAATTCACAGATAATACACGATACTCGGATATAGATAAGGGAGATGTTAAATTATATTTCAAATATTTGATTTCGAGAGAAAGTATGTGTCTGATTTTAAAAACCGTTCCACGTTCGTTTCCACTGTTTATTTTGAGACTATTTCTTTATGTTCTACTTGATGATTCCAGTGACAACAACGGACGGGATAATAAACGCAACCGTAACGGCAAGCGGCAACGAAACGGCGGTCAACGGGACTTCTACGAATGCAACCGAAACATAAAGACGTATTAAAAATAAAAATATTGAATTTAACAAAATACTTTTTGATTTTTTCAAAATTCACGCTATGTAACTAGGTACATAGTGCAGTTTCGGTATTTAGTATTCAGTTGAGTGAGTTTCGAATTCGTTTCTGACTCACTGTATCAAATATACTATAGATAGAGAAAAATTAATTTCAAACTCACACAGTCGAGTTACAAAAACATGATACATAATAGCGCACAGCGCACAGCACTATGTATACGTTTATCGAAGGTCCCCCGCCCACAACAATGTCAATAGGGTAAGGAAGTTTACCCAATGGTGAACCCAAAAGGAAGATTTTGGCAGTCTGTGTGTTTTTATTTTATGAAAATCCACACCCCTTTCGGTTTCTAGACATCCTACCGGAAAGCAAAATCGCATGGCGGTACATTTGCGGTATCGGAAGGAATATCGCGCGTTGTAAAGGGGGCGCAAAATTGGCGAAAGTTGTCACGACACTTTTTGATTAAAGGATGAAGGATCTTGCCGCCGCCTTTGATGTGTGTGCGCGTGAGCAGCGAGGGGCGCCCGCGCTGTATGCTGTCTCCCGCTCTCGTGGCGCCCTCTGGTGTTTCGGTGTACAAAAACAAACGCGTGTGTGGTACGCGTTTAAGTTTATATAACATTATATTTGTTAATAATAAAAAAAAAATTATTATTACTTAAAAAAAATAAAATTTTATTACAATTCCTTCACTAATTAATCGAAAGGAACTTCGTTCCATCCGGGTGTCGCTTGACACCTCTCAACTTTTTGTTTTGTTTTGTCCTTTTTACACCAATTTCTTTACGTAGACGGGATTATAATTTAATTAAACTTATTTTTTGTTGAGAAATAGACAACGAAATAAATTGAAAAAACTTTTTAAATACAAGCTTTTAATATTTTAAGTACTCAGCAAGACTATCACTGGTTGTCATTTTATTGCGGAGTTCTATGTCCATCTTCCAATTCCAGCATCAGATTAGTTCAAAACATTGCATATTTACGCTACATGCATATGGACGTAAAATTTTAACACAATCGGGAAGTGGGTCAAAATTAAATTGCAAGATTTCATTACAAACACCAGGTCATGTGAAAATAAATAAAAGCTTGTAACAAAAAGACAGATGTAAAAGGTACAGAATGAAACGCAGCAATGCATAGTAATGACAATATATTAAACTGGCGGCCACGCCAGGTGCACGGCGGTGACGTCGAGTGCCAGCATGTCGACGCGCGCACCCAGCGCGTCGCCTAGCGCCGGACGCGAGCGGCGCAGCTCGCCGTGCACCCACTCTTTGATGTACGTTCCCGCCGATGTGCGCACCCACAGCCGGAACAGTTGTGGGTGATCTGGAAATTAAAAAAAAAATCTAAATTCAATAAATTTTAAATTCGGCTTAGTTTATTTGAAATAGGCACACTTTTGAAAGGACCTAATACATATTTTTTTAACTATATCACCACTGTTTCGGAAGACAGTCATATGCTGAGAAGAGCTGGAATAACAACAAACTGATTTACAATATAATTAGTTGTTGTTGGGTATCTATCTTCATCCTACATGTAAAAGACAGCAAGCAATTTAGCATAGAACTGTGTAGTATAACTATACCTCTAAATAACATATGGTTCCAAGTTACGATTGTTACAAACTCAAACTGCATCTTAATTTAACATCTAGTAAGATTAATCAAAGGACACCTTGTTAATTTTTATGAATTAAGAGAAACAAAAAAGTAAAACTTCGTGATAAAAATGAACAAATTACATAGCATGTTCCATTAAGGCCTGTTTCTATCCTTATAATTTACCATCCCAGAATAGAGTTTTGTCAGCGCAATAAAACAAAGGAAATAGATAATGTTGCAAGCCAATTATAAATGCGTAAATATTTTTACCAGGCACTGCTTTAGCTTCTAATTCCAGGATCTGCCTGGTTCGTGTGAGCAAAGGCCGCCTGTGAAGAACTCTTATGGGTGTTTTCTGCTGTATTACAATCTTGACATCTGAATTGTCCACATTTCCTGAGTCTACAGATGTGTCCAAAAAATCTCTAGGACTGTCCATAGCTTCATCTTTTTGTACACCATTAGATTTGTCTAAAGCATCGTCAATGTTTTCTGGGTTGTGAGAATTTTCAGACATATGGATATCCCCAGTATGTTTAATATCTGTTTTAGTAGTTTGACAATTAAGTTCACTGACATTTTTCAATTTATCTGGACAAGTGTTTAGCTTATTTCCATTTGTAGTGTTTTTGTCATCTGAGGTATTAAAATTGGAACCTTTTTGGTCATTGAGGTTGCTTTGAGCACTCTCAGGGCTATTTCGGAAGGCATTGATACGTGCTATGTCTTCTGGAGTCACTTTTATTGGACTGTCCGGTGATACCTACAAACAGAGAAAGTGAAAACTGAATTTTTGATTTTTTAAAAAATTTAATTCTTTAATTTTTCTTTAAATTTTGTGATTACTACTTACGTCATCAAATTTGGAGTGTGACAGTTTTATGCATAGGGCTTCATAGGTTTTGCTTTTTGTTTCTTCGCCTTTCTTCAATTGAACAAGGTCCTCCCTAAAATATGACGTCATCATGAATCCACGATGGAAATAAGTTTTAATATTTCCTTAAAGCATGGTTTCCTTATGGCATAAAATATGGCATGCATAAAAGCATGGTTAGCCCATTACTGAAATTACACCCAATGGTCAGTGATGATCCAATCATAGGTGGAAGCGGGCTTATTAGGGTATGGTTTCTACATGACACCATACCGAAACGCCAAATCGCTTAGTGCTTTATCTTTGTCAGTTGGGTGGTGACTACCCACGGCAGAAGCCTCCCACCGGCCAAATTCCTGGCCGGGAATTGAACCCAGGATCCCCGTCTTATAAATAATAATAACCATTTAATACCGCGGTGGATTTATAATATGTTTATTGGAACTTACTTGGTAATAGTTACAAGTTGCTTCACTATGACTTCTTTGCTTTCTGAAATCTGCTCACAGGCCTTCGCCAGCTCATCTGATGTCAACTGCCTTGTTGGATCTGTTATCTGCAATAAAAAATATTCTATAATTAAAGTTTATTTAAATAAAAAAAAAATATCCAAAAATAACAAAAACTAAAATTGATGAGTTTTAATTTTCGTTCTTTAATTGATACACTCTGTGGATTACCTATAAGCTCAAATGAGCAATGGAAACAGTTTAATTGTAAAGTGTAAGTGTTAACAATTTAATATTGTAGAGTGAACATCTCTTTTTGGCTTCAGAGACATATGAGAAGATATAAAGTGTAGACAAAAGGCGTACGGTCGCCCAACAGCGTGCAATCGAAAATATTGCTTTCCTTTTTGATATGTTAAGGTGAAACTTCTCTATTTCGCCGCTTTTGGACGACTATGTATTTTCTCTACACGTGATTTATTTATTTATTTATTTATTCCTGACGTGCGCATCGTAGACCTACTGAGGAGGTGTAAAGTAGGTATATCTTTACATATTATAAAACAAATTTCCCGATTTGCGATAAATTTATATACTGCTGAACAGACTGTCATGTGGTTTACACTAATAGGTTGTGGTTCTTGAGAAAGATTTTAGTACACAATTTGTCAAGGTTTTGTGCAAATTATATGAAATAAGATGATTATTGTTTGAAAAGTCGGAGAAATTTAAGCCACCTGGAAGCTTTCATTGAAAACGCTGCTTTATTTATTTAAGATGTAACGAAACAATGTATGGAAGAATTCTTTCTCTTTAGTCTACACTACAAAAGGTCATGATATATCTTTTGAAGATAACCTGCTGTAGCCATTTTGCTTAAAAAAAGGGTAACGTAATTTTATTTTGGTGTTTTTGGAAAGTTGCAAACACTATTTACCACACGGGCGAAATCGCGGGCGTCTGCTAGTAATGTGTTTGTCAAGGTTACATTTGGTTAGTTACGTTACATTTCTTTGATTCGAAGTGGGTATAACTGGTACAAGAATGTTAAAGGTAAACTCAAATACAAATGCATTAGTGAGTACCTCTATAGCGAAGGGGCGTCCCTCCCCGAGGCAGCGCACGTCCACGTCCTCCCTGCCGGCCGCTATGAGCTTCAGCCTGCGGTCTGCTTCCTCGCCCTCCAAACTGTAACCACAGAGAATCCTCTTGTGAGAAAAGAAAAATGCTAAAAAAATAATGCTTTCCACATATAATAACTTTTGCTCTTATTTTGTCGTTGTTTATTCTTTTCCAATGTATGTAATGTTCTTACCTTACGGCCTTCACGGAATACTAGCGTGATATTCTGATGGGCACAGCAAAATGCTGAGTAAGTTCCTTTTTGCCCACACATCTCATACAATAGTGTGTTATGAAGGATGTAAATACTTATAACACACTATTTAATTATTATATATTTTTATTTTGTTTTTCCTAAGTAAACATTTTTCTTTCTTTCTTTCTAAGCAGTGATGTGACAGTAGGATAAACGCTAAGAGCCTCAGACTTGTGGCACAGGTGAAAGTATATCATCATAGTCACACAACAATTCAATGAAAAGTTACAATCGAAAGGTATTGAATTCGAACCCGAGCTTAGCTTAATTTAGGAATAGTATAAAACCATACTATTGTAAATATTGTTAAAATGTACTGACAACTTACTGATACAAATCAGCCAGAGGCTTGTATATAATCTCCTGAACTGAAGACGGTAGAACTCTCTTTCCATCCAGTATCCAAGGCGATTGGGGCAAATTGCGACTCAATTTAATGTACCTAGAAAAAAGAAAATGAGATGAAAACTCGAATTTTTTGTTTACAGCATTCGCAGTTGAGCAGTTTAGGCTCAAAATTCGCGTTATAATGATAATCAGTATTGCCAATTTAACGAAAGACAGGCGTTCATAAAAGAAGGGAGATCTGTAGTGTGCCGTCAAAATAAGCTAATAACAACGATGTCCATGCTAGTTAGCGTGCCATTTATGGTAACACAATAAAGCCGCCCACCTGCCGGCGAGGTACATGGGCGCGTGCGTGCACACGGCGCCCACGCACATCGCGCGCACACTGGGCACCGGTAGCCCGCCGCCCGCCGCAGCCAGTGCCTGCAGGCTCGCGTTGTGCAATGCCTGTCCATGAAAGTATCAAAAATTCATTCTTAGTGAATGTAAGAGTAAACTCCAATTCAATCGAGAATATAGATATAGAAAAATAGGCGATGAGTGTCAGTAAGCTTGGGTTGCAATAGGTGTATCGACATTATCATCTATCTGTTTTTTTTGCACATCATTTTTGGTTTCTATATTAAACACTTATTTCTACATACATAACATCACGCCTTGTTCCCATAGGGGTAGGCAGAGACCATATCCCTCCATTTGCCACGGTCCTTGCATACTTCCTTAGCTTCTTCCACTCTCATTAATCCTTTCATACAAGTTCGTCGGTTTAGGGTACTCGCTACCTGGCCATTATTTAAAATGTCCTGAATTTGGTCCAGGAACATTCGCCTAGGCCTTCCCCTTCCAACATTTCCATTCACCCTCGCCTTGTAAATCTCTTTTGTTAATCTTCTTTCATCCATTCTCTCTACATGTCCAAACCATCTAAGCATCCCTTTCTCAATTTTAGTCACTACATCTTCTTTTACACCACACTTTTCTCTTATCATACTATTTTTAACTCTGTCACACAGTTTTAACCCACACATACTCCTCAATGCTCTCATCTCTACCGCATTTATTTTACTTTTGTGCTTCTTCTGCCATACCCAACTTTCACTACCATACATAAGTGTGGGCACCAACACACCTCTATGCACAGCCAGTCTTGCCTTTTGGGACACTTTCTGGCTGTTCATAAATGCATACAGAGCATCATTCACCATGTTCCCAGCATTTACCCTTCTTTCAATATCACTCTCACACACAATCTGTCAAGCAGTTGTCCATGAATAAGTTAAACAGCCATGGCGACGCTACACATCCCTGTCGTACCCCTCGCTCCACTGGGAACCACTCAGTGTATGCCCCATTTATTCTGACACAAGCACTAGAATTTTCATAAAGAGATTTCAGTGCTCGGATCAAACTGCTGCTCACCCCACACGTGGACAATGTTGACCATAGTTCATTCCTCATCACACGGTCATAGGCCTTTTCCAAGTCAATGAAGGCACAATAGACTTTTAGGTGTTTAGCTAAAAATTTTTCAGCTATACACCGTAAGGAAAAGACCTGATCTGTACACCCCATTCCTTTCCTAAATCCTGCTTGCACATCCCACATTTTCCCATCAGTTTCATTTATCAACCTCTCAGTCAACACCTTTGCATACAGTTTGCCGACAACACTGAGAAGGCTGATCCCGCGGTAATTTTTGCAATCTTGCTGTGACCCTTTTCCCTTATAAATTGGAACAATTACGGCCTTAGTCCAGTCTTCTGGAACTTGCCCTTTCGTCCAACATAAGTTGAAAAGGCAGTACAACTGACTTGCAACAATACCATGTCCAGCCTTCAGCATTTCGACTGACACTCTGTCATACCCAGCCGCCTTACCTGATTTCATACATTTCAACGCTTTCATAATCTCTTCCATACTAATCTCACAGATATTGATCCCACTTTCATTATTTTTCGCAGGGGATATGTTAGTCCCTGTTTCATCTCTTTCAAATAAACTTTCGAAATGTACCTTCCATCTCTTCAACATGCATTCTTCACCTTTTATTACACTACCATCTGAATTTCTGATTTTACTCCGATCCGAGGTAGTGGACCTTCCTCGAGCATATCGTATGGATTTCCAGAAAAACTTAATGTTAGACTGAAAATCATCGGTAAGTCTCCTATCATACATATCTCTACATTCTTCTATCTTTCTTCTCACAGTTTCCTTAACGCTCATTTTCACTCTTTTGTAGTTCATTCTTGCATTCAAAACATCATCATTTGTTGCTCTTTTCATTCTTTGGTTAGCTTTTGTAGCCAACCAATCTAACCACGCTTTCTTTTTCTCACATACAACTGCCTGTATACTTTTATCCATCCACAAATTCTTTTCCTTTTTACTTTTCCGCCTTCTAGACATCCCGCATGCATCAATGGCAGCACCTACCACTCCATCTTTAAACTTACTCCAAAAACGTTCGACCTCTTTCACTTCATCAACATTCATAACATCATTCAGATTTTTAATGTATTTCTCTCTTACATCATCCTCTTGCAATCTATAAACTTTTATTTCTATATAACTCTAAACAATTTTACAACACATGGCCACTGTGCCGATGTTCCTTTGGTTTATACATAAACATTAAAACAAAAAGATAAATGTAGTGACATATTAAAATAGGCTGATAATTAAATCATCTCCAAAAAATAGAGTTTGGTACTCTAATAGTGGATGAAACTGTGCATCACAACAGATTAACACATA
Organism: Mycalesis mineus; assembly: GCA_034621355.1. Lineage (NCBI taxonomy): Eukaryota > Metazoa > Arthropoda > Insecta > Lepidoptera > Nymphalidae > Mycalesis > Mycalesis mineus. Next base: position 168,114 of record JAXAVZ010000147.1, on the reverse strand, counting down.
CATCATGGGGCATGTAACAAGATCACAGGCTATAATGTGCTGCACTTGCATTAGGTACTTCATAGGTAGATATTAAAAGCCTCTGAATAGGCTTCTAAATAATATATTTGTGTACATTATAAGTAAGGTTAATTGGAATGACATCCTTTCTAAACATACCTGTTCAACAGACCTCCTGGTGAATTCTGTCACAAATCGCCGCTTCTGCTTGCTCCTATCTTCAAACAGCTGTGGTGATACTTGTTTGAGAATCTCCAATTCCTAGAGAAATACAACTGAGTGAGAAACTCAAAAACATTACTTTCAAAAACTTAATTTTTAGGACTTAAATGATCACATTGTGAAGTTTGAAATGACAGCCAGTATGCCTGCAATGTGCCACAAGGCATGGAAAAGAAAATAATGGAAAATATGGCGGTCTTTATCATCGCATTGCATCAAAAAAGAGAGTGATTTTCAGCTTCACTGCTATTGTGTGACTATCTTTTCTCTTCATGATATTAGTCTTGTTGCATAACCTAGGCCTACCAGTTATAATATTCGAGATTTTGGAATAAATACGCATCATTGAACCCACCTCAATCACTACTCATTTAAAGACATATTTTTCTTTTTTTTTATTTAATAAACAACATTACCTGCAAGTCATCAGCATAGTCATAGTTGATTGTGATCAGTAGAGGCGACACAGCTCCCGAGTCTAAACTCTTATTGATCTCTGTGGCCAGCTTCACTCCAAATGACCACTTCCATGCTTCTTTAAGTGCTGTCAGAGTTTCTGGGAATAAGAGATGAATATTTTGGCATGACTGCACTTTATAGATTCATTGAGCCAGTGTACGGTTTAGATACAGAGAGAAAAACTCCAAACAGAGCTTGAGATTTGTGGACAGTGATGTAGGTTAATTAGTAAATGTTGTTTTTAAGGTGAATACTTTAAGTTCCTGATTTACAGAATCAGAGCCATTCTTGAGTTGACTGCCATATTACATTAAAACTGTAATTCCTTTTGGGCAACATCAAAGACACATTACTTCAATTATAAAATCTGTTCTGTATTGTATTTATACAATTTACACAACTTGTCTTTTTCAGTATGCCAAGTAGTCGCTTCTAGTATGTTCTAGGCCTATAGGTGACAAAATCTTACTGTCATCATATCCTGGGAACTCATCAGCAAGCCTCAGGGTGATGGCTCGTTCACGCAGCAATGTAGCAATAGGTGCGGACAGTCCACAGGCAAAAGTGGCACTTTCATATCTACAACAAATAATGAGAATAGATCATGTATTTCTATAAGCTGCCATTAAAGGGGTTTTTATTATTTTTGGGGAAATAAAAAAAAATCATGAAATTGCTTACAGTATCAACTCCAGAGCTATTTAAAGTTTCACAGCCCCGAGGGGTCCCCTGGCAACCGTCAGGCAAATAATGACAGCTGTCATTATTTGCATGTCATAGCTCCGTCGCTACCCGGGTAGCCACGGGCCTCAAAGAAGGTTTGAATGTCAGGCCCCCAGGGGTTAATATTACCTACAAAAACTTTGAATAGTCTCCTAGTGATGAAATACAATTACAGATAAATAATATGAATAAACATAGAAAAATGTTAAAAAACCTCACCTCTTTTTAAACAACACATCTTTGACCATAACATAACATTCTAACCAGTTGTCTTCTTGTAGTATTCCCAGACAACTGATACAGACATCTAACCTCCTTTTCTTACAAGGTGGTAAAATTGTTTCATCACTATTGTTTATATTTTTGTCACCTGGGACACCTGCTTCAATGTTGTTTCTATTTTCTAAATCCACATTTTTGCTTACATCTACTAAGTTCTCCTTAGACTTTGTGCTATCTGCAGTAGGAGTTGTACTTTGTTCTTTTTTACCCGATGTCTCTGCATTATCTTGATACTGTAATGTAAGCGGCAAAAACATTTTTTAATGAAAAATTGTTATTATTTAATTTTGTATGTACTGAGAGAGAGAATTTTAATATTTGAGTCCAAGTATTTCGAGAATTGGGTACAATATAATAGAGTAGAAAATATTGTGTGTGAAATCCCACCTGATAATTAGTGACAGTCTAAGACAGGCTATATAGGTAGGGAAGATTATTCTACACACTAAATGGTTTGGCGGTATATCTTTGCCAGCAAGTTAGGGACTAGTAATAGCCACAACCTACCACAGCTCAGACCTGAACAGATAGAAAATATAACATCTTACATTACCTACACTAGGGATCAGCTCAAAAAACTCTCTGTCAAAGCATTAATAATCCTGACCGTTAAGAGATGATTAAGAGATCGTTAAAATCTGTAAGCATCTTGTAAATACTGCATGTATATAAGATTCTTACAGATTTCGACTAGTCAGTGTGGTTATAAAATTATAGATGAAAATTAGGTGAAACCTAAGTTTTTACATGGTTTCTGTTATTTATAACAAAATTTTTACAAGGTTTACTATGTTACTATTACATTACTGCCATAATACAAAATAATCATAAAGTTAAGAAAAAAGTGTTTGATACTTACTATGGCTACAAAATTGGCAACTTTCTCATAGGCAATGGGATTTTTAATCCCTATATATCGAAGACAGCATGCCTCACAACAACCTAGATGTTTGCAATATTTATAAACCGCTTTTGGATTCATTTTAATATACAATTTTCAAAAATAAACAGTAAACGCATGTTCAAACATTACAAACAAAACTGGTTACAACTAATGTCATGTGTCAATGTCAAGGTAGTTTTTTTAAGCGGCTCTGCAGTTTGGGATATGAGCCTTTTTATGTGTTTGTTTTCAAGGTTTTCTTAATAAACTTGATAAAACTTTGATTCCTAGATAAAATACCCACTACTATGTGATGTGTTGTGATAGGTGAGGTGAATATGTACAGTAAGTTCTAAGTAAGTTCTAATTCTAATTCTTATAATTATTTCATTTTTTTTTCTTCTGTCAAGGTGTTGCCCTCATTACCTTACCCATAAATAACTTTATCATTGTCACCAATAAAATTAAAAAATAAATAATTGACAGTTGTCACTTGTCAATTAGCCGTCCTCAGGCTCAAAGAGCGATTTGTCACTGTCAAGCAAACTTTGTTTATGTAATTCAAAAATACAAAAATTCAAATTAAAATTCGATAAAGTTTTCGTAATTTATAGCTCGTCCATTTAAATTGTTACGTTTAACAAAATGGGGACCGTGCATGCTAAGGTAATAATTCTACAATTCCTATACTTATCGAAATGGATTTGATTTAGGTTATGTTAATTAGTTGTCCTTCTCAAAATTGTTATTTAGGCTGAACGAGACAGTGACAAGAACGCCGTGACTAGCGGGATATTTGAGTTTGAAGAACCTGATACCTTTGAGGAGCCTGTCGCTAAACCTAGCATCAAACTTAACGGAGTAAGGGTAAGTCTGCCTTTCTGTGCTTTGTGAGGAATTCCTAATGGCTAAGCCACCTAACAAGAGGGGTATAGGAGCATAGACGAACCATGCTGCTCCAGTTCAGGTAAGGGGGTAGAGCTTGATAATGTTCGGCTGTGTATCAGAAAGTAATGATAATTTTGAGGTACAGGCTAAGGCGACTCATTTCTTGATCCAATATTTATTAAGGAATAATTGGAAGGAAAACTAAACAAGTAGCTCCATTAAGGCCTCAAATCCAGGATCGTAGATCCTGTAAGTGGTAGCCAAACAAATGTTGTCTAATGAACATAAGAGGCTGTCAAATAAGGTAGCAGCTTTTGGCATAATTTATGATTAATAGTTTAAATGATCTATGTCAGCCTTGCCATGAAATATAACAGAAAACAATTATTGTAATAAAGCCACTTAATCATCTTCACTTTTTATAAATTATTTCCTTTCAGTTTCATTTGTTACATTACATGGTAACCACATAATAAGATAATGATCAACACTATTTCCTTTCTACTGTTTGTAGGCTCGTGTAGATCGTGTTCATGTAGATGGACTCAGCAGAACTAAAGATGACATCATAAAAAGTACAATAGATGAATTGTTCCATGCAACAGATTTTGAAGATGTTATTCTGCGTGCACATAAGGTATGTCTTTTGTTTTCTAAGCCAGATACATACTGGAAGTATCTTTGCTGTTTTTGTGATAATTTCACACAAAATAAAATACACTTAGTAGTAGTAAAATTTTAGGGTGTTAATTGGGAAAGTAGAGAGATGAAAGTTAGTTTTGGCAAGTCATCTCTCTGAAAGAATATTAACAGAAGTGTTTTATGAGGTGAAAATGGAAGAAGCTAAGGAAGTATGTAAGGACTGTGGGAAATGGAAGAATGTAGTCACTGCCTACCCCCGTGGAAATGAGGAGTTATGTTATGTATTTATATAAAATTCTTAGAGTTTATTAATTGAAGTAACAATGTCATGCCTATCCATGATCCTAAGCTGGGTGTGCCAGGATGCTCTTGTAGAGATATCACAATATAGAATCGGAAATGTAGCTGTCTCTTTAACCCCAATGCAACAAGAGATAGCAATATATGTATTGTTATCTCTTGTTTTGAGCAAGCATATTTAATATCACTACATACTAAAATGTTTCTTCAAACATATTTTAAGTCTACTGGCTGTGTTCTAGTATTGTTGACTGTGAAATTTGACTTATAGGTTGATAGAAAAAAATGATATATGACAAACACATTTGATCAGGTTCGACGAGCACTGGACTCAATGGGATGCTTCAGAGATATTGGAGTTTACATTGATGTATCCAGCGGGCCGGGAGCCACACCAGAGGGTCTGGAGGTACTTATATTAATTAAGAGGTTTTTATCTTCACACATTACATGGTTGAGTGTCTCAAATTGCATAACATCAAAACTCATAATTACGAATAAGACTTTCAAGCTTTTCACACCTTTTATACATTTCACACCTTTGACCTTTGATACACTCGACATATTATATGCGAAGATCTTTATAGTATCAATCCTGATGATACCTCAAATTTTTCAAAAATTACTCCGTTTTGTTCATATCAAGTGCTAAATATTTATTAAATCTTAAAGCTAAGCTTATGATGTTAAGAGCTGTAATAACCCAAACTTATTATGTTTAAGCACGTTGGTTTGTTATAGATTATATAAAAGCTTGGTATTTATCACTAAAATAAAATTTTGTTAAAATACGACAATGTATATTGCACATTGTTTGCAGGTGACATTTCAAGTGAAAGAGCTGTCTCGTATTGTTGGTGGAATTAATACCACTGTCAGCGAAAATGAGGGAAATCTTGTGCTAGGTAATTTAAATAGCAATTTAATTTATAAATAGCAGCCTGGAATTAGGAAACCTCTATGAACAGCCAGTATTATCAGAGCCAGAATTGGTAAAGTATCAAATTTTGACACCCATTGAAGCAGCAGCTTGCACTGCACTGGCCTGTGACCTGTATTGGTTCATCAAAACAGTCTGATAATGATGTTTGACAGCAGCAAGGTGTTTGTTTCCCAGGAGTTAAACTGCCGAACGTGCTGGGACGCGGTGAGCGTGTGGCGGCTGAGTATAGCGTGGGGCATCGCAGCTCCTCTAACTTCAACGTGTCTGCCACCAAGCCCTACCCCCACAGCGTGCTGACCCCCGTGTGAGTACGACGCATGTAGGTCTAGCCGCCGAATATGCTGAGTCAAAAAATTTTTTGGTTCAGTAGCCCAATGGTGCTCGAGAAAAATATTTCAAATCCCATTTCTGCATTTCCGCCTAACGCATCCATACTTGCCAAGCCCAATATAAGGCTATCCACCACACCAGGAGAAATTAATTTTTCGCAAAATGAGGAAGTTTTTTATTTCTCTGGCTATACACAGTAGGTATTTTATCGATATGTGTCAGGTTGACGGCGACGGTGTACCAGCAGAACCACGAGTTCCCGTGGTCAGGCTACAAGCTGCTGGACCGCGGCCTGCTGCTGGACATCGCCTTTAAAACATCGCCTGCGGTGAGCCCCATTTCGGCATTTTATATTTATAATTTACTTAAGTAAAATTTTGCTTTTTAAGTTCTTATATAATGTCTTTTTTGAAATTAAATATTAAAAATTAAAATTAATTTAATGTAATTTTATGTAAAAAACATTTATTCAAATAAAAGCGATATTCATCTTCGGTGCATTAAAAGTAACTTGTCTTCCATATTGAATTCTTGTTATCATAAATATTTTTTACCAACAAAGGAATACGAACTGTATGTGTTTAAAGTGAAGGTTCAGGTTTGCTTGCACCTGTGTCCAATGAAGCGTAACCTACAAAGTATTTAGAAGACGCTATGGTATCATCACTCTTCTTTTGGGATTAATTTGGTGGAGTATATTGACGAATAGGTGTCGTGTGTTGTCAGACGAAGCACAACCTGCAGTGGGAGGGCGCGGTGCGCGACACGTCGGTGCTCAGCAAGACCACCAGCTTCAAGGTGCGCGAGAGCAGCGGTGAGTACCCAAGTGCCACATTAGAAAAATAATTGTGTGATCTTTTTTGCACCACTTATCTATTTATGGCCATTGGATGGTACTAAACCATTTCCTGAGAAGATCAAAGTTCTTTTTGTCCACATCTAAAGCAACTAATTGTGCCGGTCGTGTTCAGGTCCCCAAATGAAGTCCGTGATCCGGCATATCGTGACGGTCGACCATCGCGATGAACCTATTTTTCCTACTCGGGGCTCGTGGGTGCAGTTCACTAGCGAGCTAGCTGGGCTGGGTGGCGGCGTGGCCAACGTGCGCACCGAGCTGCAGGCGCAGACCAACAGGGAGGTGGCACCCGGCTTCGTGAGTATTCTATAGCACGAAGATTCTATTTTTTTAATGTTGAGTACAGAATCCGTTCACTTTTTTACGTTAATTTCTCATACATCGTATTATATTGACAGGTAGTGCAAGCGTCCGGCGCGCTTGGGGTCCTCCACGACATGTATGGAACGGACATTCCGGACCACTTCTACCTGGGCGGGCCCGCTACGCTGCGCGGCTTTCGCCAGAGGGGCGTAGGGCCTCATGCTGACCAGCAGGCTCTGGGAGGAACAGTGAGTATTTCCGACCAGTTTCTTGACAGGTAAACGTTGGGCACCTACGAGATTACGGCACAAGATGTGACCTTGATATTTCGTCCTTACAGTAGTTGTTCCGCAGGTGTACTGGGCGTCGGGGCTGCACCTGTACACGCCGCTGCCATTCCAGCCGGGCAAGGGCGGGCTGGGCGAGTTGTTCCGTTCACACCTCTTCCTGAACGCGGGCTGCTTGGCGCATCCGGGTGAGTTATTTTTTATTGTAACTAACTAGAGTCTGGTGTCTGACAGTTGGAAGTTTTCTCCATCGCCAGCTATTTGAGTTCCTTGTAAGATCCTTAGCGAGCGAGCGTATCTCGAATCTATAAGATCTGTAAGTCATTACTGGCGACTTTCAAAATAGATTAAATTTCATCTCTAGGCACTGAGGTATTGTACGAAAAAGTGGTGCATAGCTGTACGTTGATATCCATGGCGCTTCTTACCATCCCGGTAATAGGCGGTGACCACCGGGTCACTGTTGGTTTTTACCACGTGAATATCATTGAATATAAGCCATATGCCACAATAGAATTTCTTTTCTCTTGAATGATCAATAATGGGTACTGATAACTAGAGACTTGTAGATCCGACAAAATCCTGAAAACATTGTAGTAGACCAACTTGTCGGATTTAGAGTAAATGCAGTAAGCTCTATTCTAGAACGAGTGTCCAAAGCTGCTCTATTCGAGCAGAGAAGGCGAGTGTTGACTAGTCACAAAGAGTGCTAAATCTATATCAGTGTCGCAAGTCGGACTCTGTTTAACGTATTTCTTTCTGCTACATGATGGAACTGGCACCCGCACGGTGAATCTATGGAATGCCAAGATATTTGTCTCATGCAACTTGCTTACTACTTTTTCCAGCTCTATCAGCGTCGATTTTGAATGTTTTGTCCTCAAAGGGTTATAAGTTGCCAAGTCTAGTCGAATTTCTGCTGGATATTTTTGACACCCCACATCTTCACCATATCATACCGCTAACAGAGCTGCCGAGAACTGTAAATAGTTTGTGACCGTACCAAGTAATGCCACATTAGGCTTGCGAATTGGCTATCGAAGGGTTAGAATTAGAGTCCGACCGAAACTGGTTTTCTGGCCGAAACCGAATATTCGGCCCTGGCTTCAGTTTCGGCCGAAACCGAAACCGAAACTCATGTGGACAAGTATAAAATTCCTTAAAATACTCAAATTTGATGCATTTTACACATTATGCTGCATTAAATGACTAAGTTTTACATTAATGACTAATAATGCAACGGAGATATCCGAACGGCGCACGACAATTCCCGAACAGGGCTGCCAGCGTCCGCTACAGTGTTGCACTACTACTTCCGAAATCAGTTTCGGTTTCGGCAAAGGTCGGACACTAGTTATAATGTAACTGTTACACTACATGCGACTATGGAGGTATGTATTATTCATATGAAGTAAATTTGAAAGTATTATTTATTATGATACAGAGGAGGCGGGGCTGGCAGCAGTGGAGGCGCTGTCGGAGGCGCGAGTTTCGTGCGGCGCGGGCGTGGCGCTGCGGCTGGGACGTGCGGCCCGCGTGGAGCTCAACTACTGCGTGCCGCTGCGCGCGCGCGCCGGCGACGTGCCCGCGCCCGGCCTGCAGTTCGGCGTAGCGGCGCATCTGTTGTAGTGCGCAGTGCGAAGTGCGCGCCGACATGAGGTACACTTTTCTGACCCGTAAATATGTGAACATAGTTTTTGAAGAATTGCCGAAACAGAGTTAATAGCATCTTATTTCATTGTGCGTGCCACAGCCTGAATATGTTGTCTTTCGAGCCATGCAACATGCATTAGCGACAAGAAGGGTATCAATATACACTCCGAGTGATATTTGATGTATGGACTGATGTGTAATAACTCATTATTTTTGTCTCATTTCAGGTATTCCCGAACTATGTAGACGACATACGAATTATAAATTATTATGAAAATATTAATAATAATTAAAATAATTACAATACATTTCACTGGACCTAAGCTGTAAAAATTATACACTGAAAACAAACATATTTTTTGTACAGTAGTTGAAATTGTAATATTGTATTGTTTTTCTAATAAATTATTCTTTATTTTATGATACATAAATTATGATGACTAACGTTAAGTTGGAACTGACATTACTTACCTGTCTCGATCGTAGACAGGTAATAGTAAAAGTCAAGAAATTAATTTGTAATGTCATAACAGGTATGAAAAAGTTTCGTTTTTTAAAGTGCACTCTTTGGTACTTTTATGCGTTGTGAAATGGATTTCTTATACTAGTCGTATACAGTTTGAATAGTATTATCATTTTCAGCCACGTTAGATGGTCCATAACATATCGAAATATTGACAATATAAAATTTCCCTGTCACAATGTTTGTTACCGTACTCCTCCGAAACGGCTTTACCTAATTTTGTATGAGTATTCAGCAGGTCTGAGAATCGGCTATCTAATTTTCATCTAAATTTTCTTTTTAATTTTTAATACAAAACAACGTTTGCCGGGTCAGCTAGTTATAATATGCGTGCAGGGGACAAATATAGAGAATAATAATAAAATAACACAAATCCTCGTATGCTATATATTCCAAAACACTCAGGTGCTTTTGAAAAATTCACGTGATATTAAAATATAAACGGCTGAAACTCACGTTACTTGTCGGAGTATGTCCGACTAGTTTCTAACTCATACGAGCTCCTTAGTCATGAGGTTTTTTTTTTTTTTTTCCTGTAGGGGGGAAAATCCTCATGGACACCCTTGGGTAGTGCCGGACTCCTACCGGCTAAAAACCCCACCTACCTTCAAAACGTTAGTGTTCCTGCCTTTCAGCCTACCACTAACGTCGCAGTCAGTTTACATCTGTTGTCTTTCATCTTTCTCTTTTGTCTTCATTATATATTCTAAATAGCTCCCGATCAGCTCCCATTTCTCAATTGATTCTAACATACACTCAATTAAATTTTCTACCTTCAATTCCTGTCCTAGCTCTTTCCTTAATTCCTCTCTTTCATCGTTGAAACGGGGACAGTAAAACATAGTGTGCTCAGCGGTGTCGTTGGGGTCTATACAGTACATACATTTGGAGCAGTCCCTTTTCTTGATGCGTGTGATGTACTGCATAAAAACCCCATGCCCCGTGAAGCACTGAGTCATCCGAAACGTTATTTGGCCGTGCTTCCTTTCTGCCCAGGTTTTTATATTTTTAATAAGACTGTATGTCCAGCGTCCATTCACAGATTGGTCCCATTCACGTTGCCATGCCTCCAAAGTCCTTTCTCTGGCCATCTTCCGAACTTCTGGTGTTTTAACCTCATAGGTGCATGATCTTTCCCTTGCTAGTAGATGGGCCGGAATAAGATTTGCAAGTACGAGAGCAGCATCAGTGGATACGGTTCGGTATGCACAACATGTTCTTAAAGCCATAGTTCTCTGTGAGCCCAGTACCATTTTTTTATAGACTTCTTTTTCCATGGCCTTAACCCATATTGGTGCTGCATACATGACTACAGATTGCAGTGCCAGAGCTAGTGTTCTCCGTTTTCGGGAGCTAGGTCCCCGCGTGTTAGGTAGCATACTGCTGAGTGCTTTAACAGTTTTATGAGCCTTTTTACATGCTGCGTTTATATGTTTGCCAAAATTCAGGCGTGAATCTAGGGTCACACCTAGATAAGTCACAGAGGAGATAGCTGCTACTGATGTATTCCCACAATTGAAGGCAAAATCAGCGACGTTCCTCCTATTAAATATAATAGCCACAGTTTTTTCGGGGGCAATTTCCAACTTATTGTGCTCCATCCACAGCATTATATTATAAAGGGTCTCATTGCCTTTCCTTACGAGGTCTTCACCATTTTTAGCCGTCACTGATACTGCTAAGTCATCAGCGTAGCATATTAACTTGACCCCTACTGGCACTTCTATTGACATGACATCGTCGTATAGAACATTCCAGAGGGTTGGGCCGAGCACCGATCCTTGAGGGACCCCGCCTTGAATTTCAAATCGGACTCCTTTGCTAACTTGAATAGCTCTGTGCTCCAAATAGTCGATTATGCCATTTACGAGGTATTTGTTAATGTTTCTTATTTTCAATTTGTTGACAATTTTTGCCCAGGATGCCCTATTAAACGCGTTTCGCACATCTATAAGGATTATACCGTTCCATTGTTTTTCTTCTTTAGCGACTCTTGCAGCATTTATTACCTTCTTAATAGCATCAATGGTAGTTCTCCCCTTCCTGAAGCCGAACTGATTGTCATGAAGACCTCCATTTCTGTCAATCTCTCTTATCAGTCTATCATTAAGGAGACTCTCATATGCTTTGGCCAGAATATTGATAAGACAGATTGGTCGGTATTTAGTGGGTTCCGTAGGGACCTTTTTTGGCTTATCAATTAAAATAAGTTTAGCAAGCTTCCAGTCCTCCGGGAACCTGCCGCTTTCAAGAAGCCCGTTAAATAAAGTAATAAAGTATGTAGGATATTTTAATATCACTTGTCTTATCACTTCAGGCGGTAAAGAGTCAGGGCCAGGGGCTTTTCCTGTTTTAATTTTATTAGCAGCTTTTCTTATATCCTCCTCGGAAAAACTGAGCTCCTTTAAGTCATCTTTCTCTGGATCTAATTCTTCTCTGCTCAAACACTCGCCTTGTGATACTGTAAGAGCTCATTAAAAACACTCATTTTCTCCTCAAGCGGGAGAATTCTTTTTGGGTTGGGTAGTTGCAGTTGGTTCTTTACTATTTTGTAAGCTCCACCAAAAATGTCTTCTTCAAGATCATCACAGAGATTATCCCACATTAGTGTCTTTGCCTTCATAATTGTAACCTTTAAATCTTTTTTATGGATCTTATAGTCGTTTTTCAGTTCTTCTCTTTTCTGTATATCCTTGCATTTCTGAAACTTTCTTCTTCTCATTCTAACATCCTTAATTTTTTCCTGTATAAGATCCGTCCACCAGTAGGGTAGCTTATAATCGACACCACATCTAATCAGGGGAGTGCTTTCTCTGAAAGCTGTATTAATTGCATAATCACATTCCTTATGGTCGACGTCCTTCCCTTTTATTATTCTTTCGAAAGCTGCATAGAATATGTCCATGTTCGTCTTTCCAAAGATATATTTAGCCTTATCTTTTATTTTATCATCTATATGAGTTATAACTATTCTGTGGTCACTCATAGATACCTCATCTTCCAAAACTGTCCATGAAGTATTCTTTGCAGGCACGTTATCGCTGACTATTGTCATGTCAATATACGATACTCCATTTGGACGCACGCAAGTTGGAACTTCGCCATCATTGAGAATGTTTAGTTCCAGAGAATGTGCCCATTCCAGCAGTTCGATGCCTCTTCTTGTTGTGATATTGCCTCCCCAACATGCGTGTTTTGCATTGAAGTCACCAGTTATAATTACTTTGTTTACAAAGTAATTATAGTCATGAGGTTGCTTGTTCCTGTAACACGGCGTGAAGCAAGTTTGCTTCAAGCTGAAAATTCGCTCGACGGAGTTTCAGCCGTTTATATTTTAATACTATGGAAAATATTCCCGATAATTTAAATTCTAATAAATTGAAGTGTGTTACGTCCAAATACACGAGTCAACATACTTTGACGGTTTATAAAATAAGTTGACTTGAGATTTACTTACATTCGATTTTTGTTTGTGTGCTCCGGGCGTTAATTCATACATATATCACAAACTTTCAGTATCGGAATGCGACGCTCGTGTGGTATGAACTTGCAATATTGATGAGACATGTAAATATGATTAATACTTTAGCGATTTGTTGAAATAAATTTGTTTTAGTTTTGAAATTGTTTTTTTTTAAATATTTCTTTCAAGGTAAAATCAAGAACAATGAAACAAATCAGTTACAATTATTATTATCTTTATTTAGCTTTAAGCTTTTACCTACTTTGTACAGAACAATAACTATTCATAATAAGTTAGATAACTACAACTATTACTTATAAGAAACTAAAAATTCTCTAATGGATGACAATATGAATTAGTTTATTTTATGATATATAAAATATAATTTTATATGCTATTAGATGGTTCACGGCTGAAGCTTCCCACCAAGTAAGAATCTTATCTCAATCCACCCAGCCGAAAATCAAACCCAGGACCTCCATCTTATAAATCCACCGCGTATACTGCTGCTCCACGGGGGCTATATTTCATTGCATTATATATTAAGTGGTGCAAAATTGTCTATAGCAAAACCCATATCCTCACAGAACCCATATGCTAGCAATACATATAAATTTTCAGATCAATAGATATTTAGCTTGTAATATAATAAATATTATTATAGAAAATATGTAAATCATTCTTCATTATAATTATGTTATCAGATGCAATATAATAGAAAACAAATACTATGTTATTAAAATTATCTAAGGCTCTCTTTGCTTCTATGAAGTGATATGATAAAAGGCCTAAAGTTGAATCTGGTTGGATGTAGTGGCATGGTATGGTCTGTATTTGTGTATAGCAAAGGCCGTAACTAACTAATTATATACTTGACTGAGTGCCACAATAAGAAACACAAGAAGCCACGATGAGAATTTCTTTCTCAATTTGAATGAATGGTGCCATATAGGAATAAAGTTTGCTGCTGCTCCAAATACGGAAAGAGAGGGTGTTCAATACTGGTCATTATAAACATCACATCTCGAAGCACCGTTGTGACCACAGTCTGTGCAATTGGGTTGAAAGATCGATAGTATAAAGCCTCATGATTTTATTGCAGTGCGTATCCATTCAAATATAAAATTAGACCTTAATTATTTTATTGACGATTTAAAATTGATCTTTGGAGTTTATAGAATAAATATTGTTGATTTTAACTTTTCCTAGCGGATGTTGGATCTTGTTGGATATACACCGACAGTACAATTAGTATAATTCCTTTTTGTACAAGTTCTCGTAGTGCAGCTTGGAGCGGCGCATGTCATCCTCATTCATCTCCACATGTAGCGGCGGCAGCAACGCGCCCGCCACCGACCTGCGCATGTCAGTAGTGTTAACCATTTTACAGCCCACAACTAGGCTTGGCCTCCCTCTTATAAGCGAGGGGATAAGAATGAATGATGAATATTTTATTCATTAACAATCAGGTATTCTATGATTCAGGTGTTCCTCACCTGGCCTCAGAGTTGAGGAAGTTGAAAGTGGAGCATGCATGCTCTGTGGGCAAGATCTCCACATTGAGCTTGGCAATGCGCGCCGCGCGAAACACAGAGTCTATCGTGCTCCGCTCGGTCGTTTCTAGACCTATTATCTGGAACATAATATAATAAATTTAAATTATAATTCAGTAGAGTAATTAATTTTCTTTTGCAATGGTAAGCAGTGTTCATCAACCTACCACTTAGTGGAACTATGATGTCAAGCAGACTTAGATGCAGGTGGCCCAAGACTATGGTGTGTGTCAGTCATTATTTTATGCGTAGGACTGGGTGACCTAGGCTTCTTACCTAGGACTGGGTGAGCTAGGCTTCTTGCCTAGGACTGGGTGACCTAGGCTTCTTACCTAGGACTGGGTGACCTAGGCTTCTTGCCTAGGACTGGGTGACCTAGGCTTCTTATAATGACTGCAGTGGACATAAATTTGCTGATAATGATTTCAAGCACTTTTGAAAGTAAAGTATTAGTGAGTAGTGATTTTATCACTGGTTTGGCAGGCACATCTATCAGGTAGAACTGTACAAGAATTCAGAATAACAAAATTTTTAATGAACAAATGTCCTAACACACTACTATTACAATAAGTGCACAAACGACAAGCCAATTAATAAAAATTTCTAGAATTGTAACTTCTGTGCTTAGTTGGTTTTTTGGGTAAAAATTCTATATAAAGTAAAAAAAGACAAGATAAATAATAAATATACCAATAGATCAATCTTAGGTTCCAGCAACTTGAAGAACCTCAAAGAGTCTGCAGTGATTTCCTTTGATGTCCTCACCTGCCATGACAGGATTGTTCTGTGTACAATATTTTTTATATAAACATTTTGACATACATATTACATAATATTTATTTAAGTACATTTAAATAAAATACTTTACAGCAGCTGAAAATATATGACATACTTGTACTGATAGTTCAATTCACTAAGACGCGCCCCACTATTTCTCGCGAGGGGAAACCGAAGGGTGCGGGGAGTACAGTTCGAACATCAGTCTCGAGTCGACCACGGCTCGGTGTACACGGGCTATTGTAGGTTGTATCGCTGCGTGTCATGACCCAACGGAATGATGCTCTACTTAATTTTTTTACCAATATTATATTTATAATGTCAAAAAAACGTATCGTATGATGATAAACTACATATTTAAATGTGATTTAGCCAGAAAAATCGTTCTGTTGCCCATTCCTTCAGGTTGACCGACTCGACTTTAATTTTTCTACAAAGGTCACTTGATTGGTTTGTTACTGCCAATATAGATTTTCCAAATTAGCTTAGCAAAATAGCTTTGGTCATTGGTACTATCCTACTAAAAAAGACGTGCCGTCAAGCGATTTAGCGTTCCGGTATCGTGTAGAAATTAAAGAAATGTAGATTTCATGCTACTCCTAACAAGTTAGCCCGCTTCCATTAGTTTACATAAACTAACTTGTAATGAATCAAAATAATAAAAGATATCATGGGTTCACGCTTTACAAAAACACTAGGGGTATGGTAGACAAGACAGCGTGGAATTGAGCTCAATCATTAAACTGTTTAAACAAAAGAAAAATAGATATACTAGGTACCTATCTGAGATGATTGTGGGTATGTGTGTTTTTAAGATATTTTTAAATGGGTTAATATATATGTCGAAGGAATTAGACTAGAGACTTAGAATAAATTGTTGTACTATTGTAATAGACGTCATTGTTTATGGAAATGTTACTGTCTGTGGATGTAATTATTTTTGGTATGTCACGAGTTTTTGACGTGACAACGTCTTGTATTTCGATAGAGCCGGCTGCACGCACGAAAAAACATGACGTCATGCGTCGTTACCTCGCTTTGAGGCGTTCCATGTAAGGCTTGAAGTGCAAGCGAGAGCGCGGAACTAGCGACAAAGAAGGATAATCGGCCTTTGCGTTCGGCAGCGTGTAACATCCGTCTATTAAATATAATTATTAAATATATTAATTTTAAATTAAAAATTAATATATTTATTATAAATTTAAAATATAAATTTATAAAATCAAAATCAATTATTTTATTAATTTAAATTAATATTTATAAAAATATAAAAATTTTAATAACCAATTAAATGCTACCATTCCATCAGTATTTTCTTAAGACATTGTCACGTTCAACTATCGTCAGAAACCGACTTTACAGACAACCAATTTTTTTTTATGAAAGTAATCGAAATAGAACTAATTGTTAATCATTTAATGAGAGATATGAGATAGGTGCTTACTTAAAACTTTAACACAAAGTTAAATTCAATTTGATTGGATAAATGAATGTATGATTGATTTGTTTTAATACTCCAACCAATAAAAGAGTCAGGCGCAAAAGTCCTAGTATTTACACCATCTTGAGGGGAATAAAGAAGTTGGGTAGTTAGTTTGTGTCTGGAGTGCGGAGAGGATATACTTTTACACTGGTCGAGTTGGACCAGTGTAAAAGTGTTGTTAAGAAGTAAATTAAATTAGGGAGTAAAGTAAGATGGGTGTAAATAAACTACTGTTCTGAATCTTTATAATACGTCAGGAATTATAAAAATCTATTTCATGTATCAAAACATTGTGAACTTGCAATACATCTGTTCGTGAAGACAAAGTCTTTGTAACCCTAAAAAACGCCCAAGAGATTAAGAACCACTAAAGATGATGTCAAGAAGAATGGTGATACTCCGATATATATATTAACCTATATCACAATGTAATTTTGCTGTGCAGGACCAACACGACATATTCATTTTTAAAAAATGAGTTAAAATGAAGTAGAGCATACTGCTAGTCAAACATGACATTCTTGTTGACATAATTAACTTGACACTTTGTGTGAGTGTGCACACATTGCTATTCGTTACGTAGTAATAGAACTCACATTCTTGCAGGTTTTATTGCACACTTGCACTGTAAGCATTTGAAAAACAAAACACTACGAGCCATCGTGGATTGACCAAGCTATAGCTGTAGTATAAACAGCTACAAGTATGTCATATATTTTCAGCTGCTGTAAAGTATTTATCAGAGTTATTTTAAAACTGTCTCACTGATCTAGTGGTTACCTTATTTCGGATCAGGCTAGGCTGATGATGGAAAAACATACTAAATTACCATAATTGAAACATGGCTTGTAATATCAGAGGTTAAAGTATGAAATTGCCGATTTGTACCGAAAAATAAAAATTCGTGTTTTTTTTAAATTTAACATATTTATTTAACCGAAATAATTACCAATATTATCTATACATTGCTGCTATCTAGTAGGAAGCTTATTTATGCCTTTGCGATAGAACTCTGGTGATCTAGATTCGACAAACTGTGTGAAAGCATTTTGCACTGCCTCATGAGAAGAAAACTTTTTATCACGTAGAAAATTGTCCAAATTACGACAAAACGATAAGTCGGGGCTGTTTCCCTGCTAGTTTCGCTATCATTGTTCGGAGTTCGGCGCAGTAGACATCTGCCGTTATTGCTTGACCAGATTGGAGAAAGCTATAGTGAATAGTAAGCTTTCCTTTAGGACACTGTTGCGGCATTTGACCTGGGGTCAGCCATTGCATTTTCCGCTTACGATTATTGTAAAGAATCCATTTTTCATCACATGTCACAATTCGATCCAATATTCCTTCATTTCTGTATTGATTCAACAAGGCAACGCAAGTTTCAACACTCGTTTCTTTCTGCAGATCAGTCGAATCATGAGGCACTCATTTTTCATATTTTTTTTTATTTTATTGATTTGACGCAAATGAGTCAATATTGTTGGTAAAGTAACGTTAAACCATGCCGCTAATTCCTGGGTAGTTTGTTTCGGATCGGCTTCCACCATCTCTTTCAAATCATTGTTATTCACCTGTGTGGGCGGTCTTCCACGTGGTTCGTTCTTCAAATTGAAGTTTCCATGACGAAAGCATTTAATCCAACATTGCACAGCGTGTTCATTAGCAGTCCCCTCTCCAAATTCAAATTTTGTATTCAAAAATCACACGAATTTTCGAAGTATCCATCTTTATAGTTTAAGCTGAATAAATAAAACAACTGAAAGTTGATAATCGAATGTTGCACATTTTTTAAAAGAAGAACTACACAGGTACCGTACAAAAAAAGTTTCACTTTAAAATCTTAAACCACGAAGGTTCTATGACAATTCGAAGTACCTATTACAATAAAACGGCAATTTCATTCTTTAACCCCTATTATATTAGTATAAAGTATTAATTTATACTGATTAAACAGGAAAGTAGTTATATCATTATAAAATGAAGGGATACCTTGGAAAAATAGCTATAGGCCCCAGGACTGTGATACCATTGTTCAATCTAAACCCATACTGAAACAAATTAAACAATAAATACATCTTATCAAAATAGAACAATGTTTTATAATTATTTTTGCACTCACATAAAATCTCTTGATTAAGATAGTTAAATCAGTAAAAGATCCATAAAATTTGTAAGTCAATATCAGTGTCTAGTTCATACTGTAAAACTATGTTCTAAAACTAGCTATTCTACTAAACTACATATTATATTTGAAAATAAACATATGTTTTACATATTATTACTGCTACATGGTTTGTCTTCTCTTTTTCTTAGTGATATGTAGCGCAAACAAATTGAAAAATTTGGCAATTAAATATTAACAAATTTTAAAGTTAAATATGAAGTCATTAATTATTTTATTAACTTACCGTAGCATAGGAGTCTATCATAAGCCCCAAGTCTTGCTCCTGGTTGATAACGCGCACCGTGGTTTTGCCTTCTCCGTCGTAGGCCGCTTTATGCCTTACATTACTATAAATAAAATCTTTCTAAGTATTTAAGAAGCATACTGCATGTTTACAGCTACAATCTTATAGAATAACTGCAGCTCTTTAGTAGATATTAGTGCATTTCTTAATTTGAACATTTTTAAACTTATTTTATTAGAAATTTAGGAAAATAAACAAGCTCGTGTCTAACCTTAAAAAAACTGGATTCCTTTTACAGACTTGGCTTATTTGCCTTAACTTATTAGATAGCATTTTTAAACAATTACTAGTTTTTAAAGGTCGGGCTTTGGGATGCGCTATCTTTTAATTTTCAAATATTTAGCAAAAATATCAAAATATCCGGTCAAATGCCATATTGACAATCACCTGACATGTAATGACTTGATACATGATAAATGACAGAAAGTGTAATAGAAAACGTTCTTAAAACCTACCGATAACAAATTTAAATAAATACGAGAAAACAAACTAAAATTAAATATTTAAAAAAATGTAATTACAAAAATAGTAGTTTATAAAAAATAGTAATAATGTAGATTATGATTAAATGTTCTTAAAATAAAAAAATAATATTAGACATCGTTGAATGAAAATAAATTATTATCTATGGTGATAATGACATCATACGTCATTGTCAAAGTCCATTATGTCTTTGGTTGTCTGTAAGTGTGATGTAAATTTTGACTTTTGTAGCAATGCAGATGCGCGGTATTTTAAATTTTGTTGACGAAAATAGAAACTATTGAATTTTTTTTAGCTGGTGATAGATTATCAAAAACCGTATTTTAATATCCGTCCATGGTTGAAGTTTTATCCTTTGCTTATAAAAGTATACAGTTATATCTGTATAAGAAACGTTTAGATTTTTCGGAAAAGCCTTGATGATGGAAATTAGCGTTAGGACTCAAGTTGCTTATAGGGATCAAATTATCGATAACAGTGCCTTCAAGAGTGGGTATGAAGTGGATCTGTGGCAGGAAGTGCGCAGACGGTGGATGGTGTTGGGGGTGCTTCTGGCCATGGCCCTGGCGGTATTGGCCCCGCGGCTCGGGGCTCCCGGAGGCAACTAACTGCATGCTCACGTAGATATTACTAGAACGCATTGCACCCATTTGCCCATGTAATTACGATAATTGTTTCTTTCTACTTGCAAATCACACTAAAATGAAATATATCACTTCATCCAGATTAGTAATATAATCTCCTTTACTTTAATTATACTGTCATTTATATTTACAGTACTAACATCCATAATGCTTTGCCAAAATCTGAAGTAATAAAATATAGCCACTTGATTAGTAACAGTTTTAGTTAATCAGGTTTTAGTTTCTAGTATTGCCTATGAACCTTCTATGGGAAGTCTTTGTTGTATTCCCTGGTAGAGTATTAATAATTTCTAATATGACTATGATTAGATTTGATTAATGTATGTGATAGTCTACAGTCACAAACTATTTACTTATTATTATGTACAAGTATCATATAATACCTAAATAATTTCACGAAGAAATTGTAGTGCTATAGTTGGCTTTAGATGCCACTCACAAACCTAATATGAAATACTTACTCTGTTTTATAACAATTTCATAAGCATCTATTTATAGTTTATAACTTTTTGAATGTGAACAGTTCTTGAATGGCAGATAGTTTCACCTTATATTTAAATAATAAAAAATAATACAATCACTGATTGAGGCATGTTAGTGATAACAATAAATAATTAATTTAACACTGAATTTGCTTTTGGAAATAGCATTGAGAAGGTTTAAGGTTGTCAACTGAACCTTCAGTTGTTTTGTTGTTATATTATTTAGTTTATGACTTCTTCAGTGTACAGAGAAAAAAAATCAAGGATTCCTGTGTCGGGGTGTACAGCAGTAGGTTTAGTATCAAATGGTTAACTTATTAGAATCAATGGTCAACTTATAAAATTTTCTGGTTCTGTATAATTCTTTGGCCTTGACACACACTGAAAGTCATAACAACAGGTATAATTACAGATATTTTATGTTTAAAAAATAGATTTGAAGTTAATAAAGAAAAGTTATAGCCCTATTTGGTCCTATCCTGATACTTATATACACCTAATTTTAAAGATATCTAGTTTAACAATACTGATGAATAGGCTCTCCTAGCTCTGCAAACTGGCCAAAATTACATCTCAGCAAACCCATCAAGTTGCAAAGCATTATATGTGCAGAGGTACTGCATTCAGAGAACCGCGGGCCGCAAACACACACAGCCGGCTCGCTTGCGATTGTACGCATCACGCGCAGCTCAGCGCTTTGCGTTGTGTGCCATCATCATGTTGCAAAAGCATGACTGTCTGCAGGGTTGCTGCACTCGGAGTATGTGTCGTACCTGCCGCTGTGGTACATCTACTTCGCGGCGGGTCGCACTCGCGCGCACACTGCCCGCACACGACTCTACGCGCTCACAGCAATCCACGCGCAGCTCGGTGCCGTGGCGTTGTGCGCCGTCGCCGTCAGCGCGCTCGCCGTTGCGCTCGACCGCAGAGTTATTGAGGGGTAAGACAATATCATATTCCTCATCCTACTTTTAATTTTATTACTAGTTCTTGTGACAGGGCTCTACGTTCGTTGGTTAAAATTAATTTTTTAACGTTTTAAGAGATGTGTCACCTGAAAATTAAACTTATAACATGATTATATTATAAATGAGAAAATAAAGTGGCCCTAATATTGGTCCTTGAGGGACCCCTGTTTTAGTGACGCACATGATAGATTGGTTGTTAAATTATATTTACTAAATAGGAAGTTAGCAAGTTTAGGGCACTAATCTTTAATTCTATAGAAAAACTTCAGGTCAGTGTTTCATTATGCACGTAGTCAAACACTTTCGACAAGACATTAAATAAAACTTGTTGTATTTATACAAACTAAGCTACCACTGCTCTTAGCTAAATCATAGCTAAGAGCAGTGGTATCAAGTGTGGTTAAGTAAGAAAATGTCGCACTGCAGAGCAATGCTCGCGTCGGTGGCGCGGCCGTGCGCGTGGCTGCCGCTGTCGCTGTCGCAGGACGGCGTGACGCCCGCTTTGGCTGCTGTCAACTACGCCGCGTCCTTCGTGCTCTCGCCGCTCGTGCACCTGCTGTTGGTGAGTACCCGCCTGGCCCGCCTGTCATCGCTCTGCAATGTACCTCTCTATGATGGGGCATTGCAGAGCGACGTTTGTGACGGTTGCTTCCCACGCTGTTGGCGCTGACGTTGACCGCGTGACGCCGTCACTGCATCATGCCGTTGACATTAGAGCATCTCAAAAGAATGCTCTAATGTTGAAACGAACGATATCATTTTCTGTAAAACCGTGACAGTTGACAATCACGGTTTTACAGAAAATGATTTCGTAGTTATAATTTAATTACATCTGTAGGTATTCATGTATATTCATATAATATAAATGATATATTTATGATTATTTACAGTGTGGGCGGATTCCGATACCTCTAATAAAAAGAGTGTTCACAACAATTGCGACGGCGTTCGTCCCGTTCACGCTTGGCACTTTGGCACAGAAGACAGATATAGGTATATTTATAATAATCTTTGATAGATTATCTAGTTGTTGAAGACATTCCAGTTTTCTTTATAGTAGTGATATAGTGTATATAATTATGTATATATATAAACTGGTGGCACTGGTGTAAAGGCAAACTGACGTGACTTGTCAAAATATGTCAAACAAGTATGACTAATGTGATCTATTCTAATTTTAGATCCTCGTAGTAGCAAAGTGTCAGCTCTAGTGATACTGTACACAGAGTGTTGCCAGTTATTGAGAGAAGCGGAGGGTAGCTTGTACATTACTGATGTAATGGCAACACTATTCCTGGGTCAGTATTATTATTATTTATTGATACATGCAGGGTTATAAAATACCCTATCGAGTCGATCCAAAAGATCATTTGCATATACAATCAGTGAAGGATGTCTTGAAAATTGTAATTTGTATGATTTCTTTAATGCTACATATTACCTGCTCAATAAAAAAGGCTAAATGTTTGAATGTTTGGAAAAATTAACATGTGAGTTTTTTTGTAGTAATAAGCTGGTTAACAACGGTAGCCACTTCAAGTTATCTCTACGTCAAATGCGGAATGTTAACGCTCAATGAAGCGCAGGCATTATTGCTGGTGTCTACGCCGAAATCTGTTCATATTGGTAAGATTATTATATTATCATAAAGATAACTATTTTCTTATGTACTAACTCCTATTTTGCTTTATAATGACCATAGTCATTAATAAAAAATTAAAAAGAGTGTTGTATCCAACAGACCACCTTGCACAACTCCGTATGCGATAGATACGAGTATATCAATAGAATTTACATTTGGTAAATCTTCTAAGTAACTTTTAACAGGCCGTCACTGTTTTCGTCAATCCAGATCAACTTTGCTTTGAATGTAATAGCAACAAAGTTGTAATTGTAATTGAAATTATAAGAGATACGGAGTCAAAAGCTTAGAATAATTCTAAAATTATTTCTTTGCTGTTTCATATAAAAGAGCATTTTGTTCCTAGAATGGATATCAGCAACACTATGCACTGCATCCGGTCTCGCTCGACTCCCGGCTGTTTTTATAGCGCCTGCTCAAGCGCTGTTGTTAGCAGCTATCACCGCAGATGATTTATCTGATGATGGTAATGTTGACGATGGTGATGGTGAAGAGTTGCCTAGATAGGGTTTAGCGGAGTGTATACAAATGGAAGACGCTGACGCGTCAGCGTTTAAAATTGCAAGAATCCGGACCTGTAGTCATTTATCAAATTTATTTACATTTGCTTCTATGCCGGTTTAGATCAGTTTGTTTTATTCAAAATTATAAATAAGAACCGTTTGGTTTAAAGTTTTTGCGCGCTGTAAAAGTGAAGAGTATGTATGTAATGAAAATGAAATAAAATTGCAAAGGCGAGTTGCAGAATCCTTAAACAGAACTTTGATTACATCGGGTAATCACCTCATTTTCGTTTCTGTTGCTTTAAATTTTTCTATATTGCAACTCGTTCATGCGATTAAATATTACACCCGCTTATCTGCTATAGATTTATTCAAATCGAAGCCTTCCAGGTAACGCATATTGTGATAGTGGTAGTGAGAATTGTTATAGTTAACATATTATAGTTACTTTTATCATTGTTGCTATTTATTGATAGTTTAATTAATGATTTAATTTAAAACGGTTTGTTAATGCGGAATATTAAAGTGCTTTCGAACGATTCCTTCAAACCACGCCACATTAGATGATTATGAATTGATCAGCTGTCTATCAAAGTTTTAAACACTTAGCTGATGTTTTAAATGACCTAATATTATAAAGAGGCCTTAGAGATAGCCTTAAGTATGTAGTTTTAAGTAACATTGAGACTTTCCCCGTTTTATTGTAGACTTGCAACTAGTTGTTGCACTGTTTGTTGCTAAGCAACTCGTAGAAGAAATGCAGGAACTCTTCGTGTCAGATAGTTGCAATGTGATTTTGGATATACGATATTCAACTCTCGTTCACAGTCATACATTTTCAGTAGGTAGTAATAAATAATTCTTGTCAGTAGTAATACAACTTAAAAGGTTGTAATTTTTAAATGAAATATTTCATAGTTGATATTTAACATTTCCTAGAACAATGTGCTCATATTTTCAATTTAAAAACTAATTCGTAACAACGAAATGTTTTCTCCAAGTTCGTTGGGTCCAGTATTATGTAGTTAGAGTATAGGCTGTTGACGATTTTTTGGAAATAAAGTTATTTCTTCTGAAAACTATGAATTAATTTTTACACCCATTCAAATGCATTCTATTATCACCTAAATAGCGAGCAAACGGGCATGGGGGTCACCAAACTTTGAGTGATTACCGCTGCCTATTATCATTTGTAGCACCGAAGGCAAATGGCCACGTTAAGAGTTGCCGATCTTGAGTTATTATCTGTCTCTTAAGTAACCTTATATACTCTGTGGAAAGTGATGTTGGTCATAAGTGGCAGAACTTGCGTTCAAGGATTGTCTATTCATGTGTTGCGGAGCTAGCAGTAGGAACATAAACAATCTAGTTCCCCTCTTACACTTGTTTATAGAACTCTCAGTGATCGCAATAATCTTAATCTCTTTACGTTGTTGAATCCCTTGGACGGGTAAAGATTAATCTTTCCATCAACTTATTAACTGATTCGAATTAGAAATGGATTATGGATGAACAATAAAATTAAATAATCTTATTCTGAATAGTATATTTGTTTACTTAAAATCATTATCACAATATCATAATTGATTTGTACATTTTAAATAGAATTCAGTAGCTAACTTTTCCTTAGGCATTCCTAAAATACTTACAACTAAATTTTTTAATCACAGTCAATAGCTCTTATTATCTATCTTTATTCTTAGTAAGAGTTTTGATATTACATATTATCTATTTAATTTATTAACTTTCATGATTTTCTTAATACCATATCATAATACAACTCAAAACTTGTACTGATTGAAAAAAATTGAGATTTTTCAAAAATTATCTATAATTTTTTCGGCATCTGTCTCCAAATTTATTATACAAGTACTTCACTTGTATACACTTGCGACTCTACATTCTTACTTTAAGGTTTTGCATGTCATGGCAATTTGCTAAACGAAACATTTTCTTGCATCAGCTATAGTTCCTTTGGTTTTGCAAATTTATAAATCACAATCAACCAACTTCCAATTTAAGACTACAAATGCATCAATCGAAACAAACTACTTCACTTACAATACATGATAACCACTTGCACGCGTCACTTATAAAAATATCTTAATTTTACTAATACAAAAGGTGTATAAGAGGCAGGCATGAACCGTAATCTAGGAGTATAATGATACTAGAGTGCCAATTGCCAGTGCGTGAAGTTTTTACCGAGTCACTGCGTAAACAGTAACAACACGTACTTAACGCCAATTTATATAGAAGTTAAAGCGTTATTCCGCGTTATAATTGGATGACGCAACTTTAAATAAATAAATTAACGCAATGTTTTCGATTCGATTTGTATAATCTCTCACACGGCAACTAGATCAAAAGGCACTACGACGTGTCCTTATACGACATATATAAATCGCACAAAATAGCGACGACCACATAGCAAACATCAAAGTTGACGGGTCATTGTCACGAGGTGACTTCGGTCGGGCCTTGCTGCTGCAGCAACTCCCAGTATAAGCCTCGTTTGCGAACTAACTCGTCGTGCGAACCGCTCTCTGCAATTACACCTGCAAAGAAATGGACATTTGGTAAACTAAAAGCGTCTTAAATAAGCATAGGCTTTATTTTGTGGAAGTTAAATCTGTAAAATGAAAAATTATTGCCTCGAAAAGCGGAGGAATCCTAATAAAGATGTCAATTGTGTTCTACGTTGAGTCAACGCACTGGTCTCATGTTGCACCGGATTGGGAGTAAAATGCATGTTAAGGATTTTTTGTCGAATCTGGGTTCGTTTCAAATAACATTTCTCAAGCTAATATTGTAAAATTAGAAGGAACTTCCGTAAACTGTAAAGTGATCCTATGAATTATCATTATCTGTCTGGCAATACTTCCGCAGCAAACAGTCATTTACCTATCATCATTATAATCATTAGTATTATTTCAACGACCTACTACAAGCCCAGGCCTATTTGTATAAGAGAAGGGATACAGAGTAAAACCATTGCATATTCAAAGATAGGCAAAGCCATGAGATTGAAATGAGAGTTAATCGATCTCCTTTTGATTTTGCTGAAGGAGAAAGAGAATTAATGAATATAGAAGAAGAGGATTTGCTTTAATTTTTTTAGTTTTACCTTTATCGACGACGCTGATAACGTCAGCGTGCCTCACGGTGGCGAGGCGGTGGGCGATGATGACCGTGGTGCGGTCCTTGGCTGCCGTCTCCAGCGCTGCTTGCACCACCTGCACGATATGTTCTATTAGAGATTCATTGTTTCTAATTAACGCAGTCAGGATATATTAGGGCAATTCTCTTTGCTCATTTTGCGTGCTCCATTTAACATCAAGCGTGCCATCTTCTCATTCAACTATTACTTATATGTATTAAAGGATGCCCTAGATTTTTATGCTTAATAGGCTTGCGGTTGCTATTACGCTAATCATGCCTGATGGACAGAAATTGACTAGGTACGAGGGCTAAATTTGGGGTGTGTTTGCCTAAAAAATGCCTTGAAGGTGTTTAAATTATATATGTAGTGACAGGATATACCGATGCTGTAAGGAAACCTGTTTTGTGTTATTGGAGTTTGATGATTTACCTTTTCACTGGCGGCGTCGAGCGCGGACGTGGCCTCGTCCAGTAGCAGAACACGGGGGTTCCGCAGCAGAGCACGAGCGATGGCCACACGCTGCTTCTGACCACCTGACAGCGCCGCGGACCCCGCTTCTAGTACAGTGTCGTAGCCCTGTACAGAATAAACCTAATGTCACTTATTATCCTCAAGGGGTGTCACTGCATTAAATATACTGACAATACTATATTTTTTTCTGAATCAGTCTAAAAGTTTATTTCGAATTAGATAGGTCGTAGATTGGTAAGCAATTTAGGGCTACTACACATTACATTACATTGACCACACAGTAGGTACTCACCGAGGGCAAGGTGGCGACAAACGAGTGCACGTTGGCCATCTTGGCGGCGGCGATGATCTCGTCGAGCGGCACGTCGCGCGCGTTGTCGCCGTACGCGATGTTGTCTCGGATGGAGCGCTCGAACATCACGGGCTCCTGCTGCACCAGCCCCAGCTGCGCGCGCAGGCGGGGCAGAGGCAAGTCGCGGCGCGCGTCGCGACCGTCGATGCGCTAAGGACAACCAGGACAGGACTCAATACTGCTGTACCGGACTAATGAGCAGACATGCAATACTGCCCTACATTGAGAGCAGTATTGCAGCTACGATTGTTAATCGTTATGCATTGGAGTTAATTAACCCTTTAGTTAATTAATTTATTTTTATTGATATATTAAGAATTAGCCTCTAATTAATTTCGAGGAAGAAAGGAAATATTAATATTTTTAACAATCTTGATGGAATATCAGGGAGAAACTTAACAGCAGGTAGGTAATTGATGAATCGATAGTCGCTTACCACTACTCCTTGGTTAGGGTCATAGCTCCTCATCAGTAGGTGCATGATAGTGGACTTTCCGCATCCCGAGGGCCCGACCAGCGCGAGGGTCTTGCCAGCGGGCAGCTCCAGGTTTAGGCCGCGCAGTACTGGCACGTTGGGCCTCGTGGGGTAGTGGAAGTGAATGTTTGAGAAGTCCAGTTTGCCCGTAGCTACCTGGATTTAGTCAATCAAAAATTGTAAATTATTGTAATATTGTATCAGTGTTTGAGTTATTGTGTGAGTGTAAAAGAGAGTATAGACTAATGTTCACTAAGTGATGTGTGGTTTTATAATACGGAGGTCCTGGGTTCGGCGAGGCAGATTGAGATTTTTCTTAATTTGTCTTGGTCTGGCCGGTGGTAGGGCTCGCCGTGGCTAGTTACCACCCTACCGACGAAGACGTACCGCCAAGCGATTTAGCGTTCCGTTGCGATGTCGTGTAGAAACCGAAAGCGGTATGTATGGATTTCATCCTATTCCTAACAAGTTAGCCCGCTTCCATCTTAGATTCCATCGTCACTTAACATCAGGTGTGATAGCAGTCAAGGGCCAATTTGTAGTAGATATAGAAAAAAAAATCACAGGAGTGACAAAAATAAGAATTATCATCAAAAAAATATTTTAATGGAATACTACGGGACTAAACCCCAGTTGCAACTGGGACAGACAACCAAATACATGCTCTTCGAGCACGGAAGTTTAGCAATCATTACTAGTCGGTGGCATAAATCATTGTTAACGGCTACATAAAGTCACTTACCCAAGACGGGTCATCGACTGCAGTGTCTTCGGTCTGGATGGCGGGTTTCCTTCCCAGTGCACGAATGATCCTCGCGCCAGAACGACGCGCCGCTGCGAAGTTGGGTGCGAACGACAACGCTTCAGCTAACATCCATGCGCCATAGATTAAGGCTTCAGCAACCCTGGAAAGTATAACAATGATTATAAATAAAACACGTACAAGGTGTTGTAAATATATGACACATTATCACCCTAAGCCCGCCGACCCGCAATGGAGCAGCGTGGTGGGTCTTCGCTCCATATCCCCTCTCCTATAAAGAGGGAGGCCTGGCCCTGTAGTAGGCCGCTAATAGGCTGATAATGATGATGATGAAGGTGTTGTAATGCTGTTGTTATTTCAATATTACTAATGTTAGTCTGTGACTGCAGTCTGCAACCACATCTGATGGTAAGTGATGGTGCAACCTTACGTGGAAGCCCGCTAGCTTAGTAAGTAGTAAGAGTAGGAAATTCTTAACCCTTTAACCCGTTATAACCGTAAGCCAGCTAGCCACGGCCGCAGTTTCTCACAAGGTCAGAACCATTCAACAAAATTTCAATCGGCTTAGCCCGAAATCGAACCTAGGACCTTCGTCCTATAAATTTTCCACCAAAGTAGTCAAAGTACTCACAGTATAGCGTATTCGTAGTCCAAGTCTTCTCTCGCGATGAGGTATCCGCCGTAGGCTAGCGACACCGCGTAGCCGAGCGTGGGCGCGCACAGACACAGTCCGTACACGGGCCCGCGCACCCAGCGCGTGTGTCGCACCTGCTGCTCCGCCTCGTGCAGGGCTTGCTGGTAGCGGTCGAGGATTGCGCATTCCACACCTAGAGACGACACAACACTTATCACTTATTGCTTCAAAGCTCTTATGAAGGAAAGACTGGCAATTGGAACTGGAAAATAACTGTTGAGTTTCTTACCGGCCCTTCTCAGCAGAACATACCTTCCGAGCCGGTGGAAGAGTCACTACCTAAGTAGTCTAACGTGACGTCAAACTGCTGTTAACTAAGCCTACCTAAAATAAGTTTTGAGTTTTGAATTTGACTTGTGATTTGTGACTCTTCCAAGGAGACAAGAGGATCCTGAGAAGTAATTGCTCGAAAATATGAACTTTATAATATCAGAAGAGTCATTCTTGAATAAAGAAAGAAGTAAGCGGAACCGATTGTTTCCATGAAACTTTGTTAGATATTCAAAGATTTTTTGAAAGCTGTGTCGTTATCATTACTTAAGCGGCTATTGGGAATCATGTCTAAGGTTAGCATACCTAAACTATGGACAGTTCGCACGTTGAGTACGGCCTCTGTGGCGAGACGTGACGCATTCTCTAAGGCGCGTTGCTCCTTCACTTCAGCTTTCTTGGTCACCCAGCCCTCCAGGCATATAGCACCGATTACCTGAACAGTGCAGAAACAAAACTTTAGGCAAAATCTAAGTTTTGGACGATTCACTCTGGGCTCTACTGCCATTAGCGACGTTTGAAGAAAAGCGCTTTTATTTCTTTAATCACATTAAACTGACAGGAAAAAGGAGAAAGAAGTAGAACTTATAAACTTACACAAGGTACGCTCAGCAAGCTAACTAGAGTCATCTTCCATGAGTAAACCATAGCTAAACCAACGCCCAACACCATAGTGCTTATGCCTTGTAACATTGTGCCCAGTCGAGTACCTGGATAATAAATAAGATTATTAAATCATACGTGGGTTAGGGATTCTCCATTGCAGCTTCAGAGGTTCTAAAGCTTCAATGGAGAATCCCTTTTACACAAACTCCAAAGTATACCAAAAAATGAAGCTAAAAATAATATCATACCAAATCATGGCAATCCTTTCAGGTTCATTCGATTAATCAATTATTATCAAGAACCAGAACGGATTCTATTGTGACAATAATAAGGGTTTGATTTATATTTTGCCCTATGTGGAACATTTTTCCTGCTATGATAATTCTTAGCAGTCTCCTATTTCACATACCTGTGGCTCCCTGCACGGCGGCGCAGTCTGATGCCAGGCGAGCGCACAGAGCACCTACTGAGTTCGTAGGCACGTCGAACCAGCCTTGTTCCTGTATAATAGAAAAGCTGTTCTTAGTTTTCTCATTCCTTTAACGTGGACTAAGTCTCAAGTTTTTGATGATCGCAGAAGCATCGCCAGAGTGTGCCCGAAGACTAGATAAGAAAATAGGCAACTAATTTCCCGTTCACGTGACAGGTGAAAATAGGGGACCTCGTCATAGTCCGTGATTTCGTTAATTTATCTTGTGATATTATGTCATCGTCAGGGTCGTGAAGGACATTATTTGGTTATCTACGTATGCAAGAGGCGGTAGGTAGAATTCTAAACGACTGCTAGTAATTTAATAAGTAATTAAAACTTAATACAACACTTATAAACAACTTTAATTATTGATTTATAGTACCTATTCGTATTAGAATAAATAAATCTCAAATAATTTAATAGATTAAAATTAAGCCACGTTGAGCAGTTGCTTGATAAACGGTACAAACCTGTACTAAGTAGTTTTTAAACGTGAGTGTCCTCAGTCTATCCGTGAGCTTGGCACCGGCCAGACCGAACAAGTAGGCTTGCAGGAATGTGACCATGCCGCTTACGAACGCGGCGCAAGCGAACATTCCGGCGTAGATCTGGGAGTGTCGGAGGATCTCGTCATGATCGGGCCACGAGAACATCTGCAAATTGAGTACGTCCATCGTTAGTTATGTGTGTAGTGTGGACGTTTTTAGGCAGCTGAAGACGTTCTATTGCACTAGCTATTTATATTCCCTGCTAAAAAAAAAGTTTTATTAAGTGATAGTAAATGATGATTATTGTAAAAGAACCACTGCCTGCTCTTTATCTGCCTTCCGATAGTATAGCCTCCGGTATCTTGACGTTTAATAATATATGCTTGTACCCTGAGATGATTTTAATTTGATTTGAGTATTTTGTGGTAAGATCTAAGACACACTTACTCCATACAGCTTGGAGAACAGTAACGCGAACACAGGCATAGTAGCGCCAATGAGCAGGGACGCCACTCCTCCACCAGCGAGCAGCGGCCACTCTTTGCTGTTCAATTTCAGCAGCTGCCAACTCGACACGTCTGCTTCTTTCTCATCTTCCTCCACTTCGATTTCCTGCAAAAAAAATTGCTTTATGTATTATTCGTCATTCGTTTCATTATTTCGGTCTACCATATGATATATTTCGTACAAATTCACTAATATAAATTATTCGATAACTTTGAGACATTTAACAAAATATTTATCAAAAAGATTTTTCGGATTTGGCTAGGTAAGTAAGCTCTTCTTTAAGATTTTAACCGTGATGACAGTAAAACTTTCAGTGGTTATGGATAAGATCGTCAACTTTTATAAACTTTGCAAATTTTAGGAATCTTTAAATTTGGTTCAAAAATGTATAATGAGAAACTTACGTCTTCCTGAATTGCAGTGGGTGCAGATGCTAGTTGGTTTGAAGTCATGGAGCCGACGCGAAGACTACCGCGGATAAACCGATCGCGGCGGAATGATTCTGTAAAAGAAAGTATAACGGTAATTAATAAACAGTTCTGAGAGGATAATGAGTCTTGGTTTTTAGCTGGTTTTAACAAATTTTGTGTTGATGATACACAAATTTTTCGAGGCTGGAGGCACTTAAGATGGAAGGGCCTTCTACAATGTAGATATAGTAATAAATCTTAGAATCCATTGTAGCTCTTATGATGATTAGCTAACTGCTAAAGCAAAAGGTTCAACATGAGTAGGGCTATACCTCTGTGTGTGGAACAAATGCTGCTGTTTCGCCTGACTCTCTGCAGTTTGTGTTCAACTTGTGTGTCCACTGCATCGTCGTCATTGGACTCCGATTGCGCTGCTGCTATGCTTCTGTAACAAATATTTTAATATCTATAACAGAAAGGTCTCAATACTTATGAAGTCATGAAGACAATTAGAAGTAGGGAATTTCCCTACTTGATGCTTAATGGTAAATATTTTAAAATAATAAAGCCTTATTTATATGTTTTAGAGTAGTAGGTATCTATAATAGATAGGTAATATTGGGTTTTTATATAATAACGACCCGGCAAACGTTGTTTTGCATTAAAATTTAAAAAAAAAAATTTAGATGAAAATTAGATAGTAGCCGATTCTCAGACCTGCTGAATACGCATACAAAATTTGGTAAAAATCGGTAAAGCCGTTTCGGAGGAGTACGATAACTAACATTGTGACAGGGAAATTTTATATATTAGATTCACAAATCATGTCACTCATTAAGATTTACCTAAGCCTGGCATAAAGTGTATTCGATGAGAGTGAACCTGAAATGAATATTGTCAACTAGTATGTATTATGTTACCTGTGTGTCATATCGTCTTGCAACAGTTTCCAGTAGGCGCCCTTCTTCTCCAGCAGCTCCAGATGCGTCCCCTGCTCTAACACCGCGCCCTGTTCTATGTACACGATGCGAGACGCGTTCACTATCGTTGACAACCTGAATGGTAGAACAAATATGTAAAGGTTTTATTTAAATTTGCTAAAATGTAACGATAGTCGTTGGAAGTGTCCCCTTTGAGATCTAATTTGTTTTGATAAATTTTGATGAAAAAGTCGTGGGCGACTGCTACTATTATATAAACACAATGCACGAATAACATACCTATGAGAGACCACTAAAGTTGTTCTCCCTTTGCTAGCAGCATCCAAGGCAGCTTGGACTTGTCTCTCAGCAGCGGGGTCGAGCGCAGAAGTGGGCTCGTCCAGCAGCAGGATCGCAGGCTTGCGCAACAAAGCTCGAGCTATGGCGACGCGTTGCTTCTGTCCTCCAGACAACTGCGCTCCCCGTTCCCCGAGAGAGGTGTCGTAGCCCTAACAGAAGATGGAGACATTAGTTACCAATCAATCAAATATATGCAGAACAAAGTTATTACTATGAGCGCATAGTTATCATTATGACTGTTTCGTTGGTAAAGTGGTTAGCTTATATTACTCTAGATCACGAGTTTCTAGTTACGAGACCATGGTTGGGTTACAGAATGTTGGCCTGACCCCTGTATTGGTCCATTGATAGGCCGATGATGGTGGTGATTATGAGCTTTACTTACATCGGCTAACTTGGTGATGAACTGATGGGCGTGTGCAGTCTTGGCCGCTTCGATCATGTCAGCTTCGGTCGCGTCGTCCACCCCCAGCATTATGTTCTCTCGGATGGTGCCGCTGAATAGGACCGGCTCCTGACCGACGACTCCTATAGATAAAGCAATTAGTCCGTATTAGCATTACAAACTAGATGGTATATTAAGTAGGTATCTATGTAGCCTTGCAAATGTTTGTCTAAAGGTGCCATCCTTAAGATGAACATTTAGAAATCTCATTTTTGTGCCAGGGATATTTTGGTCCAGTGACACCCAACCTCTGAAAAAAGAGTGGGCATCCTCAGTGTATCTTCGGAGACCCTGGCATTTCTTAAGAAGGTCATGCAATGCGATTGTCTTTCTTACCCTCTGCTAGTAAAGCTAATCTAGGAGAGAAGCCTACATCCCCTGAACCATGCTGGAGTTGCACCCCAGCTCAAACTACGGGAAGTTTCTATTGCATAAAAGAGTCCTGGAATACTTCAGCGAATGCGACTTTGAGCTAGCGGTTCTGCTTAGCTGCAGTCAATATATATGTTTATTAGTCCTCACCGATCTTCCTGCGGAAGTGGTGCAGATGTAGCGCTTGCAGCTTGTGTCCGTCCACGGCGACAGTGCCGCTGTCTGGCTCATAGGCGCGTTGCAACAGCTGCAGTAGCGTCGACTTGCCGCAGCCCGAGCCGCCTACCAGCGCTACAGTCTCCCCCGCGTGCACACGCAGACTCAGCCCTCTCAGGACCTAGACATAATCAGATCATATAGGTTCGTTCAGATAGTGGCACACATAACCCAAAACAGTATAAGTATTGTACAGGGTCCATTTTTTTGGAAATAGTTGATGAAACGATGGTCGACCTGGTAGGAATAGAAAATCCTCACTCACTTAATAAGCACTATTTATATACATAATACTGTGACCGGGAATCACTGGCAACCACGTACCGTTTAAGTCTGTAATAGTGCTAGATAAGTATAGCTTTTTGTAATGAGCTTTCTTTTATAACTATTTATGATCATATCAGGACATCACTTTCTCTCATCAATTCTTTAATAAATAATTTAGAACAGCTTTGAGTTCGTGAACCAACATTAGTTTTGAAAAAAATCATTCTTACCTTCATATCAGGCCTCGATGGATAGTTGAAATATAAATTATCAAACACGATATCGCCTTTAAACGCATCAGGCTTGACTCCAGAATCTTGCAGGGCGTTGATCATGGACTCTCGCTCTAGAAGATGGAAAAGGGACTTGGCGGCTCCACGCGCAGTCGAGAATATTTCCAGGTGAGGGTTGAGCATAGCGATGTTTTGAGCTGCCATGAATGTGCAGAACAGAACCTGGGAAGGTAAATAATAAAAAGATAAACATTTTCATAGTCTTCTATAGTTTAGAAGCTTTTTTCCTAACATTATTTTGTGTTAACACATTAACTTCTATTTGAAGGTAGTCTATCAATAGGAAAGATATTATCTAATCTAAACGCCTCTCCACTTCTTAATTTCAATTGCTGTAAGTCTAGGCACCGTTTGACGGTAGACATGTTTGACGAAAATAGAACACTTTCCATGACGCGAAACGTCAGTTCTATTGACCATATTTGTATTTTATGCATTAGTTGCAACATAGACTCGAGGCATGATAGTGCTCAAAAATTTGCGACCGAGCTTTCTGCAGCGAGGACCAATTTTTACCTTTGTACAAATTGGTCCTCCAACTAGCTATAAACTTGCATGCAACTTTATAGCTAGTTGGAGAAAACATACCTAAGGAATTAATTTTATTATTAAATTAGTTCTTGTTATTAAATTATATCTTTGTATCATACCGTGACCATTATTCCCGGGTGGTAGATCCTCTCCTCGGGGGGCAGCGGCATGTCGTAGACGCAGAGTGCGGCGCCGTAAGCGAACACGATGGCGTTGAGCCCGTAGGTGAGCAGCCAGCCGAGTCCCGCGCCAGCGCCCGACCACGCGCAGCGCCGCTTCGCCGCCGCGCTCGCTCCCGTTAACGCTTCGGAGTATCTGTTTGAGACATAACACTTTACAATCTAGTTGTGATTGAATAATTACTTATTTTTTCTTGATTTCTCTGCGCGACCTTTCTGAAACTACCCAACCCATCTGGTAATAAGCGTTGCAAGCTTTTTTGAGAGGAGTATGTACCTGATAGGTAAACTGCTGAATTGGGACTAGGCTAAGTTAAAAGATATTTTAATTCATAATCTGAGGTTTATGATTAGTTAAAACCTGCAGTTTAAAACAGCCAGTCTTGTGATAATATTAACGAGGTATACATACTTGCTGACTTCGACGTGCTCTCCGGAGTACGCGCGCACGGTACGCACGGCAGACAGCGCTTGCTCCACGATGCGGCCCGCCGTACCGTACGCCACAACTTCCTCCGCCGAACACCGCGTCTGGTTCTGTCAACGTTACCAACGTGTTACAACACTATCTATATGTCATTTCCCTCCGGCAATATATGTCTCTTAGTAAATGGACATCGATTAGGAAAACGCGTCCCACTTTAAACCATATTTACTTTTACCATCAGATGAGATATCGTGGTCAAGCGTGCGCTTTTTACGTAAAACTACTGTTAGTCTAAGTAAGCATAGCATAAAGTACCTTAGCAACAGTGGCGGCCACGAACAGCGCCAGAGGCACAACGGCTAGGCCTGCCAGCGTAAGCTGCCAGCCGTGTGCCAGCGCCACGCTGGACGCAACCAGTACGCTGCCGCCCAGGTATGACGCCATCGCCACGTGCTCGCCGACACCCATTTTTAATTTTTCTGTGTCTCTGTGAAATTCAGTTTTATTCATTGTTTGGTATTAGGTTCGCTATGTTATAAATTTTTAACCG
The DNA here is from genome assembly GCA_034621355.1 of Mycalesis mineus. NCBI lineage: Eukaryota > Metazoa > Arthropoda > Insecta > Lepidoptera > Nymphalidae > Mycalesis > Mycalesis mineus. The sequence continues at coordinate 131,123 of JAXAVZ010000147.1, read as the reverse complement.
ATAAATGTCTATCATGTCTTCAGTCACCAGACATAGCTTGATAGCAACATTTTGCTAGAGACCTTTTAAGTTTAATATAGATATTACGATGATATGAGATTTTCGATATATATGAACTTTGTAAATAGAATCTAAATCTGATGTTTGGTCACATATTATACTTACTCTGTTAGCGTCGATGCGAAGTTCATCGTTGTGTTGGTATCAAAAAATGCTGTCTCTTGACTTAATACTGATCTTAGGAGTTTCCATCTTAACCTTGTTATCTGAAACACAAAAAAGTTTTTTTGTATTTGGATCTATTTCGCTCTGTTTGTAATAGTACAAGAAGTAAGAAATAGATATGGACGAGGAATTCAAAACTTAAATTGTCTACATTACTACCGTTTCCTTTGTATTAGCTCTTGGCGTATTTCCTATGCCGCCTACTTGACTCGACAACATGAATGAATGAATGAATGAATTATTCTTTATTGTACACCAAATGATAAAAAGAAAGTTACAAAAAGTAAATATCTTAAAAACTAATGTACAATTATCGGTCATATCGCTAATGAGCGATCTCTTCCAGACAACTAATGACACGAACTCCTTCCAAAATCCGTAGACGTAGGTCCTGGTAAAGTGGACTTTGCTTTTGAATAGAAAAAAGTGCGGAGACACACCATCCTTCCCGCGGCCCAGTTGGCGAGCGTGACGGCAGCAGCGGCGGCGGCGAGCTGACACGCCATGATGGCGAAGCTGGCCACTGCAAACGCGACTGAGTCCTCCACCAGCGCGTCCATGTGTTGCGATCTATTGCTGCCAGCTCTGAAACAAGAACACAGTATGGTTAGGAACTAGTAGATAACACGTTCTTACTACTCTCTGGCTCTATAGTTGGGAGACCTAGCTCTACATTGGTTCACAGGTTGTAACCGTTGATAACTACTTTTTTGTACATTAGATAGGCTTGCGCTGGATTTATTATGGCTTACGGAGAGCAATGATGAGACATACGCTTGTCTAGAATTCTTAGAAGGTGCAAAAACCATACGTGACAAGAAACCGCTGACAACGTCTAACTAGTGCTAATACGGTGATCAACCGTAGATCGCCACCGCCGCTACCAGCTCGCCGAGCACAGGCAGCGTCGCCAACTTTTACGAATACTCACACTAGTCTGTCCCCTCCAAATATGTGTAGTATGTTCGCGTGGCCAGCGGTGGGTTCCGCCTTGTGTCGCGTGATGAAGAGCGCTGTCAGTTCGCCGTAGATCAGTACCGCAGCCACCAGCCCGCCTGAGCACAGGCAGCCCGACAGCGAGCCGAGCAGTGTTGCCACCTTCTCTACCCATGTTGAATATCGCCACTGGAATCAAAAACACCAATTAAAAAATAGTTATGGATAATATTGAAAGACATTTCTATTTCCTCTCTCTCTTATTCTCTATCTCTCTTACACCGAGACAATAGTTAATAGAGCGAAATCGGCGATTCGTGGTTTCAAAGCATGGGGTACCAACAGTTCAATAATATTAAAAACTTACTTTTAAGACCCCTGGTATAAGGATCTAGTTGAGACCATTTCCACAAAACAGTACAAGCTATATTAGTTCGCAGACGCTGTTAATTTATATTAATTGAAACAATTTCATGATAAAGGCAATAAACAGTGTTGAGGCTTATTGTTACAATTGCTTCGTCAAGACAACATCCAATTGTTTGCTTTTAGAGATCACACCACGAATTTCGAATCTATAAAATAAATAAATATTATAGGACAATTACACACATCGCTGTATAGCCCCAAAGTAAGCTTACTCGTAAGTAGCTTGTGTTATGGGTGCTATGATAGCTGATTGATATTTTTATATATATTATACATAAATACTTATAATATATAGATAAACACCCACTGGAAACCATCCATGCTCGTCACACAAACATTTTTTCAGATGTGGGAATCGAGCCCACAGCCTAGGACGCAGAAGCAGGGTCACTACCCACTGCGTCACACGGCCGTCCCTATTTTGCCCGTGCGCAAAATAGGGATGCCAACTAATACCTACAGATAATTATAGTTAAATTTTTAGGTATTATCTGTAGGAATATTATTGTACGTACAGTCATTTTCGGCTGTTAGCATTCCAGATCGTAATGATTACTAAACATTAAAGTGGGTTCGGACAAACCTAAACCTACTACGTAAATATTTACAGACACAGTTTTGTGTTGAGACATAGCGATGAAAGATAAAATTTGTTTTAAATAATTGAGTGACGTACCTATTCATTACCATTTTCCTGTGATACATTAATTATATTACGAGACATCCTGTATATGTACTTAGGTATAGTGGCAAGTTTCTTGTCGCATTACTAGATCTATGAATTGGACTGCCTACAGAACCCACTTAGCTCGACGGCGCTCACTCGACAGCGATGTGTTGATCAAGACGTAGTGTTTAAATTGGTTGTTATTTGAGATGCAAGTGTTTTATTAAAAGTCCTTCTACTCTAAGAGATAATTAATGGCTGATCTAATTATTGCAATGGCTATTAAAAACTGAGTGATGATGATATACTGTGACAATAGGGACAAGCCGAGGACGTCGACGGCTAAGTATTCACTGCTATTGTTTTTTTAGGTTTTTATTTACTAAGATAGGAGCCGGCTACTCGACATCGTATCGGAACTCTAAATTGCTTGGCAGTACTTCTTCGCCGGTAGGGTGGTGATAAGCTTCAGCCGCAGTCTCCTGCCAGTCAGACCTGGACCAATTAGGAAAATTTCAGACGGACCGGCTGAGAATCGAACCTAGGTCCTCCATCCTATTAATTCACTGCGCAAAATACTACAACACGGAGGCCAGAGACATAAAAGTGAACCAGTTGTCAGTCCGAGCTGACTTTGCATAAAGTATGGACACATCATAAAGGTCGTTGAACTTCAGAGGGGAAAAAGCTCTCAAGTGCAGCCTCACTTAACAAGTTCGCAAACGAATTGAGTACAATCATATCACTTATTGGAAAGTAATATTTACTGACATGTTGAAAATTGACGATGACTCACTTTATAATTTAAGGAAATTGCATTTAAATGGTTTGAAACGTTTTACTTATTTACCTGTTTTTGGCTGTAATTTTTTATATTTGTGCATTACAAATTGCATTTTTACCGATAAAAAGGTAAAATAGAGAATCAGAAGGTATTACGTATTTGGAGATGCAAAATTCAAATACGAAAATAAGAAAAGCGTTTAACTTCAAATATAAGAAAATTAAAGAAAAATAAGGAATGATGAGAATGTTATAAGGAACAGTTGCGATGTTTTTAAAATCAGCAGTTTTAGTTTTGAATTATCCTGTCTCTCCTGTATCGTGTTGCAGAGAGAAAGACAGAGACGTTTCGAGATACAATTTCGAAACTCAGACTGTCGAGTTGTAAAAACTTCATTACAGAATAACGCTACAGGTTGGGTGATTAGACGAGAGATTTTCTCAATTACATAATCCTATCCCGTGCTAAGCCCCGCACTTGACCAGTGTAATTAAAAAAACTATTATAATCGATGAAATCTGACAAATTAGCAATAATTTGTAATAAAACATCTTAACTAATGGCTGATGTGACTGATACCGTATTGTTCTGCGGAACCTTCGGATTAAATAATGATGCACTGTCCGTCGATTATTATTAAATAAATTATAGTTTTCAGGCTAATTACAAAGAAGACTAACTTAATTGACTTACGTGCTACTTTAATCAAGCAACAGTAATAAATGTAAATATAATAAAAACCTGTTATTTCATGACTACTGACAGTTAAAACTGATTTAGAGGTCGCGCAGAAAGAAAGGCGTTGAGTTCTGCGTTCTGGATTCGGCAGCGTGTAGAAAGTAGCTATGACTGCCTGCTATATTTGCGGTGCTATAAAATTACAAACTTTGCTCTATCAGCACGGAATACATAGGTACAAGATACAAGCAGTATCAGTACTCAGGACGGCTGAAAGCATTCTGTCTGTGCAGGTGGGCCCTTTGTTTAGATACCTACTAGATACCTGAATATAATTTTGTATTGGAAAAATATATATTTAAGCCTTTTTGTTTGTGCCTAAGAATGTGATTCACGTATGCAGACTCATTTAATCAGTCTAGACTGAGTGTTTAAAAATCCTATAAACTATGCAAAGGATTTTAATGCGGTTGTTTTCTATATACAGAGTTTTTTCTATATACAGAGACACGCGAAAAAAGTCGCAAACGTCTACTACATAGTTCTTAATTTTTCTACAGTGTTTGAGCACATTCCCATAAATAAAGTACCTAAAATACTGGCATCCAACGTTGTCCCGCTTTCCCTTGGTTATTCCCGCTTGTAACAGAGTCTGGAATGTGGTCGCCTTTCCCGTGCATTCTGCAGGTACTCGCATGCCATAATTGGCCCCGGGTAAACCCCTGAGCCCGCATGCCGGCAACCGGTCGCTAAGTGACTAACTGTTACATCGCCAATGCAGCCGGCTACAGGCTTCATTATATATGATTAATAGATTCTTGTGAAATGAGGAAACTTCTCAATATCGATTTTATGTCGTTAACGTTTTATAATAAAAATACCTAGCTGAGTTTGATCAAAGACTGGGCGATTGAATCCTCGTCGCTTTAATTTTAATTTTACGACTTACAATTAATACGTTTTGTTTTCTATATTTACTTCAATTTAGCAGGTAGGTGCTGCCGATTTAGAATTAATGAGACGTTTTCTTAAATGTCGTTGATGTTTTCTAAGAAAATTCCAGAAAATTTTATCGCCTTGGTGGCAAACACTTACGAGAACTAGGTATGTTCTCACGATATTTTTTATTTCTACTGTTAGCGATTTTAACATTAAAAGTACGTAATTGAAGTTGGCAAAGTTAACTGACTAAAGTAACAAATGTAGTTTAAACGTAAAACGTGTATCTTACTCTTGAACAAGTAATTTAGCTTTAAAAGTAACTTCTTGTAAAATATATGGTGCAATTATGTTGTACAAACCTACCTTTAGGTAATTTACGGGCAATTAGCTTTTATTATTCAAATAGTCTCACAAAACATCACAAAAAGCAAAGGATGTGATATATTGCTCCAGGCAATATTCAACAAACTCAAAAAGGATCAAGTAAATTCATTTGGGTCCATTTGACTATAAAACATCGCAATAACGACCTCCACCTTTTGAAAGTCGTTGAGAAAAAATACAATTATGTTAAATGTTGTATGTATTAGGAAACTCGTGTTTTCCTCAACGACGACCCACAAGGAAATACTACTTGTCATCTTAACCCACTGTAAATGTCAATTTTATATAGAATATTTTTTAACTGTTAGCATGGCAAAATCCGAACCAAGTATCAGTCATCAAGGTTAATTTAGTTTAAACTTTGATCTCTTATATAAACTTATGACTGTTTTTTTATTTTGAAACCTAGCTAAGCTATTCTGTGACTGCCTCGTTAGTCTGGTGGTTAGCGTAAGTGGCTTCGTTCACGAGATCCTGGGTTCAAATCGAGGTTGCGGTATAATTCTACGTTTTTCATTCATCTCTATGAAATTTTCAGGACATTACAAGCCCGGATTTGAGAAGTTGGTGGTGTTAAATCCTCGTGTTATCGCTATAACATTGTTAATTAATTAATAATAAACATTATCATCTCGCCAACGCGCATTAGCGCAGCGTGGTAGGTCTACGCTCCATATCTTCTCTTCTACAAGGATGCCTGGCCACATGTGGGCCGTAAATAGGCTGATAATTTTGAAACTGTTCTTAGAGTAGATTTAAGTCCAACAAAGTTTTAGTTTAATCGAAGAGAAAAGGATAATATTATATTTAAGATATCATTTCATGCTACAGGGCCAAGCTGTTCTTATAGGAACTCTCCTATCGGATACGGGGTTTTAAACTCACCTTGCTGTTTCGATGTGGGGTGATGAATGATGTTTATAATAATACAATAAACTTTTAGAATATTTACAAATACCTTTTTTTTTAAATATCTCAGAACCAATTTATTATATTATAGTCTTACTCAGGACTCGAACTCAGTACCTAGTGACCCTAAGCCACATATACAAACCACTGCACTGTCGAATTAATTTTAAACCCATGGCTATTCATTTTTAATAATTACCTATTTTATAACCTACGATACGATAGTAAAATAGGTAATTAATAATTATCTATTACATAATTATTTATTTTTACATTGAAGGAAAAATTGATACCACGACTTGACTCTCTTGTAAAATATTTAATATTGACCACATACACAGGCATATACCTATTACCCATCTATGTACCTACTACTAGACCTGGACACCAGAGCCGTAACCAACAATTTATGCGCCCTGTGCCAGCGTGCGTAACTGCGCCCTACAGAATTGTAACTGACTCTAAATAAGGCATTGTTTTTCTAAGGTCTGATCTGCGTCCTGCGCCTGACCACCGCTGGCACTGCCCTAGTTACGGCAGTGTTGGACATACGTACTAGCACATATATTCATTTCATATTTATATTATTTAATAAACATGTAAATATTTAAGTCGACCTCGTTGGTCTTAATGTTGGTGGTAATGTTTAGCCTATCCGCCTTCGATCACGAGGTCTTGGGTTCGTCGAATCCCGGGTCGGTTCACGGAATAATTATGAGTTTTTCATTCTTCTATGAAATTCTCACTAAATTCCAAGCCCGGAGTCGGGAAGTTGGTGGTGATACACCCCCGTGCCTCGGAGAGCACGTTAAGCCGTCGGTCCCGGTCACTGTCATCAATATCTGATAGTGATCGTTAATAAACGAAACATTATCACCCTAAGCCCGCCAATCCGCATTGGAGCAGCGTGGTGGGTCTACACTCCATATCCCCTCTCCGATAGGGAGGGAGGCCTAACCCTGTAGTGGGCCGCTAATAGGCTGATAATGATGATGTAAATATTTGAAATTGACTTGTTAGATTAGTATAATTTTCTTAATCAATTTATGAAATAATTTAAAATTATATTGAAATCGTGTTCAATCGCGAACAGATTAAATAACATCAACGTAATAAATGAATGAAGTGAACCCGTAATGTCCGAGCAATCAATGAAGTAGAAGCGTTTGTAAAACCGCATTTCATTATACCTAACCATACACGTTTAGATTTAATAACACCATACTCTACATAATTGACAATTATCTTTTCCATACTGAACTACGTCTCAACTGAGAACACGAGTAGGTTATATTGAAAAAATATTCAACAATATTTCATCACAACATATCATCATCATTACCAGACGGTGGACGTCCACAGCTGGACATTAGCCTTTTTTAGGCAGGTGAGGCTGACGTGCAGGTTGGCTGGGAAGGTCGACTGGTACTAGGCCCCCTTAAACCCTTATCTTATTCAATTTTAAAAACTTTTTATTCATTTACCTAGTAAAGTCTTACTACTTACTAAGAGTTCTTTTAATTTGCATTTATAATAGGGAAGATGACTGATATAAAAATACTAGTGTTTTATATATTTTTTTAATCCGGTTTTAATAACAAATAAAATTATGAAAAAAATAATTTAAATAACAAAAAGTTACCTATAAGACTTTAAAATAATATTAATAATTAGACAGAGACAGTCTTACACTGCTATGACGTTATAGCATGTGACGTCATAGTAGCTCAGAACAAATTTTCATTTTGCAAGAAAAGGACAGAAGATATCTACATCAAGATTTAATCGATTATAACTTTGGATATCTTTGTCTGCTTTTTTCAATGTGAGTTATTACATTTATTCTACTTATAAAGCAAAAATGTTCGAGTCATCTTCCATATTTTTAAGCCCATAACCATAACGGTGGTAATTAAAGTATAAAACCTACATACCTACTTGTTCTTAATTTTTATACGCACCTATTCTGTGCTAAAACTAAAGTTATGAGTGTGCCAAATCAAATGTTCACACATAATTATCCTACTACAAACTCTTCTGATTGTAGTTATTGTTGTCATCTCACTATTATTTATTAGTATAATATATTCATTAGTATATTATTACATATTTATTTATTAGTATCAAAATACGTCTAGTTGTATGTACTGTACTGTGGGTATGTAAATAGATAAACTGGCTTTAATATCGTTTATAATATCTTTATATTAACACTAGCTATGACACGTGGTTTTACCTAGAGAGCCCGTATATATGGTTTTCGTAAATCCCGAAGTATTAAAAGAGTAAACTCAAGTTAAATAAAAAGTACGGTAAAATGGTAATCTTAAGACACTTATAAAAATACATACTAATATTATAAATGCGAAAGTTACTCTGTCTGTCAGTTACTCAATCACGTCTAAACTACTGAACCGATTTAAATGAAATTTAGTACAGAGATAGTTTAGAGCCTGAGAAAGGTAAATAATAAGCTAACAAAACAGAATTTTCATTCGTTACATAATTATGTCATAAATTGTTATAAAAGTTCGATTTAATAAATATTTCGAAGTTATTTGTGCCAATGAGAAGGAAGGAAGGAGCATAATCTTCAGAATTATCGATTAAGTTTTTTTACTTGTATTACAAGTTATATTATTATACGTCAAGGCAGCTGTTCAACTTAACTATACTTATGCATAAAAACGATTAAAATGTATTCATATAAGGAAACCTGTATTACACGTGCGAGGCAACCTGAACCCAGTTATTTATTATTTTATTAATGAATATTATTAATTTGATGCCTGACGATTCTGTTGGATACATGGATGCCTGGCGGATAATTTCAATTAAAACTCGGTAAAAATGTTATTAATGGTAGGAGGAATGTTAATAATAAAGAATTCGAATAAACCAGTTTTATGATATTTGATTTGAATAACCAAAATTGTAAAACTTCAGTAAATTATTGCAAAAAATAATAATAACGAATGCAATTAATGCACACTGTTTATTTTTGTTATTCAAATTATACGATTTTTTGTAAAAATGAGATAAAATTTAAAGATTAGGTACGATATTTTAGGATAAAAAAACAGGAAGTAGCTGTGTATATAGTTGATTTGATCTGAATTCTAGTGATTGGTATATACCTGAGTGCAGTGAAGTCCCGGATTTAACTCTTTTTACCAATAAGTTTCGAATCGCTTTCAATGATCGCTTTCATTAGATACTCTGAATTTGTTAACTGTAAAAAGCAGCAGATATCCACATAAGCCTGCCATCCATATTGAAACAGCGTGGTGGATTTAAGCTCTACATGCACATGTAGAAGCTTTATAAGAGGCTAGTTCTTTTATTAGGTTATTCAAATAGGCAAATAATAATTACAGTATCATCAGATTTCGTGTCACAAAAAATTGTGATCCTATAACGATCAATCAATGTCACATCGGTTATGATCCCAGGTCCGCGCGGTCAATTCCGAGGGCAACAACTAGTGAGTCACCATAATCGTTCACCAGAACATACCAACTTGTTTTGTTTTTGCATATTACGCAATTCAAGATTGTGACGAGGAAGGAAAACTATTTATTAGTGTGAACACGTACACACAGACAAGCCGTATAATAGCAATAGCTCTGTGGTCAGTTAGACTCAAAGTAGAAATGTAATGGGTTCGATTCTCGTCGGATGAACTACACTGCTAAAGTGGCAGTTTAGGGTTTTCTTCTAAAGAGCAAAGAAGAATTTTGGTCGTGTGAAATTGAAAAATAAATCACTTGCGTTATAACGATAGTTACGAATAATTATTTATTTATTATTAGTGTATCTGACTATCGATGAAGCAATAAACATATGAGAGTCTCTGCAACCCAAAAACTGCTTTCGCTAAAGGAGGGAGGAGGGGACACTGCGATTCGATCACATAAAATGCATAATTGAATTTAACAAATGAATCATGGTAAATCTATTTTAAACGCTTGAAACAAAATTTTCAGCTAGTTTATGGGGGATACTATAAATAAAATTTTCATCAATTTAATGGAGAGACAGAAAGTTACAAAACTTAATTAATTAGTCTGGATATTAACGTCGGTCATGTGATGCGCCTACGGGATCAGAGATAGACGACGAGGGTGGCTGCTTGGGCAGGTCCACAAGCGAAAAGAAGGAGAGGTAGGCCTGTAACTAGTTGGGAAGCCGACCTCAGAAAAATAACCGGCCCAACTGGAATCGGGTAGCCCAATCTAGAGAGGACTGGATATCTTTGGAGGAGGCCTTTACCTACAGAGGGGTTCTTGTAGACTAAATTGTAAAATTAATACCTAAATTTTATTTTATTTCTTTTTGTAAATCTGCACGAAATAAAAGGCTTTTTTATTTTTTATTTGTTTTTATTTTTTTATTTATTATTAACATCAGACATAAAATTAAAAAAAAATTCTCCTAATATTTTATTAGTCTTTTGTAATTTTATTCAATGTGCAAGATATGTTCGGTTTTTTACTGTTACGATCGTATACAGTAGATGATAGATAGTGGAATAATATTGTTTTATCATTTATTTTGTGGTCTACACGTTTGTTTATTGTGGTTTGTAACTTAGTAGCGCTGATACTATCTCATATCATAATGTTACATTCGCACGATGATAATATTGTACTCATATTTTCCTATCTATGAGTCATGTATTTAAATAAAATTCAATTATTTTGCTACTTTGCTTATGTTAAACTAAACATATGTTAGTATGCAGAAAAAGATATAACATTTATAAATGATAACTTCACCCTTCTGAAATGTATTATGCATTCCTGTAAAAGATTTCAACGCGCAACAGTGTCGAATGATTTTGTTTTGATTTTAATTTAGCTTACTAGGAAAATAGTACAAAATTTTTAGTCGAAGTAGGTCATTAATATTAAATCTTTAGGGCAGACAGTGCGTTTACAAAAGTGTGGATTACGTCGAGTGTGATTCCTATCCTACTCCTATATATAGTTGAGGGTTGGAGCGTTTAACTCCATATGTATAAATAAGTATTGTATATTGCTGCTATAAATGGGAACACTCAAGTTCATTTGTGAGACTTTATTTGATTACAAATAAAGCCTCATATCAAAATCTCTCGAGAATGCCGAAATGTATTTAAGGGGTTTCTGTCGGATTAGGGAAAATTGCCTTTAGTATTTGCAGAAAGAAAAAAAATTTGTTTTTAAAACGAATAGAACCTATGACCTCTTGTTGTTTAAGTCCTTAAATGCCGAGCTATTGGCGATTGATAATCTACAATATATGTGTATGTATGTACATATATAAGCGAAATACCATTGACTGACATCAAAAGATTTCTTTTCTGTTTCTGTCTTAATTAATAACTTAAGAAAGCTATTGAATTGATTGACTCGTCTAACATACCTACCTACTTATTTCATAATGTAAACTCTCACTAAGAACGGATTTAAGGATTCTCCTGAAAACCAGGATACAGCTATTTTTATTGTTTATATGCAGCTAGGAGTTAAGGTGCAAAATCGTCATATAAAACGCATGTTATTCGCCACCTGAATATACAATTATGAGAATAAACAGTAAACAAGTACGTAGTTATTGATCGGACTATAAAGGAAGTTTCCGTTCCACCTGCCGTGAGGTGGTCGTATCGATTCGCGAGCTCGGGTCAGCTACGTGACGCTAATAGTACGGTGTGTTATAATTCTCTTAAAATAAAGTACACTAGACCAACTGTAGCTACTTATGAGCATGCCATTTGAAAGGTTTCAGTCACGATAGCTTAGTAGGAAAATAGTACAAAATTTTTATTTAATGTAGGTCATTAAAAACTTTAAGGCAGGCAGTGCGTTTACAAAACTAAGGATTACAGTAACTAAAGATAACGAAGAAAACCAATTATTCTTCTTGTTTTTTTTTGTTTAAAAACGGGAGGTCCAGCCAGATTTTATTATCAATACCTTTAAATGGCTTGCGTTATTCGTTATTTCGAGCGACTCCTTGGTCGTATGTAGGTAAGTTCCGATGAAAATTACCGAGTTCGAATTTTACAGTTTACTCATACATGGGGGATCGCTACTTCATAAGCGTACATTAAATATCTGCAGGTCGACTATATAATGTATCGTATCGTATAGTTTCAGACAGAGAGAGATAGGGATGACATCGGTATTCGCACTGTCGAATTGTCGTTATTGAATCTGATTCTATAACAAAACGCGAAATTGTAAGCTTCGAATTCGGTTCTACCATTTTTTATCTTGGTATCGTGTGAGATAGGGAACGTGAGTGAAAATAAATAATATAAAGAGGGAGAATAACATTACTCAGCGTAAAGATAGCGGGATGCGACTTTTAAGTATACTAGGTTAAGATAAAACACGTCATTGTTATCCTTAAGATTTGTCAACCAGTAATCTGCAACCGATGCAATAATTTATATTCATAAAATATATTATACCTCATTCATATCATAAACTTCTGCAAAACGTGATTTTGTTTCCAATAAAGCAAATAATTGCGCATTCAAATCCATAATATGGATAAAATGAGATGAGTTTTATTAAAATATTCCGTTGATGACATCCTTCCACACTACGGTTATTAAACTTTAGTATATGATACCATATATAGAGGACATTTACGTAAGATTTGACGCAGGTTTTGCGATTTGGTTGTGTAATGATTGTGCTAATTTGTATTATAAAAAAAACTATGCTGATATGCTGATGATCGTAAAATTAAGTATTTATTTCATGGGTATCTCACTGTCATAGCATTGACGTTTATATAAACGTTTTATTTACATCAGGGGTTAATAAAGAGAATTCCGTTTTTTTCCTTGTAAAATACGCAAGATAAATTATTACCGTTATATACCAATTATTTGCAGTTTTGCGAAAAACAAATCTAACGCAACGAGCTGTATAAAATTGGTATTTCTACTTGTCTACTATGTCACGCATTTAATCGCTTACAAAACCTGAAACGGAAAGTAATTTTTTTCACTTTGAATTTTTAATCTTTTATTTATAAAACTTAGGTTCAAATTAATTTATGTGCAAAAACCGGTATTACTAACCAGGAAACAACTAATACTGCGAACAAAACCGATTCTACGAATTAACGTTACTGGTGACGTATCGCTATGTATTTTATATGTAACTTATTTGTTATTTTTATATCTTAACATGTTGATGGGAATCCCGTTACCTTCCTTATAGCGTGAGTTGATTCATGCCGTTTAATATGTTAATTTATTGGGTAGAGTTTGACTACTACCTGTAGATATATTTAACTCGATTATTTGATTATTACCTGTATAAAGATACATTCAGTGTTTGATACTAGGTAGGTATATGATGATAGCTTTGTTCTCCTTCAAGAAGTATGGCCCATTATGTATAGTGTGCACTCTGTTTCATCCGTGTAGTGCCGGTTCTCGTGGGATACAAATTTGTATAAAAAGTAGCAACTGACTGCAAATATTAATTTTATGTTTATAAATTACTTGAAAAGTGTAAGGCCAGGCTCTGCAGTGTATTTGACGTTCTTTTGTAATTGAGTATTTAGTGGGTACCCTGGTTTAACTGAGGAGCAAGAATCGTTTGGATAGAACTACTCTTTATTCCGGAGGAATGCGTAAATGCATTTCCCAGCGTAAATAAAAGGCTTGATTTTTGTATTATAAAATGGTTACTTATAATACAAAAATGCAGCTCAAAGCCTAATTATTTTAATGGTTGGGGAAAAGTTACGACAATTGATTGATTTGAAATTGCTTTTGTAATTAAGTATTGTTTGTTGTCCCAATCTTCAACTAAGGCGGAAGAACAGTTTGAATATAATCTATTATTTATACCTGCATGCGATTCTACTGTAGGTAGATATTTTTATTACTTTAAAAAGTGTTGTGTTCCTTGCTTGTAAGTTATATAGGTAAAAGTAGGCTATCTCTATTAAACTTCATGTGTTTTAATGCGAGAAACATGAATATCAAAGTCTATGTGTATCGATTAGTAAGGTCTTCGGCCGATTTGTAGGACATATCATATAAAATAAAAATAAAATATAGTTTATTTGGAACAAATTCAATGTACAAGTGAAAACAATGATCCCACATAAGTTAAAAACTGTGTTGTGGTGATCATCCCCTCCATAAAATACACAGTTACAAAAATAGTTCCACGTTGGAAACAATAAATTATTAATTATAGGCACGAAATTATATTACAAAAAATACAAAAAGGTGAGTATGTAGGTGCGTGCGTGTGTGCGTGTGCGTGTGTGTGTGTGTGTGTGTGTGTGTGTGTGTGTGTGTGTGTGTGTGTGTGTGTGTGTGTGTGTGTGTGTGTGTGTGTGTGTGTGTGTGTGTGTGTGTGTGTGTATCTGTGGTAGTGTACGAGCCTTAGGCTAAATGAAATAAGCTTACGTCCGACTCGCGCAAAAACTGCATAATTCGGGTAATATGAATAAAAATATAAAAATATTGGATATAAATTCCTCGATAACGTAGTATTGTTCTGGTCAAAGAATTTTTGTTTTTGCAATATTACGCAAGTTAGAGGATAGATGTTAATATATTATTTATTATAATATAGACTTTACCACTTAATAATATAGTGTAGAAGTATGATTGCCGTTCGGTGTGATTTCGTGGGGCAAACAATTTGATATATATAAGAAAGAAAAAGAAAGAAAAGAAAGTATAGTTATGTATATAGTTAAACTTCGTGTATATTATATTAAAATAATTATTGAAATGTTTATACAAGATAGAAAACAAAACCAATATAAGATACATATTGAAATTAGACTAAATATAAACAAAAAAATGTCAATTCTAATTAATCGACGGATAAACACAGCATAAGTGGCTTGGTATTTTTGGAGGTCCTTTTCTACGTCAACCTTCTTGATACGATAAAAAAGTATATATACCTATCATGACTAATTACAAATTATTAATATTAATAAGATCATACAGTAAATTCGTGGTAACAAAAAACCTATTGACAAAAGCATAATGAATTATCAACAGCTTTTTGTGCGCATTTTTTTTTCAATCTGTCATCGTTAAGGATTTCGCTAGCAGCTAACTTTTAACCGACTTTACGTAATGTTTGAGTTTTTACGTTTTACAATGGGTAACAATATTGTTATAAACCCAATGTAATACAGCTACCTGTGTTTTGATATTATTATTTTTTTAAATATAGAATGGAAACAGGCGTTACTTTGCGTAAGTTCATTATAAATAGTTATATTTTATATATAATCATTATTATATGTATTTTGTTATATTCCAATTGAAAACTGTAGAGTAAACATTTCCTGCTGAAGATGCTCTGATTTCGGAGTGCAACCGACACGTCAAGGAATAATGTCGCTTGGGTTAAAAAAGCAAAAATGGTAAAACAGCAAAAAGAATGAACTTATAAACAGACGGGTAACGTAAATGACTGCTGTAACTTGTACCAAAAAAAAAAAATTATGTAGCACCTACCGATGTAGTTCAATAACCTGTTGATTAGTTTCTTAAATGTGTTTATTACGATATTGTTTTTAAAATTTTACTTACAACTGTGTTTCAATTGCAGTATCATTTCATTTGCCTCCTTTATTCTTATTAATAGACACCGTTTTTCGCGCTTTGTCAAGTGAACCTCGCTCCTACGCGATCGATTTTATATTCTCTATCTAACAACCCAGTTTACATGATTGACCTTAAATTTAACTTGTGTCAGTAATACAGCAGTGAAAGGGCATATCCGTCTAGTATTCTAGATAAAAAAATAAGAATGATTGGCGAAAAATTCAATGATTTTGCAAAAATACCTACGAATTAATTCCTTATTGAATGCTCCTAAAAAGTTATTACTGGGTGATGATTTTATGGAATCGACAAAAATTTAAGTCCTACTAAATTTTTTTACTTGTTGCTTTTATTATCATAATCACCCTAATTTTGGGCGCACTGCAGAATTTCGCGTTCCTCTTTCTAGGGATTTTAGATTAAACTTAGAACTACCATGCTGTCCCAACGCGAGTCAGTTAATTGGCGGTGATAAGGTCCGAATCAGTAACAGTAATAAAAAGTTTATATTGAATCTAAAAAATACGGTTATAAATGAAAAAGTTAATGGTGTTTGCTCAAGTTAGGTCCGCAAAAGTAATTGAATTAAAATACTGGTGTATGTTTTATTGTTGTTCTGATATTTTTTACATTTCAGTATTTCATGGATGGTTGAAGGCACATTCGTCTAAAGTTCACTGTAACTGTAGTAAATAGCATGTAAAAATTATAAATAACCCAAGGTGAAGTCGTTCTCAGTAGTTTATTTCAGTAATATTCGTTTTTGCTGCGTAGTGAGCAATCCATTTATTCATATTATAGATCTAGTCGTAATCTGTATATTAGACTTTCTCTGTAAGTTAGACTTTCTCCGCCGCCTGAGCGCTTTTGAGCTACGCCAGTGTAAATACTTAAATAGAAATGTTCTTGACACTACTTTACTTCCCCTGGTTTAGAAAATACTAAAGAGTCTTAATGGTGCTGTTCTTTCTTACTCACGACTACCTATTCTAATTTACCGCTCTTGTCCTACTACAACAAAAATAATTTATTTCAAATAGACTTAGTTTCAACTATTGAAACGTCACGTTATATTATTTGTAACTACTCTCTATAGTAGGGGAGCCCAGGATGCTAAATGGGGATTTACTCGAGCGTCGTAGAGACCTATTGGGTTGCAAAGCTTAGGTGATGAGAAGAAAAAAATGTTATATGATATATACCTTTACATCGGTGGGGGAAGCGGCTATAAATTTTTAAATATGTAAAAAAAAACTGTTGTATGGACATTCTCGAGCGCGTCAGATATTGATAGCATCAATGCCCTACGTATTTGTGTTAATGTACGTATAATAATCTGATCGTTTGCATGATGTGGGTGGTTGTATGTAAGGGTTGAAAATGAAAAAATAAAAAAATTAATCGAGCGCGTCAGATTTTCTAAAGGAGTGTTAAGTGCACCACAAAAAAGCTCTCATTCACTAATCTGACGATTTCGATGGGACGCAAACTCGCGGCCATTATCATAATGTGCAAAAAAATTCGCCATTTTGAAATACTCAAGCGCGTCAGATTAAGATATATATGGTTCATCTTTATGTTCTAAACGTACTGTCTCATAATCTGACGATTATCTAGAGGGATTCGCTTAATCTGACAAAAAGAAAATTAGAAAAACGGTTCACCTCAAAGGCCATCCCTGCAACTTCCCGCTAATTCCATTCCTGGACGCTTAAAATTGTACTTATGACATTTTTGAGTTTTATCTATAGAAACATTATTTGCATATGAGCTCTCCCAGCTCGAACGTCTGATAGAAGTTTCAATAAATCGCAATAACTTTTGAATGGATCAAGCAATTTTCACGCGGTTGACGGCATTCGACGCAGTTTTATTATCCTCATAAGTAATTTTGCAATTTTTATTGATCGAATCACAAATTTCGGAGTAATCCCGAAAAAACACTTTTTCGGGTTTCTTTCGTTCACAATATCTCTCAAACGAATCAATCGATTTTGACTAGCTTGGTGGCGATCGATGTGGTTTTTTAAGCTCAAAGCCGGATTAGTTTTAGAAGTTGATAGATAAAGCCGTTCAAAAGTTATTCCAAAAAAACTACTTTGTAAAAAAATTTTTTTTGAGATTTTTCAAAATTTCTCAAAATCTATCGGTCCGAATCGGTTCAAATTCACAGGAAATTTAATTTTAAGAATAATCTTTAGAACGCCGTTTAGTAGATTCCGATCGGTTTAGTCGTTCAAAAGTTATAAGCGAGCTGCACGCATTTAACTTTATCGACGAATTTTCGTTATTTCGGCTTGCGGAAATCGTCAGATTATATATTTTTCATTATTCTTGAATTATTTCCTTCAAAATAAAAAAAAATTTAGCTACGCTCGAGAATGTCGACTTGACGTTTTTTTTTACAACTTTGCTGCCCTCCCCTTTCTTTACGTCGCTCTCAAATTGTCAGATTAGTGGAATATACACTTTTTAGGATGTAATTAACTCACCCTACCTTAATCTGACGCGCTCGAGAATTTCTGATGGCCAATTTTTTCTGATCCTGTATCCTTCACGGGCGGCCTTAGATATGGGCCTCATGTTTCGTGGAGGTACTTAACTGGGTACAAGGTATCCCCCTGTATATTAATCTGCCGCGCTTTAGTAAATCCCAAAATCCCCGCTTGGGCTCCCGTACCACTACTCTACCACGGGAACTCTGAAGGCAGGCACTACGCTGGGGGATTTCTAACAATTTTTACCGATCTACAAATACTATATTCTTTCAACTTCAATCTTCAATCATTCTAGTATGTTAAAGTTACGTCTTTCAATATTCATTACAATTAAATGAATAAATAGAATGATCAACTTATTTCATATTGTCGGAATATGCTTGTGCGACTATTCGTATCAGTTTAGAGAGAAAACATAAAACAAACAAGCATTAAGGTAAAAATAAACAGATCTGGATGAAAACTGATAAATAGAGAGATATAGAACTGTGGAATAACCACCTGTCATCCTGATATTCCTCGAGAACCGGAGATACAAGCATATCGCAAGGCACATGCAGGTAGTTATTATTACGTTAAAATATTACGTAAGCTATCAAGCAGTCTATTTCAGATAAGAAATAGGTAAGTTGTTTTTCCTCATTTGTGGTAATTTACATTATGATATTTTATAATTTTTGTATGATATGCATAGCGGGGAATTTTAATGATCACAATTGTTTTTTCTTCATCACGTTTTTAGACGTAAAGTATGATGGTAAACATATGTTTGATCATTAGTATGATTACATGTGATAGATCATTTGCCGGTACTAGCATTATTTTATTTGCTTTAATTAAAATAATAGAAGAAACATAATTATTATTTGCCTTCACCCGCTTATATTGTTTGTTGTGGATCTGTTTTTTGTACTACATCTCTCATCTAATGTTGAGAACGGTTAATTTATTATTTATTATAATTCTAACTGGACTCTATTCGGACCGTAAGCTTTTCCTTTTCAAAAGAACCATTATTTAATTTCACATGTTTTTTAGTGAAGTGTTTTGTAGGTTAATCGTCACACTGAACATTCATTATAACTGGGGTGTGATTGTGTTTAGTTTTTACTATATTTTGTCTGTAAATGCAATGTACCTTCCGGCTTCCGTGCCGTAATTGATGATTCAATATGTGACGCAGTTTTAGCACCCATTTGATAGCATTGATTTGGAGTTAGCTACCTATAATAATGCGCTGTCCTTGGACCAGTCCTTTCTCAAATTATTTTTCAATAATGTTGTTGAGGTTATTTTCTATACTGCCTATAATAAACCATGTTTTCTTAGAAGTCCTGTTTATTAAAAAAGGAAGTATTTTGATACAAAGGTCAGAGGAATCTAAATTACTGACCATATTTTTGACGTCTTGTAAAATACCAACTGACAGTATGTTACTACTACTACTGCAACTACATTCCTTTCAGTAAATAAAAAAACTAACTTTTTCGTGTTAATAGTAATGGAGTGGTTTTTATAAACAGCGAAGTTTAAAGGAACAAACAGAATACAATTTTTTTTTCATATTTGCCAAAAATTAAGAGTTAAAATAAGTATTAGTAATTAAGTCTTCTCATTACAATATGCCACTGGACAAATTCAGATTTAACCTTAGGTTAAGGAGTCTAGTGTTTACATTAAAATATTCGTTAATTTCAAGTTTCGATTACACATCTGCACGGCGGTAGAGTCTAGCTCTAGAGTGTGAGCGGCGTCCCTGATTTAGTTGAAGTGTCTTTAATCTAAGCGTCTATTCTATTTATATTACGTTCAAATATTTTGAGTTTAATGATTTAACTGTTCAAACACTTGCGGTACGAGTGATGTGAACTTGGGCGCCGAGGTTACTGCCGTTAGTTTTCGTCATTCAATTTAAGACAGGCTCGGTTGTAATCAAAAGTCATATATCAGATCTGTAAGCCTGATTTTGACTGGCTAACGAAAGAGTGCATATTTTCGAGCGAATGCATAATATTATTTTATGTACATGACACGCTCTTTAAATATAAAATTAAATAAATAAATAAATAAATTAAATAAATAATATCTCTTGTAAATCAATCATAGCTTCAAACCGATTGGTAGATTTCAGCGTGCCTAATACTAGATGTCGATAATACAATAAACTGAACCAAGGATTAACTAACAAACACTAATTTTTTTAAACGAAAATGTTTGGAAACAGGTGATTTTTGTTGTGTTTTCCGACCTAGTCAGCAAAAACGACTATTCCTAGCCGATTTTGTCGACCAAACATTTAAGAGCAAGGCTTATCCAGCTGCGTCAGATGAATGACATGGACATTTCCAGGAACCCTTATGATTTAGTTTTCTGTCATCAAATTTACCTCAAATACCACCGTCCACCATTTAACAATAATGTGAAAAACCACTATGGGTGAAACCCACAACACTGCTGAATAGATAAAAATCGACGTTACACGTATGCGGGTGTGGAACTCCTACGATTTAACTGATTGTAATCTCACTACGTCGCAATGCTTATATCTATCATAGGTATTTTGGTGTCAGAAGAACTGGCTTGTTTTTGCGCAAAAGATCAGCCTGGCTATCCAACGCGGAAATGCAGCTAGTGCCTATTCTGGCCACCATTTCATGTAGGCATGATTTGCATAATTATTAACCTTACCTCAAGCGGCGCAAATACAATAACCTCGTCGGAGATTACGTATTTGAGCCGTTTAGAGTTGAAACGCTGGGCCCGTGGGGTCCAAATACTCGTTTTTTTATAGAGAATATCGCAAAACGATTGTTCGACACCTCCCGTGATCAGACGGCTGGCCTCTTTTTAGGTCAGAGGATCGGCATTGCCATTCAACGTGGCAATGCCGACCCTTTTCGAGTGGTAAAGTGCCCAGCCTTCTTCTTTACCACTCGACTCTGATTCGGAGGAATACTATGACACCTGAGTTTTTTACTCTTTTTTATTTTGTTTTAATTGATTTTTAGTTTAGGTTACTGTAGCGGTTAAGCATTTCCTTTTTTTATTTAATTTTAAATTATTTTATTTATATTTAAGTTATTCCGATTTCCTCAATAAAGTTTGTTCAATAAAAATATACGTTACTTTATCGAACAACAAAACATGATTGCTTATTTTGTATTTCTGCATTATTGCAAGCGACAACATAACCCAGATCCGACAATAACTTTCAACGTATTCACTCTAAAACCGAAACACCCTCAGAAGATGTTACACTTTACAATGTTATACTGCATTAGTGAGTCACACACGCGTAATCGAAATACATCAATTATTCATTATCCGTTTAGGATGAAGTAAATAAAGTAATAAGGTTATGTGTAGATAGCCTTAAACTTGAACGCGGCGGCGCGCCGACCGATCTAACCTGTTTCTCGTTGCGTGGACGACATTACCGACTGCTATTTGCGAATGACTAGCGAAGACCACTGATTTTTCCCGCTAACTGAGCGAAGTTGAGATAAATATTGGTAAGGTCGACGGACGGTAGTGACCGAACAGTTTAGAAGCTTATTTTTTGAAGAAGGTATGGCTTTGGAAGAAGTAAGGTGAGAGATCAACGATACAAACGTTGATCTCTCACCATTGTAAACTACATGAAAGTCAGGTAAGAAAAACGCATTATTAAATTATTTCGAGAGTTGCAGGGTAATGTTCAAAAAACCGTTGCTAGCAGACAAAGGTACGCTATAGTTACCTATGTTATACGATTAGAGATTTGTGGTCTATATAAACAATATATGTACAAACAAAACATCTCAACATACTTAACAACAGAGGAAAAATTTTGAAATCTGAATCGTAGCTACCTATACCGGTTTTTGAAGGAAGCTGCGTTTTTTGGATGACATACCTCGGCCTCAATTATTTCGGAACAAAAACTTGCGTCGAAGACGAAGTTCATATGCTTTTACACCTACCTGATTGTATAATGTCAAATTCGGTATAAAAAGCTTCAACGTTTTTTATCATTTTGCAATATATCATGTTTGACTTAGTTGCGTTGCGTTTGAGGTAATAAAAAATTTACGACATGCTTGAAGTTTGGATAATCGACATCATTTTACGATTTTTCTAATAATAGGTTGCCTAGTGCCTACCTATTCTACCTATATATCTTCATAATGCCTTTGCTGTTACATACATCTTCGATCAGCTATTGAAGGTTTTAATAGAATATCATTGTGTTAGGTAATATTTGACTCTGTAACTATCAATTAATGTAGTGCCGTAATTTGTCTTTTATGCGCCCGGTGCGCGTGTGTTCCTGTCTGGAAACTTTTCGAAACAATAAAAAATTCAATTGTCCTATTTTCATAACAAGGCTGGATCTCAAAATCTCATAATCTGTAGCCGAATAAGCGCCTGTTGCACAAACGAGGCACCGACCTCTATATCAGACTACTTCAAGCAACTAAACTAAAAAGCAATCCCAAATCAAATGACTACGAATTTAAACAATGTTCACTGCATCTCTTATTATTTTTATCATCCTCAGAAACTAATTAAGTAATGTATAATTAATGAATAAATCCTCTAATCGCCCCAACAGCGAGTAACGCACATAGCAACTTGTAGATTAGTCCAAACGTGCATTATTCTGTGTTCTCACGTCACACAATGATGTATTCCGATGACCCTGACGAACATCTGCTAATTAAGTGCATATTTTTGACAAAACTAATACTTGTGCATACTGCTTATTATATTAGTCTCAATGACACGACTAAATCTTGATTGTCTTGGTTTAAACAATATTATAATTTAAAAAACTTTTTAAAACAAGCTTTTATTATAAATAGGTACTCATCGATACGAATCAAGCGGAGTCCAAATTCGGTGGGATTGCGTATTTTCATTTCAGAATTTTATGATCATCTTCAAGTTGCAGCATTAAATCAACTATTGTCATAATATTTCATCGTCACACCGCACACGAGATACATATGCATTCAAAATTTCGGGTCAATTGGAAACCGTGTGTCTAATTTCACATACAAGTGGCTCTAATTTAACATACAAAAATTTATTACAAACATCGGGACATGTGAAACTAAATAGAAGTTTGTAAATAAAGCTTTGTTGTAGGCTTGTAGGTTGCTTTTGTTCTTGATTCGTAAGAAAGGTTTCTAAGAATAGTTAATAATGTGAAATGCTTTTCCGGCGTCAGTTTCCAGACTCGTACGATATATATATATATATATATTTTTTTTTACGACTACAAGTTGGCCCTTTACTGCTATCACACCTGATGTTAAGTGATGATGCAATCTAAGATGGAAGCGGGCTAACTTGTTAGGAGTAGGATGAAATCCGAACCCCTATCGGTTTCTACACGACATCGTACCGGAACGCTATATCGCTTGGCGGTACGTCTTTGTCGGTAGGGTGGTAACTAGCCACGGCGAAAGCCTCTCACCAGCCAGACCAAGGCAAATTAAGAAAAATCTCAATCTGCCCCACCGGAAATCGAACCCAGGACCTCCGTCTTATAAATCCACCGCGCATACCACTGCGCCACGGAGGTCGTCAATATGCACCTAATGGGATCTTCTATGCGTGCGCTTTACAACTGTTATTTCATTTTTACTTTCGAAAAGGCATGATTGTAGTCAAGCGCAACACAAAAGGCACAGATAGTGAACGAGAATTTCTATTAGTTCATCTATAGTTTTTGCAGCTGGGAAAAATAGACATTTATGCATTGATGCAAAGAAGCTCCTTAAAAAGTGGTTTTAGCAATTGTTTCATACTCGAAATTATGTTTTTATCTACTTTTTCTACAGCAATTATGCAGGCAGTGAAATTTTAGGAAGTATATAAAAAAATCCAATGAAAACGCGAGTTGTTTTGTTTGAGAGGTTAAAAACCGATACGTAAAAAGGTGTAAAGAGCGATAGTGTCAAAAGTAGTTCGACAAACAGACAAGTTGACGAACGACTTTCTATATAATGATAATAAAAGAAACCGATGCATTTCCTTTATAACTGGAACAATACGACTATACAGACCACACTAACGATATATTGCTTCTGGTTTAGTCATATACAGATTTTTCGCCTATCATTTAATTAACCTGTTTACTTGTCTCTTAAATATTGAAATGGAAATTAAATGAAATAAAAATATACTTTATTGCACACACCAAAACAGAAAAGACACGAAACAAGAAACAATAGATACAAGAATTTGCAGTAGCTCAATAGGCAATATAAAATATTGAATTTTAACGTGGCTTAATTTATTATGTCCTCTACTTAGACGCTTTCAGTTAAGTAGAATTAATTTTTAGCTTTTAGCAGCCTGCCGTCATTTGTCTTTCAGCAATGAAAGTTCGACTGTTTAAACTTCAATAATGTCACAGGGTTAGGTTCACATACGGTAGATCCTAGATGTCTTAAGTGGTAGGTAGTACAAAGCTCCATATTCTCTTTCCTATAAAGAAGGAGCCTGACCTTTATTCGTGTGTCGTGCAACAAAATACTATGTATACGAGTTTCGACTACATTTGCGACTTTTTGCAAAGCCACCATTCTCTGGTAGGTACACCTGGTCTTGCCCTAATCTAATGAGTCAGTTAGTGCGGCAGAGCTCTCGGAAATACCGCAGAAAAAACCAGTAGGTACTTACTCACGGCAATTATTGTATATCATACACCCACTAAATGCATAATTGAGAACGGTTAGTACTCGTAAATGTTATGTTATTAACAAACTTGCGTCACGGAACCAACGGTTCTAACATGGGGAAAGGGAATTAATTATGTTAAAAAAGTTATAATTATTCAAAATAATTATTGAGAAAATAATATTCAATTATTCAATTCAATTTATTTATTTATTTTCGTATAGACATGTATGTAAATTTATGTTTGTACGTATGTAAGTATGTATGTATGTATGTATGTAGGTGTGTATATGTGTTTTTATGTATATAAGTATTTTATGTAAGTATATTTTTATTTTAGACAATATGAATCATTCTTCATTTTTGTGTACGTACACCCGAACCTACTCCAATGCTTAAACTTTTCCACTAAAATATAATTGGTTGTCTGGAAGAGATCGCTCATTAGCGATAAGAACGCCAATTGTACGTTAGATTTTTTAAGATATTGTCTCATTGTAACTTTGTTTTTTATTATTTGGTGAACAAAAAAGAATATTTCATTCATTCAGTCACTTATTCATTCATTCATTTATTCATTCATTCATTTATTCATTCATTCATTCAATTATAACATTTGTTTTAATTTTTATCTTAATATGAACTAGATTGATGGCGACTACGACGTCTAAACTTGATCTTGTTGGATGGTGATAAGTTATTTGAAAATTGAAAATAAAGCTTCAAGGTTGTATCACGTCTTAAGCAAAGAAGAAATCGTAACAAACTTAGTAGCCGGTAGGTATATACTTTTTTTGTTATAGGATGGTAAAAATAGAAAGCTTTTGCGTCAACAACATTATTATCCTAAAATGCTTGGGTGCTGACAGTTATTGACTCCAAAAAAAATATTTATGAATTTTTGTCACGCTGTTCGCTAAAAATAAATGATTAAATGGCGAAATGACATTATCATAAACACACGAAAGTGACGAGTACACATAAGTATAGTTGGATAGGTATATTATCATTATTTAATAGCAACGCGTTACTAATTAACATTATATCACTTGATTTATTTATAACTCTTTTTAAATTTTTAAATTTCTGAATTCAAATTAAATTTTCAATTCCGTTATTTAAGTGTAGGCTTTATTTATAAATTCTTTAGCTATGCCCTAGTCCGTTTTCCGAAACATTGAATTTTTTCTTAGATAGATGTTAAATTCAGAGCAAAATCACGTAGGGCCGGGCACGCTAAAACATACATTATTGCGAACGTCATCTCTGATGCTGTGACTTGTTATTAATTTTTCAGTATTATCCCTGTATCGGCTACCAAGGTTCTAGGCAAGCCAAGTTTGTTCGGTGTAATCATCATCATCACATTAATCCAAGGATGTCATCGACATTTAGGGACTTACAAACACAACACCTTGCGACACGTTTAATGTCTTTAGTCCATCTAGTGGGAGATCGACCGATACTGCGATTTCCGGTGCGGGGTTGCCATTCTAGCATCTTGAGCTCCCATCATCAATGGCGGTGTGATACGAGTGTTTGAAATTATTAATATAGTGTTTCTTTTTTAGCTATGTTATATTTACGTAAAAGTATAAAGCAAAGAGACTATGTTTACTTGTAACATTTATTCAATTGTAACATTTATTTTCATTTCTTAGTAATATTATCTACTTCGTGGTAATATCTACCTTCAAAACTTTCAGAAGTCATCAAAGAGACAATGATAGACTCGGCTGAAGAAACTTACTCGAATTTGTATGGATCCGAAAATTCAAATGAAATTTTAAATAATCTAAACGTGATTTGGATAAAAACGAGAACCTATTAGGTACCTACCTAATCTACCTAAGGCTGACATTTGCTTAAAGAAACTGGTTGATCAAGTTTGGATGTTTAAAAAATATCGTTTAGGTGAATTGACACCTACATAATATTATATATTGAATCTATCTACGAGTATTCAGTAATGGGTACATCAAATACAATTAACCAGCAACGACATATTCATTATGTAAACTGGTATATACTCGTATTATTTTGTATGAAAATTGTAACCGAATTTTTGCAACTAGTCTTAAAGCAATATGTTCTTTAAAAAAAGGTGGGTGTTTTTTTCTTTGTGAGTCGTGTACGGAAAATAACTAGGTATATGGTGAAATTACGTGTAAGGAAAATGGAGCTTCAAAAATTAAGAGAGCCTTAATTTTGCTGCCAATCCGCGCCTTTTTTATGAGCGCTTAAAAAATTGAGGAAAGATGAACCAAGACGATGCACTTTTTAATTTAAAAATTAAGATTTAGAATTCATAAATTTACCCGGATTCATGTACCAAGTATCTATAGCTACCACGAGAGAAATTATTTAAAAGCTCTCCGTGACTTCATGTAAGAACTGTTTGAAAATGGTCAAATATTGAATAACGAAAGTTTGACAAACATAGTTACTTCGACATAAATGAAAATTGACAGTGCTATAAAAGACGTTTTTTTTCTTCAGTTAAGTTGAAAATGATGCGTCGTTTAAGATCGGCTTAACACTTTCTGATGAAATTTTGTGTAGGTATTTTCATATGGGCCTCTGCATAGATTATATTCATAATTATTATGATTTGATCCGATGAGTAGCAAGACTGTTGGATTTTAGATTTTGACTAAAAATTTTAATATTTTAGATTACTTACACTTAATTAGCCCAGAAATTTTACTTAATCGTTACTTATTTTCAAGTAAAATTAGTTATTCAAAATTAATAATTGTTTAAATGTTAAAATAACGCAACGTGTAATAAGTTAACGCACATTACCTCTGTGCGGCCCGTCATTTTAAGGTACAATAAACACACAAAGACTCACCAAGTCAAAAAATCCAATACTTTCGTCCTGTTTCTTCACACCCATGTCATAAGCTTTTCCTTTGTGATTCACAAAACGTTTGCTCTGTCCCTTCATCACTCAGATTTTTGAAAAAAATAATGAAAAAAGCACCACTTTAAGCTCATAAAGTCATACTAGTATTGGAATCTCTACGTTACAGTTTAAGTGTTTTAACGTAATATATTATTATGTTAATTGATACCAAGTATTTTTACGTCGTTTCTTTTTATATCGAGCAATTATAATAAATATCTCGATGTGTAGCCCCTAATGGGTTTAGCGAAACGCGAGCGTGCAGTCCGCGCGCGGCCACAAATGTAACTGCTTCACAACTGCTTGTTTATGTAAAGTTAACATTATAAAACATCTGTCGGCTATCGGTTTCTTGCACGCGGGAAACCCCTCAATACGTAAGCTGAGCTTTCTCAAATATTGAATGCTAATTAACTCGTAATTAGCCTCCCGCAAGCGATGGGGAAAATGCATAGATTTTGGTTATGATTTGTTGTATCCATGGCGCATAATTACATGAGTCACGATTCACGTGCTGTATGGGGGAAATAAACTTAACTTAACTTAACTGCATATAACTTAGTGTTCGTCCTGATAAAACGTTACAGAGCGTTTTCACGAGTTTTTGCTTAGCCCGGGCAAAAGCTTGTTTGCTGTCGTTTATAAGAGTTGAAAATTCACTTTGACCAAGACCAAGACAACTCCACGACAACACCAATACAATACCAAGAACAAGACTAAGACTAAGATAAGACCAAGACAATACCAAGAACGAGATTGAGACAAGCCCAAGATAAGACCAAGAACAAGACCAAGATAAGTCCAAGACAATACCAAGAACGACTGAAACAAGACCAAGATAAGACCAAGAACAAGACTAAGACAAGACCAAGATAAGACCAAGACAATAGCAAGAACAAGACTGAGACAAGACCAAGATAAGACCAAGACAATACCAAGAACAAGACTGAGACAAAACCAAGATAAGGCCATGACAAGAACAAGGCAAGGCCAAGATAAGATCAAGACAAAACCAAGACAAGACCAATAACAAGACTAAGTAATACTTACTTACCGCCATGTGAAATGTTGAGTAAACTATTATTGTTCCGATAGTTATTTCAGTAAATGGTCTTTTTCGAAAAGCTTTGACCAACATCTTAAGAAGCTTTCGCTTGACTGTTGGGTCAAGAGTCAAATAATAATCAAGGGCTTGAAACATCCTTGAAACGGCGCTTATTGTGAGGAGGTTCTTCACTCTGGAGCCCTGACCACCGGTTACTTGGGTACTCAAAAACCCCGTATGCGGCGGAGCAGATTTTTTTTATAATTTTTTTAATAGTGTTTTTATTTATAATATTTGTAGAATATAACATTACGAAAATAAAAAAGAAATGTAAGTAAAAATAAATGAAAGGTACAAAACAATGATTTTTTATATTTACATTTTCAACTATTTAAGCCGTTTTCGTGTATTAGGTACCTACTTAAGTAGTTTTATAAGCCCAAGCCACTAAAATATAGGTAATTGGGAAGGTTGATAAGTTATAATTATCCTATAAGAACTCCATTTTGCATTAATTCCTAATTTTCCCGTTCATTTATTATGGACATAATAACTAAACGGTGAGAGAGATTAGTATCGTAACTCAAAACGGGCATTAACTAATTAATAATTCTACACGAATACGTTAGAGTTCAGACCGTAGTGCGTCTACTCAGCTACATTAATATTTGAGTTCTCTGACGCATTTTGTACGCTAACAAAAAGTCCCGGATTTGATTACACATAAATTTAAATTCTAAATAAGTTTAATCAGTAAAAAAATATATTTTTTTACAATATTGTAACGTAGGTAGGTGACAGATAACTCTGCGTGTATGTCACGTTGCTTCAGTACTTAAATAACGAGGTCCTAGGTTCAAAGTTTTCGAAAGTACTTACCTAACTACAATCTCCTGAGTCGGTTCTGTGCAGCATTCATATTTTCTTTCTTTCATGTAATTCTTAGTAAAAAATCTCAGTCCGAACTTGACTATGAAAGCCGATCATTCGCGACATGTGAACGAGACCTTACGAGTTGTTTAGTTTGTTTTGAACTATTGCCGTTATGTGATCCTCCTTGCGATGCAAGACGTGATGTATTTATCTACTCGTATGAGATTAAACTAAAAAACACATTATTGTTTATCTATATCTTGCTTCGTTGATCAAGTGCTAAGCCTATTTGTCTTCAACCATGGGGCCCTGGGTTCGTACTCAGGGTCGGGTCGTGGAATAATTCTGTGATTTTCATTCTTCTATGAAATTTTCACTACATTCCAAGCCTGAGAATTTTCAGGTATTACACCCCGGTACCTCGGAGAGCACGTTAAGCCATCGGTGCCAGTCACTATCATCAACATCAGATGGTGATTGTTTATAAATGAAATACATGTTACCCTAATCCCACAAACTCACATTGGAGGTCTACGATCCATATCCTTTCCCTCAAAAGGGAGGCCTGTTCTTGTTTTAATCATATCTAGGTACTGTTTTTGGTCTAAGGCTGTTCATAATAAGTCCACAAATGTGTGCGTTTTCACAGTGCTGGTGGTTTAAAAACAGAGCATCATCCAAACTAAGTCTCGTAAAGTGAAAAGAATAGAGAGAAACATCCGTTCAGTAGTCTTTCTGTGGGCTTGTTTCAAACTCTATCTCTCGAACTTTCACGCTTGTATTTTTTAAGATCTTTAAGACCGTCCTAGATTGTTAGTTCGTATCACAGAACTGGTTTACGCCTCTTTTTTATAACTTTTTAGGTTTACGAGTGTAGATATATGGAAGATTCCTATGAATTAGTTGATATTCCTCGACGAGTCGTGGCAGATAGCAACTATCTCAGAGCTTTAGGACTTCGCAACACACTTATTCGACAATGCCAGGCATCTTATAATATGTTTGCATTTAAATTTACACTCGTCTAAGATTAAAAAAAATAAGATTTTAATATATTAATTAGATTTTCTACGAATTAGAAATTCGAGGATAATATTACCAAATAGCGTACGCCTGGTATTTCACTCGCGTAGTTCCTTTTCTGAATACATATTATCCAATTTTTATTTACTATTATCAATCATATACAAAAAAGAGATGCTTTACTGTAAGTATGCTTGTAATTTAAAAAATACTGTACTTATAAATGTTACTTGCCTAAATGTACATAGTAACACCTATAAAGATTTTCCTAAACGTAAAAACCTATTAAGCTCAAAAACATTTCCGCGATCTCAGACGGCAACTCGTTATTTTTGTTCACACGAAACAATTCCATTTACTATTAACAAAATCTGTACGTCACTATTAAAGGTTTCCGAGAAAAAAACGGTGACAAACAGACGTACATATGATGACGTCTCAGCTAACATTTCCTGTAAACTAGAGGAAACAGTAGGTACTGCACGATACAGATTTTCCTTAATCTTTTATCACATAACTAACCTAACTAAACAGGTTTGTTTTGTCGGTGATTATTACCTAATGCTTCATTATTCCTTTATTATTTAACTCATCTTAGATTAAGTAACGATGTAATCTAACTTGTAAGGTGAAGGTTGTTCAACTCATATCCTTAACTGGTTTGGACTGGTAGAGCAGAAAAAATATTTGGTGGTACGTTTTTGCTGGTAGGTTGTAGGTTTTAATATACTCGCCTTTATTAATAAACTGTTAGTGGCCCACGACTGGGCCAGGCTTCCCTTCTTGTAAGAAAGGAAATATGGAGCACAGACTCACCTCACGGGCTTAAGGTAATAATCATAAAGGTCACCAGATGTTGATGATTGTGATCGTGACCTATGGCGGTTCCGACACACAAGCAACTTCTCGACTTCATTGAATTTAGAAGAAAGAAAAACTCGGAAATATTGCACGACACAATCCAAGATTGGAATTTAGAAGCCAAGAACTCGTGATCGAAGCCACACAGGCTAACCACTAGGTCAATGAGGCAGTTTATGAGATATAGTTGGTCAATGATATTTTTATTAACAAATAAAAGCAATTTCATCTACAACCACCGATGTTGAGGAAAGAAATTGGCATGATTGCATTGCATCTCCCAGACCAGACGGGCTCTACCATAAAAAACTCTACTATTTGTCAAGTCGGTTTTATGGCTAGTAAATAAATAAATTAGTAAATATAAGTCGCAGAACAGACGGTCGCTGGGGCCGGCGTGTTCTGAAGTGGAGACCACGTACTACTAAGCGCAGTGTAGGACGCCCTCCAGCCCGATGGTCCGACGACCTTAAAAAGGTAGTGGGAAGTGGCTGGATGAGGAAGGCAGAGGATCGTGTGTGGTGGCGCGCTCTCGGGAAGGCCTATGTCCAGCTGTGGACAGATACAGGCTGATGATGAAATAAATTAAATAAGTAGATACTAGTTGATAGTTGTTATTTCTTTAATAACTTGATAATTCTAATTTAACTAAATAGGAAAAACAGATTTCCTTTTGCTTAGGGTACGTTCACGTTGTTAACTGATATAAAATACGAGTTTCACCTTTTGAGACGCATGTCCGTGCATATGAGTATTTTTTTGGCAAGGGTTGTCATTACATAAATGTATACATTTCAGCGTAGGCATATATTTGATCCAAGTAATACTTAATATAAGGTTGGAAAATACCTATAATATAATTATAAAAGAAATCACTCATAAGTAAATAAATGATTGATTGAATTCACTACTACTTCTATATATTACTAATCTGTGCTAATTGGTTAGATATGAGTAAATGATTAAGTCAAACGATTTTAAATTGCTTCGGAAATTATTGTTTGTTACCTTTATATTATAATAAAATACTTTTAAAAGTATTGTTTTATGAATAAATTCAACTCATAGTCCGGAAGGCATGTTAAGTTTTATTGCCATGTTTTAATTTACATACATACGAGTATATATTACGTCGTTGGGGGCTACACACACCGCTTGCGGTTAACCGCAGCTGAATCACTGGACGCATAAATAATGTGTAGATACGATTAGGTGCCCATATTATAATCATTCTAATACTGGTGGATGCCTGTGACTTTGTACATCATACGTGGAATTTCGGTGACCTTAGCTTCAAAATTCAGTTAAATCCTCCAAGCGCTTGCGAGTAGCATTGATAACCTTTTCATCAATATACGAGTAATTTTTGAACAAATAATTGCTCAAACATTTAGAAAACAGGAAGGTATTGTGTAAGTATGCAACAACGTGATACAAGAATACTATTATGTACTTTGTGATTTTAGCAGGTGTCTCGTTGGTTAAGTAAAGTTGGTAAGTTAAGGTCCTTTAAATATTTTATTAGTGATCGTAACATTGTTGAATCTTATCATCCTTAGCCCTAACAAATTGTAGCGGTATCTACTGGTGTAAACTCCAAATACATTCTCTAGAGTTTAGAGAGAGAGAGATTGAGTTCTGCAATGGGCTATTAAGAATGGGCTGAAAATGATAATGAAATATCAGTTACTTTTTTATATTGTATGTTGTACACTTTTTCCTTAACACTTTATCACATGTCATCATCATCATCATCATCATTATCAGCCTGTAGACGTCCACTGTTGGACATAGGCCTTTTTTAGGGACTTCCAAACACAACGATCCCGAGCCGCCTGTTGCCAGCGGCTCCCTGCGACACGTTTGATGTCGTCAGTCCACCTGGTTGGGGGTCGACCAACGCTGCGCTTTCCGGTGCGGGGTCGCCAATCTACCACCTTGGGCCCCCAACGTTCATCAGCTGTTCGAACTACGTGCCCCGCCCATTGCCACTTCAGTTCTGCGACTCGCTGAGCTATGTCGGTTACTTTGGTTCTTCTGCGGATCTCCTCATTTCTGATTCGATCACGCAGAGATACTCCGAGCATTGCTCTTTCCATCGCCCGCTGAGTGACTCTGAGCCTTCTTATGAAGCCCGCAGTCAGCGACCAAGATTCGGATCCGTAGGTCATCACTGGCAACACGCACTGTTCGAAGACTCTCGTCTTCAGGCACTGAGGAATTTTGGACAAAAAGATGTCACGGAGTTTCCCGAACGCTGCCCAGCCGAGTTGGATTCGGCGGTTCACCTCTTTCTCGAAATTGGACCTACCTAACTGGACCATATGCCCTAGGTATATATACTCGTCTACAATTTCGAGTGCAGAATTTTCAACAATTACTGGGTGGAGCGGAACGTGAGCATTACACATGATCTTTGTCTTGCTCATGTTCATTTTAAGGCCCACCTGTTGAGAAACTCTGCTGAGGTCATTGAGCATAATGTTAAGGTCATTTAGAGATTCTGCCATGATCACTACATCGTCGGCAAACCGCAGTTGAGTGAGGTACTCGCCATTGATGTTGATGCCAAGTCCGTTCCAGTCCAAGAGCTTAAAGACGTCTTCCAATGCGGCGGTAAATAGCTTCAGGGAGATAACATCTCCCTGTCGCACTCCTCGCTGCAATTGGATTGGCCTCGTAGTCTCATCCTGTATACGGACTGACATGGTGGCGTTTTCGTACAGGCACTGCAACGCTTGGATGTACCGGTAGTCGATTCGGCACCTCTGCAATGACCTTAACACAGCCCAGGTTTCCACCGAATCAAAGGCTTTCTCATAGTCCACAAACGCCAAGCAAAGTGGCCGGTTATACTCTTCGGTCTTTTGTATAACCTGCCGCAGCGTATGGATGTGGTCTATGGTACTAAAGCCTTGTCGGAAGCCGGCTTGTTCGGGAGGCTGGAAGTCATCAAACCTACGAGCGAGACGATTCGTGATGACTCTGGAGAACAACTTGTAGACATGACTCAGCAGCGAGATTGGTCTGTAATTCTTCAGCAAGGTATTGTCACCCTTTTTGAAGAACAGAACAACCACGCTCCTGTGCCACGCCTCAGGCGTCTTGCCCTCGTGAATGACGGAATTGAACAATCGCTGAAGGACTTCAAGTATCGGTTTACCACCCGCTTTCAGGAGTTCTGCTGTGATTCCGTCATCACCTGGCGCCTTGTTGTTCTTTAGGTGTTCGAGAGCCATACTAATCTCGTCTAGGCTGACGTCCGGGATATCTTCGGTATAATGTCGGGTCAATTTGGCTCTGGGGTCTTCAGCCAAATTGTCAACAGGCTTTTGAGTTGACGTGTATAACTGTCCATAGAACTTCTCGACCTCACCCAAGATCTCGGGCTTGGAAGAAATGAGATTACCGTCATCGGTCTTCAGACGCGTCAACTGACTGTGTCCAATAGACAGATCTTTCGCGAACACTTTCGAGCCACGGTTGTGTTTTATTGTATCTATGATACGCTCGGTGTTGTAGCGGCGTAAGTCACATTTCTGCGACTTAGAGATCTGTCTATTGATACGTCGGTAGTTCAGAGCGTCCCCTGAAGACTGTAATCGCATTCCTTGTCTTTCCTCCATGAGCTTAAGTGTTTGGTCAGAGAATTTCTTGTTGGTTTTTGGGCGGTGGGTCTTATAGAACTTAGACCCAACCGAATGGACAGTTTCCACTAGCCTGTTGTTCAGATCGTCCACATCAACACAATGTGCTAGGCAATCGAAACGGTTCTGGAGTTCCAGTTGAAAGCTTTCGGGGTTTTGGATGTGAGCACGAGTAGGTCGGAGCGTTGACTTCACCAGTCGGTACCGTTCGAGCTGTACATTGATATTCAACGTGCCTCTTACCAGTCGGTGATCACTGCCGGTTTTGACCCTATTGATCACAGAGACATCGTTGAATATATTTTAATTTTCACATGTATGACGGTGTATTTATCAGATCTCGAGGGAAGGAAAATCACTGCGAACATTTCATGAGAATTAATAAAACCATTAACACATCAATCTATGTACCTACCTACTGCGTGCCTGATACCTATTTATTGTGTGGGCATGATTTGAATAAATAATTTAGGCCATAATAGCTAAGTATCTAATACATATGTTTATTTGTTCAATTTAATTATCTTCATAATAATGATTAAATGGTCTTTATATATATTTTTGTTTTAATCAATAATGTTAAAATTTAATAAAGTTTGAAGATATTATATTCCCTCTCCTGCAAGGAGGGAAACCTGACCCTGTATAGGAGAATGTAATAGTCGATTCTGCTGTTTTAATGAAGAAATTAATTTTAAATGAATTTTGAGGGAGTATGCAATGGATTAGTGATACTGACAACCATTTTCTTTTTTGATTTCTTTACATCATTTCCTCTAAAATGACGTATAAAATATTAAAAAGTCAATTGCTTTTAATATCACTAAATTTATTATACAATTAAAAAAAATTGCAAGTTAAATTTTGATAGACAACCTTATAAACCCGTTGCATACTTCTTTAACATTCATTTCAAATTTGTTTAATTAAAAAAAATGACACCTGCAAAATAGAGCAGTGGAATCTTAGGCCAGTAGTGGGCCGTTAATAGGCTGATAGTGATAAATAACACAGATGATGTAGTGGTACGTATACGTACCTAGAAACTGCCCAGAAATGTAGGGCAGAGTCAGTTTGGGAAAAGTAAGCCGCCTTGAAATTTTTTGACACAGATCAGCATTGATGTGCTTTAGTCTAGACTCTGGAGGAGTCATCAATCAGTATGGATTGCATATGAGGCCGAATAACCATGCCTCAGGTTGATGGGTGTCAAGC
Organism: Mycalesis mineus; assembly: GCA_034621355.1. Taxonomy (NCBI): domain Eukaryota; kingdom Metazoa; phylum Arthropoda; class Insecta; order Lepidoptera; family Nymphalidae; genus Mycalesis; species Mycalesis mineus. The sequence continues at coordinate 94,835 of JAXAVZ010000147.1, read as the reverse complement.
AATACATAGATAGTACGTAGGACGTGTTCCAATAGCGAGTATGCACTGAAAAGCGTAACTCTGTTATACACGATGGCTTTCCATTTAACATCAGGTGGACCAGCTATTTGAGTTATAAGAATCTCAACCTAATTAGACAATTTTTGATGTGCTAATTTCTTATGGGAGGGTAAACCGCTTCGTTACGTAACGCATTACGGCGCCCATTTGTCTGGTTTCCTTTTCTGTCACGCATACGGTAGTGGTAGGCAGGCTCCTCCTCTCTCACTCTAACCTACAGCGGTAGACTATTTAAGTTATCACTTCTGTGGGGCGTCTCGAGACGCACTCGTTTTTTTTTGTACATAAAACTATAACATATCCACTCTACATTAATTTGCTTTAATATACATAACTAGCACATTAACATATTAATCCATAATATATATAATAAGAGCACAGAAATCGAGTGTATGTCCTTTGAATTAAATTGTCAACAAGAAAAAAATAGAAAAATAAAATAATTTATGCTGCCGACAAAAAATTATGACAAATATTTCGCCATTTTTTCGTGGCGGCCTTTAAAGAGCTCTTACACTGCTTAGGACCACCGCAAGGAAACTGACTTTCAATGAAAAAAATAGCATCGAAATCGGTCCATCCTATTGGGCGCCTCTTTTCGCGTAAGAGTTTAAAAACAAGCGATAAAAGGAACAGAACAATAACGAGATACCTTTTCCCTACTGTTTATTCTTACTGATCTCCTGATGTACTAAACGGATTTTCATGTCTCCAACAAAGTACTTATCTAGAGACTACGTTTCATTAAGATCTAAGAAAAACAAAAAGTATTGGAACGGAGTCGCAGGCGTCAGTTAGTGTTACCTAGTTACGTAAAGTAGGCCGATATAATACAGTTAATATATAATTATCGAGTATATTTATATTTATCGCTAACATACTAAAAGTAATAAAAACACTGGGGGTATCATAGCACAGTATTTTTATTGCTTTTAAGAAGTTGAAACTAATGCTATTCATTAAATTAAATTGAGTAGAGTAATGTTACTGAAGATTCTCTACATGCGGGTGGCACCTATTGCATCTCTCATGTAAAACTACCAAGTGCCGGTCGGACTCGCGCACAGAGGGTTCCATAGACATCTTAGATATACTAATAGTAGAAAAATATGTTAGGGGTTTTCATTACAAGTTAGCCCTTGACTGCAATCATAACTGATAAGTAATGACGTAATCTAAGATAAAAACGGGCAAATTTGTTAGGAGTAGGATGAAATCCACTTCTTCAATCCACTATTTCTTATCGGTACGTCTTTGTCGGCAGGGTGGTAGCCACGGCCGAAGCCTCCCACCAGCCCTTATCTTTATTATCATTAGGTAATTACTAAGCCAACACAGTTTTTGTTTAGCAAGTTGGTTATTAAATCACTTCAAACAGAATTTTCGCTTATGCTGCCTAATTGACTCTGAAATTTCCGAATGAAAAATAGCTAGTTTGCTAATCATGCCTAAACTTTGATCTAGCTTCCGAACCGGTGGTAGAGTCAATTGTCAATACGTACTGACAGACTTGACATTTCAAACCTGCTTGTAAAACAGCCTACATAATATAAATGTACCACCGCCGTTTTTCTTTCAGATCCATTTAGCCGTTCTAAATTAAGTGCTGTAAGTAACACAACTTTGATCTAAAAATAGATACCTAAGTAATTGTACAAATGAGGTTTTACCACACGCCGAATCTTGGTACCTCGCCTTTTTGACTTCCTGTAACTTGTCTTTTTATTATTCTAGACTTGTTGTTGTTGGGGTAATGAGAGTTACAAAATACAAATAAATGGTCCAAACATAATTTATTTCTTGTCCAACGCCCGGTTGAACGCCTCAGCGGCTGCGCTGCCTGCGGCGGCGGTGGCCGCGCTGGTCGCCGCCGCCACTGCACCCAAGAACTTCGACCCCTAGTAGACACATACAATCATTAGAAATTAGATTAAAACATATACAAAATGAAGTTTAAGAAATATTTTTATACATTAATTAAATTAAATAATGCGTTAAAAGTAAGTAGGTAGGCAGACAATTATATTATGCATATCCAAACGGCTACAACACCCACCGATGACCAAGTCTACATGCGCTGGCCCGCTGCTCGGCTGCCAGTGCGGTGAGCGCCTGCTGGAACTTGTCCATTTCTACTGCTAAAGAGCACAAACCTCAGTGGCCAGGGTGCGGGAGTACGCCTCGGCGCTGGCCCGCTGTTCGGCCGCCAGTGCGGTAAGCGCCTGCTGGAACTTCGCCATCTCCACGTTCTGCTTATCCCGCACGTCGTCGAACAGCTTGCGCGCGCGTTCCTCCGTTACTTTTACGCCGTCTACGATTTTCGCTGTAATTATTCTTAAACATGTTTAGTGTATAACTTTAAAAATTAATGATTGAACATTTGCGACTACTCTTTAAATTGGTACTATAGTTTGGCAACAGCTAATAAGGTTTAGGTTTTAGGATCAAATTAAAAAAATAAGTTACTACCGTTTCGGCGGTATAATTACCATGTTTACGGAGAGCAAGTAAAGCCGTTGGTTGGACCATATCTCTTTCCGGTCGTGTCGGTTCCCGGCCCAACGGTCTATGAGAGATATCAAAGCACACACGTGTGCATGATTTTATTTCAGGTATAGCTATATTCCCTTAAAATAGAAAACTTACAATCCTTCATCCAAGCGATAAGATTATCGACAGAATTTCGACCCTCTCTCATCAATTTATTAAAAGTTTCTTCCATTTCAAAACGAGATTACAATTTTACAAATATCTTACTAAATAGAAAAATAATAATAAACATAAGGAAATGTAGAATCGCAGTGATTATTTATTTACATATTTTGACACATTTATTCTTTGAAATAAAAAGTCAAAATCTATGCTGCGTCTCATAAGCTAAGGCACTGTATCCACGGATGAGATTTGATGATGATGATGATCATTGACATATTAATACTATGGACTTCGGGTCTAATGCAAAATTTACGTCAAAAGTGTCCCAAGATATTTTATACACACTAGGATGTATTTATGTTTTTCTACACAAAATAACATTGTAATGTATGTCTTATCGTATTGTTATACAGTCTAATTTGCAACGGTCTAATTGCATGCAGCTTCGATTGACGGTTATTTTTTGACATGACAGCTTCTCGTGAAAATAGGACAACATAAATGGTGTGGAGTCGGCTTTCAAATTTTTTTGGCATCTTATATTTATATATTATATTTACAGCAAATTTTAATTTATATTTACATATCCCTGACCTCTATATGCTGGGATAAATCTTGTACCAAATAATAATTGTTGTAATTATCTTGTATAAAATAATAATTAGTTATAATAATAATTAATTACAAACCAAATCCACTAATGTACAAAATGATATGCCACTCGACATAGTTCTTTACTTTGAAATTTTAAGTTCTCGATATTTTCCTCTTTTTAATTAAACTGAAAATATATTTTTTTACTTCAATGACGTTAGATCACTTTTTTAAATAACTGTTGCTAATTTCATGTAGATAATTCTTATAGTTATCAAATTAATATACCATTATGGTAAAAGTTATTTGATTAATATTCATGACATAAAAAATAAAAGTTGACATAAAAAATAAAAATTTTTTAATAAAATTATTTTCATTCAAAAATTAAGTAATTAAATAATTCAAATGTTAAACAACAAAATAACTCTATGCAGTTGTTGTTCTTAAACATTCTATTGCTCACGGCAGATCCGAACTAAATGTGGTTAATTAGATAAACATATTGCACTCCTTCTATCCTATACGCGGGTAGCGTATGGGAAAAGGACAGATAGATACTTTTGTTCATTTTGGTTGGTTATGCAATTCGTTTCTATAGTTTATTAAAATTTTAATATAATAGCCTGTTTCTAAGCAAAATAATACTTTAAAATCATCAGTAAATATTTACTTACTGAAAATATGGTACACGGTCTTCTTTTCTCACCTTACTCGGGTAGTTCTTACAAGTTTTTTATAACACATTACGGCATTATTGACGTGTATTCTGTCAGTCAGCTAATATGAGACTGAATTGCGATTGGAATACATTTCGCGTTTTGGCTTACTTTTGGTTCGGACACTTTTTATCGCTGACCCGAAGTCCATAGTATTAATATGTCAATGATGATAGTGATTTTGACATCGATTGTGAATATCATTACGAATATGACTGTGATTGTGATTGCGATTTTTATATAATAATCATGAATATGATCGAGAATATTGACTATGATTGTGAATATTGACTATTATTGTGATTGCTATGAAACTAAAGTCCATGTTGGTCTGCACCGCCTTCAAATTCAAACCAATTTACAGTAGGTAGATAGTACATGAGTAAGATGTTATTTTCCCCTTTTAGTGTAATACCTTTTTAAAGTTGGTTTTTTAAAAAAGAGTTTATGAACAGTTCGTCTTCGTCCGTAGATGTGGTTTTCAAGATGTATGAATCGTTTTATGTCGTTTATTAACTAAGCAGGTGGGTTCATTTGACTACTGCTAGGAGAGGGAATATGGAGCTCAGACCCACCACGCTGAACCAACTGGTTGGCGGGTTATACTTGACAATGTTCCCTCTTTTAACGGTGACTTTAATATGTTACCTAATTATAATTACCGGAAATAACGATTTCACTCTTTAGCGTTTTACCGAAAATCCGGAATAGGTTTTTTACTGAATTTATCATTGAAGAAGATTCAAACCCAGGATCTCGTGATAGAAAGCCACATAGGGTAACTGAACGCAGTTACGATGTGATCACCGTTTTGCGGTTTGAAGAGTACAGTTTACAATAACTTTTCTCAGTTTGAGGGGTATTAGGTAGTGCGCTTGCCCATCGTTTCTACTACTTCTTAAAAAACATGGTCAGGGCACTTATTATCAGGTAGGCTACGCAAAATGTCCGTAGCTTACCGATTTAAATGAATAAAAAAAATCGTCAAATAAAAAGTTATTAAGTTATAGTCGTGACTAAATGTGTGATTTAATGAATCTAGAAGAAATATACACTACCCTTCGCGCAGCGAGCTGTGGAGATGGCATCAAATATGAAATTATCCAAAAATGGTTCGAGATTTGCAAGATCATCGACAACAGGTTAATCAACCGCGACTTTTTCACGTTCTCCTACGAAAGAGTGTGTCCCAACAGAGAGGAGTTGAGTTTGGTGAAGTTCGTTCAACTTGTGGGCATTTTATCGAGACATTCCAAACAGGAGGTTGATGTGCTAGCGGCGCGCTTTAAATCTGTCAATCAAGTTATCATTGACGAGATCAGAGAGGCTAGACGGTTGAAAGAGCTTAATAATGGATAGAAGTTGTTGAACTTTAATAAAGTTAAGAATTCCAGTCATAAGTCAGTTTATGAAATATTGAGCTTTTCTTTCTCCCTCGAAATTATTAGCATGGAAGAGAAGATACGTTAAGCTGTCGGTTCTGGCCATGATAAGTATTTACCCATAGATTAATGATAACTATGCTGCGCATAGCGCAAAACTGATGTCTAGTCTGTGTACTTACCTATGAAAAATCTCCCGTTTTGTAACTATCTGTAAATAACTATAATGTACGTAATATGTAACTGCCATAACAAAAACATTACAATCAAGTAAGGTTTAGTTACATAATAAACGTAGGTAGCTTGCGTAAGCTATAATTAGGTAACTTACGATGATTTTGCATCTTGTAAGCTGCTTATCGTAATTTCTTGCAATTTACGGAAGCTAAATGATAATTATATTATGACCTTACTAATGAACTAACTAAAAATGGCTATGTGGTTAGTTTATACACGGTGCGAGAGGTATACCAGCGAAGTCTCTCTATAACCCGTTAAAAGACCTTGGCCTTACTAGAAATGCAGTAAGCTACATATTAGAACGAGTGTCCAAAGCTGCTCTACTAGGGTCCTTCCGAATTTGGCTGGGCGGGGAGAATAACTTGAACAGAGGAGGTGAGTGTTGACGGCCGTCACTAAGAGTACTCTTTTAAACCTAAACCCGTGTCACAAGTCTCGGGCTATGTTCGGAGTTTTTTACTGAGCCACGCGATGGACCCGGCACCCGCACGGGGAATCCATGGAATGTTAAGATATTCGTCTCATTGCGCGGCTTAAGATCTTTTATTCATTGACAAATTAACGTTCGACTCCAATCTCACGTGCTGCTAAGCGACTGTGATAGGAAAATGGAATGAGTAGGTACCTGTCTCTGGTTTATTTACATTTTCCCTATCGCATTGTGCCAAGTCAATTTAGAAAATCCAAAACTAACCCAAGCTGAGAATTGAACCCTGATCTCTCACTGGACTTCTAAACCCAATGCATTATCTAAATCCATAGCACCAGAGAGAACGTATAGGATATTATTGTAATATATGTAACTACTTATAGAAACTCTAATTAAAGATAGATAAGTAAAAGGTTTAAAGAAATTGTAATATTAGGGGATCATGTAGTATAGTGAACATCACTATAAACATGTCACAACACTAGCCCATAGACTAGCTATATAAGCCGTGTCGCTGGTTATTCCTCCTCTCTCTTTGACATCAGTTCACTAATATCATTGTAACTATTTAACATTTGTAACGTGGGTAAAAACAAGAAATAAAACCATCAAGACTTTCAAATAACTTGTTTCATTAAGAAAACATTACAAGTCTTCGTTCTATATTACATAATATAGGACGAAGACTTGTCACAAATACCCACCGATCAAAACTACGGAATTGCCTGAATTGATCATCATTATTAAACTACCTCGTTATTTCAGTGGTAAGCATACGTGGTTTCTGATAATGAGGTCGTAGGTTTAGGTCCTGAGCTGAGCTGTGTAATATTGAGCAATAATATTTCCTCCAAGAAGTTCTTAAGACTCGATCATTAACATTTCATAAAGTTAGTCAACTCACATTAAATCAGCGTAGTGCGTTTACGATCCTATGGAGAATTAACAATATCTAATATATAAAATTTTGTTAGTTTTTATACTCCTCCGAAACGGCTTTACCGATTTTTACCAAATTTTGTATGCGTATTCAGCAGGTCTGAGAATCGGCTACTATCTAATTTTAATCTAATTTTTTTTTTTAATTTTTAATGCAAAACAACATTTGCCGGGTCAGCTAGTTATATATAAAGAGAGTAAAATAAAACTATATTTTACTGTATATTTTTTATTTTACAATGTACATATAAAAATAAAATATTAACAAAGTACAAAGTAAAATTATTATCTAAATAAAATGTATTCATTCAGTCATCCGCACTGACAGGTTACTATTTTCACTTTTTAAGAACTGCTGACAAGATTATATTTTGTACTAAAATCGCATATTTTGATATAATTACAAGAATCACCTATGAGTGCGGGTCTTCGCTACAAATTTAGCTTATAAATATAAGAATTTTTTAAACGGTTTAAATCTAGGGTAAGAATGCCCGCCTGTAGTATATACACTTTCTATATGCAAGTCTTTCATTTATATATAGACGATGCATGTAAATACAATATAGGTAATTCGTTACAGCCATTACTTTACAATATATACACAAATAAGATCCAATTATGATATACAAGTCTAATAAGAAGTTTCAATTATTTTTATGGCTATCATTACAATTTGAATAAGTCTAGAAGATAGCGAGTCTAAATCAACATTCATTTTTAGACCAAGGTCTGGAATACATATACAAATATGTATTCCAGAAAATTTCGGTTATATAATATATATATATATTATATATAATATAACCGTATAGTAATATATTCTTTCTATTCGATGAAAAATATATTTATTATTTTTACAAAATTTACATTCTTAAATAATTTATAAAATAAAAGAATTCGAAAATAAATTACCTTTAGCAAATAATACAAACATTAAAAAACATTGTACATAAAACGATTATTTAAAAAAAGTATGAAATCCCTAATTGCAGTTTTTAATAAACTTTTTGATTAAAATCCTTCAGTTGAATTGTTTATTGTATTGATCTAACACTAATGCTAAGCTAGTGTTATCGTGTTTAAGGTCTAATGATTTACATTAAAACCCCTCAAAATTCCTAAATGTGGAAGTGTATTTACTTCCAAAAAAATATATGATCGTAACATTTCATACACAAAATTAACTGTAATTTTATAAATCGATTGACAATAAATATTCAAACCAACTTTCAATTAAAAAAAGAAAATGAATAATTTATATTTCGAGATATTTTTATAATAGCAAAAATAAATTTATGTACAGGATTCTTTGGGCGATATTTTTTGAATATATTTCATTTATTTATAAACTTTTATATAATTATCTTAACAACCGACTAATTTCCAATGAATATTTATTGGTTGAAAGTTTACACAATAACTAAATTTTATTTCATACTTCGTCCTTTTCGGTATATTATAGAGGGAAAAGGATAATATAATTTTTGGGATTAGTTATTTTAGTTTTGGATTCTATAAACAAATGAATAAAGCCGTTTAACTATTTCTTTTCTCTCGTACCTCGGAGAGCACGTTAAACTGTCGATCTAGGTCAGTATCATTAACATAATGATCGTTAAATAATCAAACTTGATCATGCTAAGCCCGCCGAACCACATTGGGGCAGTGTGGTGGGTTTGAGTTCCATATCCCTTCTCCTACAAGGTTGCTTGGCCCAGTAGTAAGCCATTAACAGCCTCATAATAATCAATTATTAACAAAAATCAGTATAATTTATGCAGTTTTATACAATCTACAAATTACTATACCCTTAAGTTATACAGACTTGTAATCTGTTAGCATGTTATATAGCAATGCTAATGTGTTACATAACACATGTTATATAACATGTTACTCGTGTACGGATACATTAATATTAAAATACTGGTAACTTAGCCTTGATAACGGTTACAATAAATACTAATAAACAAATATATATGTACATATAATAGACTGGGCCACTGTCACTGCCATGTCACTACACTTTACAATCAGGTACGTGGATTGTACCAAATAAGGCAATGGCAATTATTTAAAGCACTGACTAATATAAAATTGAACGCTTCATAAAATAACATACATGTGAAAGGATTAATCAAATTACAATTGATTTATAGATACATTTTTGACCTTTACGCATTAGTTTGGTGTCAGATCCGATAGGCGATAGTGTTATTTACTCAAACAATCACATTTTTTGGCACTTACGCAACGCACCTTACATATTATTCTATCTTCATTATATGTTTGACTTGAATTTTATTCTTATATTCGGACTTTTTACATTTATAGGAGGAACGGAATAAGGTATTCTAAACAATAGTAGAGTCACAAATTATATATGTTATCGTATCGATAATACATCATATCTCATATCTGCAGTTTTCATGAAATAGACACAGCTTACTAATAAAATAAAAAATAAATTTATCAAAGTTAGTCATTTCATAAAGACTTTTTAAACAGTTCCAAAATTATTAATATAAAATACCTTCTTCATTAATAGCTTGTCGATAACATTATCGACACTGCACGCTGCCATAACTTATACGTGTACAAAAGAAAGAGCGCGCTATACACTCTGCACCGCTCGCACGTTTCATTGTAACGCTTGCAGCGACCGTCCACACCACAGTGGCGTTATTTTCATAGTCTATAACCTGGATTTAACTGTCTATCACTTATCATCATATAACTGAGATCACCCGTTGAGGCTGGGCTGCTCGCGCGTCGGCCGCTTGGGTATGAAAGAGACCGTGAGCATGTCGTCCTCTTCTTGCAAAAGACGGCCGTCGTTTGACTTGCTGCGATGGAACAGTCTGGAATAAAATCAGCAATAGTTAGATAGATTGCAATTTCATTAGGCAAACACTGTATGTTACAGGATGTAGAACGAGGTATTATGACAGAGGGGAGTAATAAAGACAGTCATATTTTACACGCTTTTTATTAGCTTCACTTGTTATAAGTGCGTATCATGTGGATCCAAGACTTGATCGCTATGGGCCCAATAGAAGGCGTCACACCTCGCTCCCTGTATCGCGCGGGAGAGGACTAAATTATGCAGTATTTCTTCAATAAATTGATATATAGAATTGATGATGAATGATTGAAAATGCAATTTTGAAAAGAAATTTGTTTTTCAAATGTATATTTTTCAGGGCAGATTTTAATATTCAATTTATAGACGATTTGTTAATTTCTTGATTTTTTATTACTGTGATGTTTAACTATGATATATAAATAAACTGTCGTAGTTTCAAGCAGTGTAGAAAGAAAAACGTTGCTTTTGTCAGTCATATAGAATAACCAAATAAATAAAATTATAGATTTTTTTCAGAAATGATTAAAAAGGGCGAATATAAACTATTATGTTCCAAACATAAACGACTACAAATAACAAACTGTTAACCAAACATTTCTGCAAACAACAATTAGAAAAAACAAATACACGCAAAAAGAAATCCGTGCATGCAACATAGAGAAAAACAGTAATATAATTAACATAACCAACTTAAAAACCCATTTCTGTAGAATCTATAATTAAGATAAAAAAAGGTTGCTTTCGTGACAAAGCCTTATAAATGGCAGGTAGTTTTAACATTAAATGAACAGTAAAAACTCACACATGTAAAACCTTCACCGTCCCCGACGCACACAAACAAACAAAACGTATCAATATTGTATTACCATCACAACTTTAACAGGGTCGACCTCAGCGAGTCCCGATTGCCGCTAGAGTGAGACACAAATATAAAGTTGCGTGAATAGAAGAGAGTGCGACATAGTGCTAACAGATTTCAAACTGACAACATATTTGCTTACAAGAGATAAGGCCAATGATAATACTCGACTACATTCGCATACCAGTCCTTTATCTACGTTTGTTTTTTCAATAAAATTATTAATGAGCAAACTGTATGTATATACAGGGCATCATTGGAAACGATTGCGTTTACGCTGGGCTTGGGACTTTTTGGGCACTGTCCTCTGCTGTCAAATCAATACGATCAAGTTACACGATAGATGACTTGACGATGACTCAATATTTTTCATTATTTAATTATACTTAAGCTAGAATAAATGTAATGAAGTACGAAAATCTAACGAAGATTTACAAAGCTATAGCCGCTTAAATCTTGGAGAAGTCTAATATCTTTTTATTTTTAGATTGATTTAATTTATGTTTTCATAATTTTATTTGTAATTAAATAAAGTTTTAAAACACCAAGCTTTTGATTTTAGTCATCTACCCTATTAGGAGGATGTACAAAGTCAGATATGTGATAATGTATGTAGGACATACTTAGCGAGCGCGGTGCCCCTGTCGCTAGGGTCCACCTTCTCGTCAAGGCCGCGGTGCACGGACACAGACTCCAACTCCTCTAGGTGTATGGACTGCAGGTACTCCGTCGTGCGCAGCTGCTCTGGAGACGGCTTTTTGAAACTGTCACAAAAACAAGAATAAATTGAAAACTTTAAAAACTCCGACAAAGTTGTGATCCGACATTTTTTCGTGGCGGCCATTTTGGATTTGAATGTGTTACTATTCTGCGAAAAGTGTATACTATTCTGCGAAAAAATATGTATGTAGGGGCGGCTATTTTTGATCGATTTATAGTATAGCGAACAACCACCGCCAGGAATCTGGCTTTTAAATGAAAACGCGTCGAAAAGCCAAAAGGACCGATTTCAACTATATTAGTTTCACTTCGCTTCGCTCAAACGACCGTTACGATGCTACAGAAATGTACACACAACAAAGAAAGGCATCGCCTTAAATCTTATAAGACCCCTCTTTTTATATCGGGGGTTAAAAAATTGAATTTTGTAATAATAGCTTCTATATTTTTCTTTATTGTTGACTATTCCTAACAGATATTACTTTTAATTAGTCACTACTGCATTACAATATTTTAATTATTTCATTTGAGGGTAACTGTGTTTAATATATGCACTATCATTTCTCTACTTAAATCTGCTGGCTTTGCAAAAAAGGTCCAATCCATACATGCGTCATATTTGTACAAAGAACATAAATTTTCAATGCATGCGTCAAGCATTTTTCAGAAAGTTGTGATTAGAGTGAAATATATAAAATCATTTTATATATTTTTGTAACTGAAGATATATTTAATTTTTTGCACAATTATACAAATTCTAAGTCTTATGTGGTTTCTTTGGTCGCTGGGATTCACCCAGGAAGCCCAAATACTCACGTTTTAAGCAGTAAACTCGAGCAGACCACGGACACGGAGCTCATCGCCATGGCGGCCGACGCCATCCACGGCTGCGGGCAATGTACAACGTATATTACTCGATACTATTCACATTTTCAGTTTTCAGGTTGTTGTAATGTATCAGGGAACATTTTTAGTGACATGAATTTGTTATTCTAGATCCTATCAGATTGCTTCTAACTTTTATCTTTTTTAATTATTCCGTAGTGCCTGCGGGCGGTTCCAATACGAGCACGTCTATAGTGATAATATTTATATCACATTAACAATACGAATTATGTCTACATAATTCGTAGTTTAATACTGTCGCCAATTAACCACGTCCAGCAGGTCGTTCTGGATATACGACATATTCAACCATGTACCTGTAGCTGCAAGCCGTAGAGCGCAAAGGCGCCGCTGGCGAGGGGGATGCCGAGCAGGTTGTAGACGGACGCGAACAGGAAGTTGAGCCGGATGCGCCGCACCGTGGTGCGCGACAGCTCCAGGCACGCCCCCACGTCCAGCAGGTCGTTCTGGAGATACGACATATTCAACCATGTACCTGTAGCTGCAAGCCGTAGAGCGCAAAGGCGCCGCTGGCGAGGGGGATGCCGAGCAGGTTGTAGACGGACGCGAACAGGAAGTTGAGCCGGATGCGCCGCACCGTGGTGCGCGACAGCTCCAGGCACGCCACCACGTCCAGCAGGTCGTTCTGGAGATACGACATATTCAACCATGTACCTGTAGCTGCAAGCCGTAGAGCGCAAAGGCGCCGCTGGCGAGGGGGATGCCGAGCAGGTTGTAGACGGACGCGAACAGGAAGTTGAGCCGGATGCGCCGCACCGTGGTGCGCGACAGCTCCAGGCACGCCACCACGTCCAGCAGGTCGTTCTGGAGATACGACATATTCAACCATGTACCTGTAGCTGCAAGCCGTAGAGCGCAAAGGCGCCGCTGGCGAGGGGGATGCCGAGCAGGTTGTAGACGGACGCGAACAGGAAGTTGAGCCGGATGCGCCGCACCGTGGTGCGCGACAGCTCCAGGCACGCCACCACGTCCAGCAGGTCGTTCTGGAGATACGACATATTCAACCATGTACCTGTAGCTGCAAGCCGTAGAGCGCAAAGGCGCCGCTGGCGAGGGGGATGCCGAGCAGGTTGTAGACGGACGCGAACAGGAAGTTGAGCCGGATGCGCCGCACCGTGGTGCGCGACAGCTCCAGGCACGCCACCACGTCCAGCAGGTCGTTCTGGAGATACGACATATTCAACCATGTACCTGTAGCTGCAAGCCGTAGAGCGCAAAGGCGCCGCTGGCGAGGGGGATGCCGAGCAGGTTGTAGACGGACGCGAACAGGAAGTTGAGCCGGATGCGCCGCACCGTGGTGCGCGACAGCTCCAGGCACGCCACCACGTCCAGCAGGTCGTTCTGGAGATACGACATATTCAACCATGTACCTGTAGCTGCAAGCCGTAGAGCGCAAAGGCGCCGCTGGCGAGGGGGATGCCGAGCAGGTTGTAGACGGACGCGAACAGGAAGTTGAGCCGGATGCGCCGCACCGTGGTGCGCGACAGCTCCAGGCACGCGACCACGTCCAGCAGGTCGTTCTGGAGATACGACATATTCAACCATGTACCTGTAGCTGCAAGCCGTAGAGCGCAAAGGCGCCGCTGGCGAGGGGGATGCCGAGCAGGTTGTAGACGGACGCGAACAGGAAGTTGAGCCGGATGCGCCGCACCGTGGTGCGCGACAGCTCCAGGCACGCCACCACGTCCAGCAGGTCGTTCTGGAGATACGACATATTCAACCATGTACCTGTAGCTGCAAGCCGTAGAGCGCAAAGGCGCCGCTGGCGAGGGGGATGCCGAGCAGGTTGTAGACGGACGCGAACAGGAAGTTGAGCCGGATGCGCCGCACCGTGGTGCGCGACAGCTCCAGGCACGCCACCACGTCCAGCAGGTCGTTCTGGAGATACGACAAGTATGAGCGCTTTACTTCTTGGGCTTTCCTACTAAGACACATAGTTCACTAGTAAAAGAAAAAGATACATCGTCGCTCAATAGTGACAAATTGAAAATTATTCCTCTTTCGTTGCGCGGATATATTTAATTTCATTGCTATTGAACGACGATATGCCTTTTTCCTCTATACGAAATATATCTAATAACATATCCTAGGCATACAAATAACCATACTTGTTATCTAGTACGCCAATTCTGATAATGAAGATCTTAAACTAATTAAGATGTATGGACTTTCGTCAAGATATGACGACTCACCCTCATGAGGACCAAGTCCGCGGCCTCCACGGCGACGTCGGTGCCGCTGGCGATGGCGATGCCTACGTCAGCTTGCGCCAGCGCAGGCGAATCGTTCACGCCATCTCCTACCTGCAAACAATCATCAAAAATCCAAATGTGAAACATTACAATTACAAAATAGAGCACGTGGATTGAGCTTTCATTCCGCAAAAAGTCGAATGATGAACAAGTAAATGTAGCAAGTCTTGACAGTATTATCATTTGTGAACTTAACAAACATATCAGTTTACAAATTCCCATTGAAAATAAAAAGGTTTCTTACCATAGCGACTTTCTGTCCTTTTTCTTGGAGTTTCTGTATTTTTGCAACTTTGTGTGACGGCAGCACTTCGGCGTACACTTTGGTGATCCCCACCTACAGCAAACGAAATTGTTATAAGATATCACCTACATCTATCTACCAGTACACTTATAATAAAATTGTAACACGTCCAATTCATTGAGGGCCGACGAGAAGATCGGTCAAAGTTCGTCAATATGGATAAGAGACATGATCGCTAACAATGGGCTTCATGAGATGGCTCAGTCAGCGTGCGATGGAGCGAGCTGTGCTGTGTAACTCTGCGTGATCGAATCAAAAATGAGAAACGTAGCTCAACGAGTCGCAAACTTGGAGTGGCAATAGAAGAGGCACATAGTTCAAAGACCTGAAGGACGTTGGGTTGCAAACTGATGAAATGGAAACTTCCCACCGAAAAACTCATTGTTGATCGACTCCCCACTAGTTGGACTGACAACATCAAGTGAGTTACAAAGAGCCGCCAGATGTAATTAGCTTAAGACCGTTATGTTTAAAGGTCCTTGCAAGAGGCCTATTTCCAGCAGTGGACGTCTATCAGTTGACAATGATGATAATGAAGGCTGGTGCTGGATGGTACACACCAGCTGATCTGTTTACAACCACGTTACTATCCAGTGCTTCACCTGTCTGGCGATGGCCACGGCAGTCTTCCTGTTGTCGCCAGTGAGCAGACACACCTCGAGGCCGGCGCGCTTGAGGCAGTACACGGCCAAGTGCGCCTCCGACTTAACCTCGTCCGACACGCCGATAGTGCACACCAGCTGATCTGTTTACAACTACGTTACTATCCAGTGCTTCACCTGTCTGGCGATGGCCACGGCAGTCTTCCTGTTGTCGCCAGTGAGCAGACACACCTCGAGGCCGGCGCGCTTGAGGCAGTACACGGCCAAGTGCGCCTCCGACTTAACCTCGTCCGACACGCCGATAGTGCACACCAGCTGATCTGTTAACAACTACGTTACTATCCAGTGCTTCACCTGTCTGGCGATGGCCACGGCAGTCTTCCTGTTGTCGCCAGTGAGCAGACACACCTCGAGGCCGGCGCGCTTGAGGCAGTACACGGCCAAGTGCGCCTCCGACTTAACCTCGTCCGACACGCCGATAGTGCACACCAGCTGATCTGTTTACAACTACGTTACTATCCAGTGCTTCACCTGTCTGGCGATGGCCACGGCAGTCTTCCTGTTGTCGCCAGTGAGCAGACACACCTCGAGGCCGGCGCGCTTGAGGCAGTACACGGCCAAGTGCGCCTCCGACTTAACCTCGTCCGACACGCCGATAGTGCACACCAGCTGATCTGTTTACAACGTGTTAATATAGTGCATGAAAGTTGTAAATTAAATTGTGCACCTCTAACTAGATGGTGCTTTGTATTCACTATAGAAGTGAAACATGCTGTCCATATATTACATCATTTGTTACGTCGTGAAAAGCGCAAATCAGTTCGATATTCATGTACATAGCCTACCGTTAATAGCAGCCAACACTGCGGTGCGGCCCAGCTCCTCGTCGCGCGCGAGCGTGTCGTGCACTCGTCGCGGCACGGACACGCCGTTGCGCGCCATCCACTCGCGGTTGCCGATCAGCACCAGCTGTTCCACCTCCTGCGTCATATCAATATACTATTGGTGACATTCATGTAGTTAAACACGTATTAAAATAGTCGGAAAACTTGAGCTAAAGGTCACGTAGTGGTAGTAAGTTCGCGCATTGTAAACTAAATCTAGCCTTACTTTTACCTAACCTATCTCTTTTAGTAATGTATGTTGTGTTAGAATCAACCTCAGGAGAAAGTATTATAGAACACATTAATTACTTAACTGATGCTAACTGCTCTGTTATAGGCAATGATGATGAATTTTCAGAGAACAAGTACATACTTCATGGTCAGCCCCGTGCGGTCGTATGACGGCGTGCAGTCTCTGCGCCGCCTGCGCCGAGCTGAGTGCCGCATCCCCACCACCGCCAACTATCTCCACCGGTACCCCTTGCAAGTGGATCGTTGAACCTTCCCTGACATATAGGAACAATGTATTTAAAAAAAAATATTTATGTATAAGTTGAGGCCTACGTGTCATCCTGATATGTAAGCTATATTAATGTGCAGTTTCATCAAAATCTATTCAGTATTTTTTACGTGAAAGAGTAAAAACATATCCACACATCCAAACTTTCACCTTTGTAATATTTGTTAGGATTGAAACTTGCCCAGTGCTTGTTTCTAACGCTGCGGATACCGTATGCGTAGTGCGCTAGCACTTATCACAGGTTATGTACTGAATGGTGAATATGGTAGTATATACTCGTGATATATTTAGTAAAGACAACATTGTTCAGTCACCTCGCGTTGGCCAAAGCTGCACGCAGTTGTGGCGACTGCTGCACATTTTGTCGCAGCGTGATCTTGGCGCGTAGCCCGCAGCCCGGCGCGGCCGCGAACCCACCGCATGACGCACGCGCTGCTCCCACCACGCTACTGCACCATTGGACTATCGCTGTTATCAAATAAATAAATATAAAACTACAGACAGATAGTCGCAGGACTTTACATCAGAACGCAGAGGGGCCACCTGCGCGCTGGCTTTATCAAGATGCTTAATCGCATATCTTATCATTGCACAGAGTCAACGCACGGGTGCCAAGTCTATCACGTGGCAGAAAGACTACTACAACTAATATTGAGCAACAGCTTGTGAGTTGGATGCAGGTTCAAACATCTTGATATCGACACTTGTAGTTGATATGGTCCAGATTGCCACCGCCAACTGTCAACCTCGAACTCAAACGCATATATAAAAACTGACTAAAGCTGATTGACAAATTAATCAACGCGCTAAATTACCAATGACCCACCCACCATCATGAGAATAGCTTACCACGATTACGCCAGAGATGGCACCACTTCCAATTCAAGGCTATCAAAATATAACGCTAGATGGCGCTTTAGTCTAACGCTGCGACATATTTATTTATGCGTAGTTTTTATTGCTTCTCTCACCAGATGCCAGAGGATGCTCGGAGTTGAGCTCTGCGGACTGTATGCAGGCCAGCACGTCGGGCAACATCGCTGGGTCGCCCGTCAGCAGCGACACACGCGCCACGCTGGCACTGCCGCGAGTGATCGTGCCCGTCTTGTCGAAGATTACTGTCTTCACCTTTTGGATACGTTTACTAATTTAATTTATTCGAAAGAAATACAGAAAAAATATTTATATAATATACACCAATACTCAATATCAAAGACAACCAAAAAATAAAATAAGGTCATGAAATATCACGAAAGAAAAGAGCAAATATGTTTGTTGTTTCAAAATGGTCAAAAAAATAGTTTAAAGAATCTTTACATACTTTAAATTCTTGTAAACAAAACCTGGCGATCTGTCTAGCCTGTCTAATTACAGGCCAATATCATTTGGTACTATTGTCGGATAAATTTTCGAGAAACTCTTGGAACCCGAATTGAACCAGAAATTATGACATTGATAATGCTCAGTTTGGTTTTCGTAGCAAACTCTCGATAGTATATTAGGTTGGATAATATATTATTTAATAAGACATTTTTCAGGATATAAGACAATAAAGCGGCCTATTCCATTTTTTGTGCCCCTGACATTTATGAATGAAATATGATAGTCGGTTGAGTAATTGCAATTAAACAAACACTAATACGGTAGATATTAATCTAGTACCTTGTGTGCGTTCTCCAAGGGCTCGGCGCCCTTGATGAGCAGACCCAGCTTAGCGCCCACGCCCGTGGCCACCATGACAGCGGTGGGCGTGGCCAGCCCCAGTGCGCACGGGCACGCGATGGCCAGAACCGACAACGAGAAGTGGAACGCTGTCTGGATTATGAGCTCCCAGTCCGAGAAACCAGAGTCCAGGTATATTTTCTAAAAAAACATAAGAAATCCTATTAAAATGTATATTTTAATAGAAACCTTTCAATAACCTATTTGAAAGAAAATTATAACTAGATAACGGAGTGGAGAGATAGCCAATCCGTGTCTACAGAGTATATAACATTACAAACTAAAACCCGCAATTTTTTGGTCATATTATATGAACGAACTTTCACTATTCATTCCTCCAGTCTACATTCATAAAGGAATACGAAGAAAGCCTATGTACCGGTGTGATAGCTTTTATCCTGTTGATGTCCAGCGCGCCGCTGATGACCCAACATACCAACGTCAAAGCCGATAGGAACACCACCATTGGAACGAAATAGCTGTAACATAAACCGAATTGAGTATTGGTTAGATTACAGATATCATCAGATAGAGACACATTAATAATCCTTCGAGCTGTTTGCAGCACTGTTGCCACGATGGAATTCTTGTCCGTAAAAAATGTGATATTTCAAGTTTTCCATTTTTCGAACTAAGTAACGCAAAGAAAAAACCAAAAGAAGAAAAAATATATTAATAAGGGTTTTCGTAAGACAAAAGTATAAGCAAATAGCTGTATGAATTTCAAATAGGAATTTCTAACCAAAAGTTTTTAGTAAAAGATTAATTATGCACTCGGAGAATACAAGACATCCCAATGATATAATGTTAAATCATTTTCCTAGAACAAAATAATTTCTCAAAAATTGCCCTGGGATGTGTACTAGGATTTTTAACAGTATACCAAACTCAATCAAGGCTCTTCCACTGAGACATTTTTGAAATAATTAATTACTTATAATGACATACAATAATATTGTTTAACTGATATCTTAATAATTAATTAAATTAACATTTTAATACTCATTTTAATTAATTTTAATAATGAAATGGACACTATATATTTTATAACAGATTTAAATTTAATTATTATAATATATTTTTTTTGATGTGTAAATTCAATTAATATTGCACACCGTGTATATGTAAGTTGTAATTTAATTTATAAGATCCATATTGTACTACATTCTAGCAAATAAAGATATTATTATATTATTATAAAGAGGAGATATTTGAGATCAAAGTGTCCAGAACGACAAAATTCCAATTTCATATGTAAGGATCTAATATAACCTATCTTACCCGGCGATAGTATCGGCGAGCCTCTGCACGGGCGCCTTGGAGCTCTGCGCGTCCTCCACGAGGCGCACGATCTGCGCCAGCGTGCTCGCCTCGCCCGTGTGCGTCGCGCGCATCAGCAGGGCACCGTGCTGGTTGATGCTGCCGCCTATCACCAGCGAGTCTACAAACATTTTATAATTAAAATCAACTAATTATCAAAAATGAAAAAATAATTTGAAAAGAAACGAGTATTTACCTTTAGTCTTAGCGACGGGCATGGACTCCCCGGTGATGAGAGACTCGTCGCAGGTGCTTTGGCCCGAGATCACCTTCCCGTCCACCGGGATCTTGGCGCCGGGCACTACCTAGAACAAATGTCTATACACGAAACAGCAGCAACCAAACGTTCATCGACCCACGGAAGGAGTCGTATGGGGAGACAGGCGCACTTGACCATAACCATCCGCTTAGAAAACTACACGCTTACACGTCGCCTGCCAAGCGCATTAAAATTGCAATTAATTTTAACTTTGATTATAGGCCAGATATTGTACTTAATGGCTATTATTTATACAACTAAGCGTTACAACGCCAACAATGGTCTTTTGAGCCGGATATCATCCAGAGATCTGTGTATTCGCTTTTGAGTATCACAAAAAAATTATTTACGGAATGTTTAAATACGAATCTGAAGGTCTAAGATACGTTGCTAGGAAGACTAGTGTAAATTAATGGCAATTTTTCGCCCAATAGCAGCGAACGCAAAAATATCCCTTTTTCTTCTTTTCGCCCTAACACATCAAAAGAGACATCAATATTGTTCACATCGCCGCTATTGGGCGACGATTTGTCTTTTTCTCTTATTTCTCTACTAGCGTATCCTGGACTTACTGGATGTCTTCTGATTTTCTTTGACTAGAGAACCCGACCGTTTGAGCTTCGATTGGACTACACAACTAATGCATTTTTGGTTAGTTAATAGGGACTGTATATCGTTAATTTTAATATGATACATTGCAATATCAACCTATTATTTAAAGGTTCATATACAAGAAAAAAAACCAAATTTAACCGAAAATGTTGTATTAGCTCAAATCCAGTTCTCTTAGGCGTATTTACATAACATTTTTATGCATGAATTGGTATTGTATCTCTAATAGACTGAATGAAATTACCTTTAGAACGTCTCCTCTCTCCACAAGGTCCACTGGTATACTCTTCTCAGCCATCTCCCGACCCTCTTGGTCCAGTGTGATAAGCACAGCTTCAGTAGGTTTTAAGGATAACAGTCTTGATAGCGCTTCTGAAGTTTTACCCTGTGGAGAGAAAGTAATATTAATTAAAACAAACTATGTTTATGGCGCTAGTTTACAAAAGAAAAGAAAAGAGAGAGCACCGCTCGGTGTATTTTGCGTAATCGAACCAAAAATGAGGAGATTCGCAGAAGAACTACGGTTACAGTCAAAACTTAAGTGGCTTTTGACGACCTCCGTGGCGCAGTGGTATGCGCGGTGGATATATAAGGCGAAGGTCCTGGGTTCGATTCCCGGCGAGGCAGATTGAGATTTTTCTTAATTTGTCTTAAGTTTGGCTGGTGGGAGGCTTTCGCCGGGGCTAGTTACCACCCTACCGACAAAGACGTACCGCCAAGCGATTTAGCGTTCCGGTACGATGTCGTGTAGAAACCGATAAGGATGCGGATTTTCATCCTACTCCTAACAAGTAAGCCCGCTTCCATCTCAGATTGCATCATCACTTAACATCAGGTGTGATAGTAGTCAAGGGCCAACTTGTAGTTATTAAAAAAAAAAAAAGGCTATAGTCGAAGTACATATTTCTAAGAGGTGATGGACATTGGGGGCCAAGATGCTAGAATAACCACTCCGCATCGGAAAGCGCAGTGTTATTCGGCCCCACGCTGGGTGGACTGACGACATCAGACGCGTCGCAGGCAGCCGCTGGCCACAGTCGGTTGGAAGTACCTGATAAAGGCCTATGTTCAGCAGTGGATTGATTTGATCGGATGATGTTATGATGATGATGATGAAAAGGCATGTACATCGAATCAAAGAAGCCGAGAACTCCTCTCTTGGCTCAAAAATTTACAAAATCTTTGTTCCGAGCGGCCATGACCAATAGGATAGCCGTAACGCCTGATACCCATCCTTACCCAGAGGAGAACCGTCACCCGTTTTGCATACCTTTGCTATGTGTTCGAGCCAGCGACCTAGAGAGACGAACACCAGCAGCATGGGCGGCGTGTCGAAGAACGTGAGCGGGCTGGTGTCCTTCTGCAGCGCCATCGCCGCTATGACCACCGCCAAAGAGTACGCGTAGCTGCACAAACATACTTTATTTAGGCAATCTATCAAATCAACAAATAGACTGTAGTCAATTGCAAGCCTAATTAGTATAAAAAAACAAAGTCCTCGCACATGTGAGTTACGATGTATGAAACCAAAATGAGAGAGTGAAGTGGGGCTGACAACACACACATCTTATTTTTATAGTAATAATTGACATTGTTGGTTTAGATTTTAGAGGCTAATGTATAAAATTTTTGGTTCCAACATCTTTTCGCGCTTTTACTCTCAATTTCTTTGCACTTGTACTGTACAGTAGTACGTACCTGATGGTGGTAGTCATAGATATGAGCACATCCATGTTTGAGGTACCGTGGCTCAGAGCCTTGTATGCCTGCTTGTAGAAGTGCCATCCGCCGATAAACTGTCAACAAAAGATAAATAGTAAAATTGTTATAAAATAAATATTAATATAGAATTAATTCTGTGTTCAGTTGTTTAACTGCAAAGTATAACCATCTATTCTTATATTGTGACGTTACCTGCACTGGCGTGGCGAGGAGGAACATGAGCAGGTTCTCCAGGCTGAGGCCGGGCAGCACGCAGCACATGTGCCGCGGGTCGTGCTCGTGGCCCATCAGCACCATAAAGTACGTCATGGCAGCCATGCACGGCGCACCGAATATGAGGGATATCAGGAACGCATTCCGCCATTTTCTTATTTCTTCTCTGTCGACAACGTAAACATAATATTACTTCACAAAATTAGTAGAAACGAACCCGTGATAACATGGCTACAAGACCTGGATCTGAATTCCTGCTCTGTAATATTTAAATGGCTCTGTAATCTTGAGGCAGAACTCTTACAGGTCCCTTGAAGTGTGTTGTGCGAAAAGGTTGCATTCCTCATGATGGTTCTAGTATGTTTTTTAAAAGCGTGACGACCTCCGTGGCGCAGTGGTATGCGCGGTGGATTTATAAGCAGTTATCTGGTAGTTTGCCTGACACAGACGTACCGCCAAGCGATTTAGCGTTCCGGTACGATGTCGTGTAGAAACCGAAAGGGGTGTGGATTTCATCCTACTGCTTCGCTACAAATTAGCCCGCTTCCATCTTAGATTGCATCATCACATAACATCAGGTGTGATAGCAGTCAAGGGCTAACTTATAGTCGATAAAAAAAAAGCAGTCGTGTATAATTTGAATGCATTGATTACAAATTTAATCCATCAAGGACTGCAGCAAAATGTCAAAATGAAAAATAGACTGAAGTTTCCGACAGTTTAATTCAGTAATATCAAACATTTCATCATTCCTCGAACACTGAATATGGCAGCAGCCCCGATGTTCTCGACGTTGCGTTCTCTGAAAATTTTGGAAGCTTTTCCCAGTTTCTGCTGGTTATCAACGTTGCCTTATCTGTAATATTTAGAAGTCTCCCCAATTTGTGCTGGCTATCACTGATGCCGTCTCTTAAAAATTTTGGGAGCCTCCCAATTGTCTCCTAAATTTGTGGTATGTATTACTGTTGCATTATGCTGACAATCTCTAAGCGTCACCAACATGTGCTAAAAATTACCGTAATATTCACTACAAATCCTTGAAGTCTCCCCAAAATGTTTTATGGGTGGAGTAGGAACGAGAAGATTTCAGTGGATGAATCTTATAAAATAACGTAAGCGAACTCACTTGTGCTCCAGGTAGTTGGTGGCTCCTCTATTGTGCGGGCTGACAGCGGTCGCCTCGAAGCCCAACTCGCACACCGTGTCGCAGATCTTACGTGCTCCGATTATCTCCGGGTCGTATTTCACTTTGCCTCTACGGTCAGAAATAAAACAAAATATATTAATTCTTGTAATGTATTTTGTGTTGTTGTAATGTTTAATTCACTACAAGTTATCCCGTGACTGTTATCACACCTGATAGTATTGGTGTAGATGGAAGTTACGATGTAAATAAACACAGAGGAGCAGGCTTATTTGTTAAGAGTAGAAGAAATCTACATCACTTTCAGTATATAAACGACATAGTACCAGTAAGGCTATGATGCGAAAGATGCGAATATTTCATTAAAGAGGTAACTAGAAACGCGTACGATTGACATGGTCGTAAAGTCGCTCAATAGCGGTGACATCGAAAATATAGCTTTCTCTTTCACCCTTCGGCAACGAAATAACGAGCGATTCCGCACATTGGACGATGCTTTCTTCGCTCGTACGTTTTTGTAGATCAGGGTGAAGTCTATAAAACGTAGTTTTAGCTTGTACTATTCTTTATTCTATGGTTATTTGTAGCAATAGTATTTCATATTAATTCATGAAAACTCACTTAGAAGTGGTGAGCGCGACGGAGCAGGACACCACTCCGTTCAGTTTAAGTACAGTCTTCTCGATTTTATTGACGCATGACGCGCACGTCATGCCTTTTATCTGAAACAATTTGTATACGTTGATAAATATTTTACAGTTGATCTTTAAGAAAATCAAATTCGGAAATTCCAAGATTCCAGAAAGCTTAAACGATCATAGCATTATTGTCTTTGCCACTCATAAAAATTTCGCTTAGCTGAAAGGAGGACATAGATCTAGTTTTCAACACATGTTAAAGGACGTCCACTGCTAGAAATAGGCCTCTTGTCTAAATACTTCGATCTTCAACGGCCTGTATTCAGCAATTATTTTGAATACTGGTGATCGATCTTGAACGGCCTGTATGCGGGGCACGTCAACAATTACTTTGAATCCCCCGCACCGGAAAGCGCAGTGTTGGTCGACCCCCCACCAGGTGGACTGACGACATCAAACGGGTCGCAGGGAGCCGCTGGGCACATGCGGCTCAGGATCGTTGTGTTTGGAAGTCCCTAAAAAAGGCCTGTGTCCAGCAGTGGACGTCCATTGGCTGATAATGATGATGATGATGATGATTAATGTCGTCCTCTCCACTTTGTGGGGGTACGCTTTTCAGGGCGGTTTTGTCATTCCAGCACCTCCAACGCTCATCGGTGCCGCTCATTGCCACTTCAGCTTTTTTAGATTCGTTATGATATGTCTGTGTGTGTGTCTTTAAATTTTCTGCGTAAATCCACATTTTCGATTCAATCACACAGAGATATACCAAACACTGCTCTCTCCTTCACCTGCTGAGCAATTCTGTGCTTTGTTATGAGGCCCGTAAACTAATGTTGTTTAATACCAGACACATTTAAAATCGTACCATTAACGTGAGATCCTTGGGCGCGCCGCTATCACTGATGAGCTCGGAAGGGAAACCCAACTCCGTAATGGACTCTGCAATGGCCGCGGCGGATATCTTGGCGGGCTCATAACGCACCTCAGCCTTGGCTGCTAGTAATGCTATTACTATTGAGTGGACACCTGGAAAACGATAACTGCTTTTCAGGTAATGGTCAAGATATCCGAGTAGACAATTTACACTTTAATTGTATACGAAGATAAAAAGACAAGCAGAAACCAAACAGAAAAACTGAAATGCGCGTTATATAAATAGTTTTAAAATGTTAAATTTTGATCAAATATGTCAAGGTGCAAGCTATGCGACTATTTAACTATTGTACGATAAGTTTTAAAGATTTCACAGAGACATACTTCAGAGTGAGACGCAACCTGTATTGTGGCGAACTATAAACTTGCCACTACACAAGTGCTTCCGGGAAGATATTAGATTATTATCCGAGTCCACTCGGTCCCATACTTTGACCGTTTGAGCGTGGCTTATATAGGTAGTTTGTCTATAAAAAAACACACTGACCGTGCATTTTAGAGCAATGCTTCTCAATGGCGGCGACGCACGACGCGCATGTCATGCCGCGCACCTCCAGTGTACAGCGAGATATCTCTGCCCCTTCTGGCATTGGCGATGCGGTGCCCTGGTCAGTAAGAAATATCAAGTGATCCAAATTTAAATTAAAAAAAAAATTAATAGGTCTATGAACCGGGGTCGGAACAAAGTTCTTTAGCTCACTTGCCTACGCTTTCTTTAGAAAAAAGGATTATTACTTTTTCGTTTTACCTTGGTCTTATATGGGAGAAAAGTTGAAAAAGTGTCCAGTTGTATGCGTTAAATAACAGTTCAAAAATCCTCCACAATGGCGCTGGTGGATGCACAGGGTATGTTATGAATGTAGCAATCGTAGATGAAGTATGCCGAGTTAAAAAATTTAATGTCATTATCGACTAAAGTAGTTAATTATTGAGAACTTCAACAACTTACGTTGTACAAAATATTGTGGTAAATATAACCTTACAGAATTATAACCAAACGTGCGTTTAGAGTGATTTTAGTTCGTAAACAGTAAATAGTACGGTTATTGATATATAAACATTTAATTTTATGAAAAAGTGAGTGAATAACAGAACAGTTATGGGTAAAATTTGTGTTGTGAAAAGTTGTCCAAGTGGACGTAAATCTCAAAACAAAAAACATATACTCTAACAATATTTGGCGCTTCTTTTGATAGTTACTTTGATGCAACTGTGGCGCCATCCTAATTTAATACATTTTGACGGACACTTTTTCATATACACAGATGATCCTCCTTTCCTCTACCCTCCATAGTTTTACCTCCCATCAGTAGGGCGATTATGTAATGACACTTCAGTGTACGTTTCAAATCTAAAAAATCTTTTTAGATAGAGAGAGACATATACGAATTTGAATCGCACACCGTCATGTGTCAGTAAAGTTGATACATACTATGGCCTCATAGCGTGCAATAGCACGCTATGAGCGGAGTTGAGATAAGGAATTTCGGTCCAATAATTTTATTGAACATTATACTAGAATGTGAAAGCCAAACCCAATTTCCTTCTACTTTTTCATGAACTAATAACAAGGAGTGGCATAAACATCAGAGGTTACAGTGCGTTTTAGCCAGAAAATATGTACTGTTGCCGGAGGATAAATAAATATTGTTCCTTCAAGCGAGTTTACATTCATAGATAAATATTTTTCGATAAACGTAAAAACTTACATTAACTTGTGTTCTGCTTTTCGGGGGTGATATTTTGATTCTATCTCCCGAACCTTGTTCGCTTTTACTTTGTGAAACATCTGAAATTATTACATTATATTTTATTTAATAAAATAACAAAGAAATTACCAAATAGCATTTCGGTTACTGTACAGTTGTGACCTTGTGAGCAATTTAACTTTGGATTAAATAATGCAAAATAAAAGTTTAAATATTTAATTCAAATATAACAATTCTGTTGTAATTACATATTAAGCAACTTTTGTGATGTGATCGCTCACGTTGGTGTTCCAAATACAGTAGTTTTTTTTTTTTTCAAAAAAGAAAGGGAGAGTTTTTAACCTAATAATTAATAACCTGTTTAATTAATATGTTTTGAGCTCTGCAAAGTGCTCTAGGGTGAACCCTAGTCAGAATTCTACGGCGAACTCTAACACGACCTCTATGATAAGCTTTAGGAGGGGCACTAGAGTGACCTATGGTTTACTGTATGGCGAGTTCTAGGGTTCGAAGGTTGAAATGAAAAGTAAAAACCCAGTCACCTGCCAGCTCGTCGTCGACGCTGATAACGTTGACATCGAAGCCAAGCGAGTATATCGCGTCGGTGATCTGTTTGGAGCTGGCGGCTGAAGGGTTAAATTTGACCAGCGCCGTGTTGTCCGCCAGGCTGACCGACACGTGCAGCACGCCCGGCATCTCTCGCACACTGCCTGAAATTAAAGGTTTCATCATCGGTTTATTTTACATGGCCCGCAAGGCTCTGATCTCTTATAGGGTTAGGGTTTTTGAAGATTAAATGCGGATTGGGATTATAATGATTATCTCAGACTATCTCCATGGGATGCTAATGATAGTACCTGAAATAAAAAGATAATGAGTTCTTTGAGGCTGAAAATTTCTCTATTGGTCTGGATCCCGTCATGTCAATCAGGAAGATTGTCGGATTTCACGTGGAAAGAGGTTTCACTATGCTGTTAGAACGCGTAACGTAACGCTCACCTTCGATAGTGTTGACGCAGGATTGGCAGGTCATTCCCACGACGGAAATGAGCACTGTGGTCTCACTGGGCGGCCCGGAGCTCGTCATGTCGATCAAGAGGTCTGTCGGGATCTCACGTGGAAGGAGGTTTCTGGAAACGGAACAAACACTTGTATAATAGCTATATATAGCTTATATATTTATATATAGCTTATGGCTTCACCCATGACTAGGGGTAAGGCAGACAAGAGTGGTGATTTTGAATTAACTTCCTAAAATCTCATCAAACAATTCATTTTCTGAAACAAACACGAATGTAATGTTACACTAAAAGATAGGAAAGCGGAAAGTAAATATTAAGGATTCTGACATATCTTTTTGACAATATTACCACAGAGATAACCTCTGGTGACGTTTCTGAAATGTTACGTGTTTCTCACATTTAGAGGTTATTTAGTTTTCATTAATATTTATTAAAAAAAAATTCTTGTTATACTACCTATATTGACTGACCTATATGATCAGGAAGTAAATCTCAACAGAATACAAACACTTCCAAGAATTCCAGCTATTATCAATTATAGGTGGTACGAAACCCAACAGGTCAACTGGTGATATTACTTTTTCTTATTTCATAAATTGATTAGTAGTGGCAGAGGTCGTCCATGGAAATGCAAATTTTTTTTCTTTTATGAAGCAGAATCGCTGTTTTGATCAGAAAGGTATAGGTGAGCGTAAATTGATGTTATATTTGTGCCTCAATATTTTTGCAAGTGTTTTAATTAGAAACATCAGAATTTCCTTTCGACTTAAATTCTTTCTAACTAATAATGTTACCATCGTTGTCATTATTTCGCACAGTAGTGTCAACAAACACCAGTCTCCAGTTAGCATGCTAATTATATTATTATAGTAACATCTGTGGCATAAACTATCACTTTGTTATCTCACCTGTGCTAACACAGCTCCACAATTTGCGAAATACACGTAATACACTCTATATGCACTATTATTATTAAATAGGTATGCTTAAAAAAATAAGCCAGAAAAATGCCAATATGTGCGAAATAAAATAATAAATTAAAATTTAAAATGATTAATTTCATACAAATTATTGTATAGAGCGCGTTTGTGCAACTATCACCTACTAGCATCACAATACGCAAAACGCAGTTGTACATAATCCTGTCTCTACATACAACTAATAGATTATCGCAAGCTGCACAATGATAAAAGATTAACACCTTAAGTAGTCACGTAATATAGATCATCTGAAGAGACTAGCGCCTAAGAGACAGGCTCGGCCTAGTTAGTCGCTAGCAAATATGTCTAATATTTTTAAGTTCATAGTTTTAAGTGCCTATTGTTTGTCTGGTGTCAATAAATGCATTTTTATTTATTTATTTATTTATAGCGTTGTAAGGTACATATATATACGGGTCTATATACTCAAGCATTTCTTATGTCTCATCCTGAGTTTAAATTCTTATGAACAACAAAACGACATATTATGAACTGTTGTTGCTTCAGCGCAGTATTTAAAAATTATTATTATAAAACAAATAGCCCGACTGCTTAGAAGTTAAGAACTGAAAAAAGAAAAACAAGGATCACTATATCTAAATAAAATTCTAAATACTTTATGGTGCTGCAGGCGCGGACAAAATACTTTACTACCTGGGAAAGAATGATCTACCAAAACTACGTTTGTCCCCGTCTGCAACACCATAAAAAATTAAAAAGTTTTAATTTGTGGTATAGAAATGAGACGGTACACTTGGTATACTTTTTGACATTTTTTGTTAAAACCGTAATATAAACATCATATGATATTTATATTTTTGAAATGGTCTTTTTATGACCTTTCATTTGATACCCATATTGCTAAGATAAAAGAAAAAATACACACATACCCCCTTTTTTCCCCATTTACAGCCACCATTTTGAAACTCATATAGCCTATGTCACTTCCACAATTTTTTCAAAGTCAACGACACCTCACATGTCAAAATCCATTCAGCCGTTTAGGCTGTAGCGCGTGCCGAAGAAATGGACAAACATACATATATACATACGCTCGAAAAACATTACCTTCCTTCTGACGCAGTCGGGTAATAACAAAATACAGGACACTAAAACGTTTTTGACAAAGAATCCTTGTTAACAAGCACTTTAGTATCAAGTTTGTCTGTTTGCAGTGACTAGGTATATTACGGTTTCGGAAAGCAGGTGCCCCAGCATGTAGCTCAGCACGTCTGTTAATTAGCTAATTGTTGAAAAGAATGAAAGAGAGTCGGACTTTGTCTCGTCGTCTGCGGTGTCAGGTGCCTCGAACCCCATGTCCTCTATGTGCCCTCGGATCGCTTCCACGGAGCACACGCGCGGGTCATATCTGAAGTAGCCGGCGTGCTCCGACAGCTCCACCTGAAACAAAACACGACCCAAATATTAAAGGTGCACTTACATGGGCTATTTGCATCGTTAATTTCCAGAAAATGTCAGTTAATTATGACGTCACGTGATCACAATTTACTGCAAAACAGTAACAGTTCCTTATTACTATATCGTGTTGAAAAACTGTCTCGTTGTCCAGTGGTTAGTTATTGTGGCTTCGGACCACGAGGTCCTGGGTTTGGGTCCTGGGCCGAGATTTGGTATATTGACTTTTTCTTTCTTTTAACAATTTTTAGCTCTGTGCCTTGGAGATCGCTTTCCCGGTCTTTGTCATTAACATCTGATAGTGATCGTTCGAAGACTCTGATACATTATTACCCTAACCCCGCCAACTTGTATCGGTGGGTCTAAGCTCCTAACATCAGGAAGGCCTGGCCCTGTAGTGGGCCGGTAAATATGATCTACTGCTCGTTAGTCACCTTGACGTGGTGAATGCCAGGCAAGTCTCGCACGGAGCCCTCGATGCTGCGCACGCACGACTGGCACGTCATGCCATTGATGGGCACGCGCACCGCCACCAGCTCCTGCGTGCTCTCTCTACGGACAAACACGAACAGACTTATAGCTCATCTATATAACTATGAGGCTCAAAGCAATGATCGGGGAAGAAGTTTTCCTCCGCACCTGACCCAAGCTAGGAGGCCGCACTTCTTGATATTTTATAAACAAAATCTAAGTCATATGACCCAGTTAATCAACAACATCATCATCATCATTAGCTAAGTTGAATTCGCTAAAGTACCAGACCTCACTGCATGTAGGGTGGACATTTGGAGCTTCAGCACCACGCTGAATCTAACAAAAACTAACCATGTCAAATTATTCCAACCACTTCGGACATAATTTAAAAAAATCCAGTAACCTTGACAATGACAAACAATAAATCACGTGATTTTGTGTTAAAAATATAACCGCAAATAGTGGAGAAGATTCGACGCATTTTATCAGTAAGTAAATACTATTCTACCCTCACCATTTTTATCGCTCGTATCAAAAAGCACATAACAACTAACCTCACGAGAAGGTTCTGAACCAAAATAACCACTACAAACAGAGGTACTTATGTATGCGATAGGCTTTAATAAATATACTGCGTGGTTATCAAAATTCAACGACTATTTCATGAATTGGCTTAATTTCCAAGTATTTTTATAAAGGCAATGTCTGATTGTGACGGTTCTACTACCAGCAGATTTTGTGTAGAAAAGCAATAACAAGAAAATTGCAAGACTTGCTGACTCTACAATGTTAAGAAAGTTAGTTTTAGCGAAAGCTAACAAAATAAGCAGTCATAAATAAATGGTTAGTAATGGACTTTAATAAATATAGACACTAACATAAATTAAAAAGCCCACATTCAAGAAATTATCACAGTTATGCATTAAAAGAATTAAAAAGATCCACCTATAGAGAAGCGGCAATCTTAGTGTACCATTCGTATGCTAATGCTTAGTATTATGGGGGGCTGCAGACACACAGCAGTTGTTTGTACTTCAAAAATATTAAACCGCTTTATCAAAAACTTCAAAAAAAGAGAAATTTGTGTACCACATTTCAAATCCCTGAAAATACTAACTTTGCCGTGTTTATACAAACTAGAATCAATAAAAAAATATTTAAAGATATTCCGCGGAACTATATATATAACTTACGACAAGCGCTCATATTTAATTTACAATTACAGGGATCAAACCTTAAAATGCACAGTACCGGCCCTAATTCAATATGTGCAAAGATATACAATAAAATCCTGCAAAGTATATAAAAAAATTGAAAACAATAAAGCATGTATCAAAACTGCCAAAAATTACTTATTAAACAAAGCGTATTAACTCGGTCGACAAATTTTTAAATAATTTACGAACTAATAATAAACGAACGAACGAATAACGAACTTTTAACGGGGTTCTAATTTTACATACTTATTGTACTATAAATGATAATTTGACTCATATTATGTATAAATTGGAATGCAAATTAATGAATAAATTAATAATAGACAGATGTTACTCTTAACGTTGTCAGCCAAGCAACAAATTAGTGATATTTACTGGGAATTCGAGTACCTCGTCGTAACTCGTAATCACAACAAGCACCTAGTTGTTTTTCTGATACGGCTTAGTTTGTCTGGAGGCCAGATAACCTTTCAATGTCAAGAGAAAAGATCTGATCGTTTTATCATTATTTTCTTTAACTCAAATGGTTGACGGAGCAAGCGACTAACTTAACTTCTGTTAAGGGGATCACACTGAATTGTGATTATTTTTTATTGTACTGTGTTGTATATTTATTGTGTATTATGTATTCTTCTTTAGTCAATTTACTCATTGAGGGTCGTGACCACCTCCATCTTTAATCCTGTTCGAAATGTGGCGCCACTTTAATCTATCTTCTGCTACCCGGAGAGCATCGTGGACCGTGGAGTCGAATGTGTGGTGCGGATCTGATCAGACCAACGCATGGTGCTACGACCACGTGGTTTTTTCCTTCCACTTTGCCAGTAACTTTTAGTTTTTCGAGATTTTCGAGATTCTGTTCTGTTACCTAATATTAATTTAATACAATATTTCCCATCCTCAGTTGAATAAAGTACGTTAAATGTTCTAAGTTTTCCTAATTAATTTATATTTCAAATACTCATAAAACTGTTGTTTCTAAAACTAGAATATATTTTTCAACTTGTAAATTAAATATATTTTATTTCCAAACTGTAACGAAAATAATACTGTTTACATCATACTTGAAATCTGTTAAACAACTTCTGGGTTGATGTCAAACTTTTACAAAAAAAAGTAACAATTATGGCTAAAAAGTTGACTTAATACACATAAATGCAATTAAATAATAAATATGCTTAAATGGTTAATTTTTATATATATTTAAAGGAATATATTTGTAAAGTATGTAAGTAAACTAATTAGCATAGAGACGTGTGTTGAACAACAATGGTTAACAGCAGGTTTTGACATTAAAAGGAAACTGCACAGTAACACTTGATTTATGAGTTTTTCTTCTTATCTCAACGTGCCTGTGTTTAATAAGCCGAGTAAAGCGTTCGTTAAGCTGTAGTCAGTTTGTCTTTTATTTTTTTTAATATATTTTGTTTTTACATTGACACGTAAATACCTAACTGTACTTTATAGTTAATAATCTGTTTTCTTTATTACTGGAGCTCACCTAGTACAAAATGTGAATCGTAATCATGGGCGCATACCCCCCTATAAGAGGGCCTGGCCCTTTAGTGGGCCGGTTATAGGCTGATAATGATGATAATGATGATGATGATGATGATGATGATGATTCTGTTTTCTTTCTTACTGGAGCTCACCTAGTACAAAATGTGAATCATGCATATGTATTTATCGTGGAATACGTGACATAAATTATGCAAAAATATCTTTCATATTTATTAACTATGACCGATAGTATCAAACAGATCAAAATCAAAACGATCTGTTTTAATTGATTTATAAAGCCACGGATAAAATTAATCAACGAATACCTATTATCGATTCCGATATCAATCGCCAATCAGTCGATTAATAACCGTTCACAAACGCAGGGCTGATTTATTTTGTATTTTGATTCATATGATAATAATTATTGTCCATCTTGGTGCCGTAGAGGTAATCGAAACAAGTCAAATCACTAAGCACGGCTGCTAGATTGGCTCTGCGGCAAGCGTGTGAGAAGCCGGGGTGCGGTGTTTTTACCTGACTGCGTCAGAAGGAGAGTAAGGGAGAGCACATGCATGGGCGAGAGTGGTAAATGTAAATGACCAAACAACATCGATGTTTCTACGGAAAGAGGATAGTTAAACGTTTCAGTAGAGGTTTGCGGCCAAGTCACCCAGAAAGCTGTCATAAGAATGGTGTGACCAAACAAAACTATTGAATAACAATTACTATAGAGTATGTCACGTTGTTCGTATAGAAAGTTATAATATTAATTATTGCTAATCACTACTTCCATGTGCACGCATTCTCACGAGCAGAACATTTTAATTAGCGGGTAAAAGTCAATTGACCAATCTGAAAGCAAGGCCGCACCGTGTCCTTACAACGATCGTACACTTCGTTACACTGTTTTCAATGAGCAAGCAAATGCGTTATAGAGCAAATACAATTTTACGCTAGGACCTTGTCGTAATGCGTGAGAACATTTTCAAGAAATGTATCAAGCAAATATTTTTGTAGTAAGAAATAAAAAGTTTACGGAACAAAATTTTTAAGTTAAGTTTTAGTCATGAGTAAACTTAGTAAGCCTGCTTTGACTGCCTCGTTGGTCTACTGATTAGCTTCAGTGGCTTTGTTCACGAAGTCCTGGTTTCCAATCTTGGATCGGATCGCGGAATAATTCTGAGTTTTTCATTTTTCTATGAAAGGAGAATGCCAGATACTAACCCAAAAAGAACACAAATTGTAAATATACTAAAAATATTCTATTATTATATAAATGTTTTACAATAAACCATTTTTACTGTTGAACCTCGGAATAAAATTCCGTTAAAAAAAGTAATTAAACTATTTCCTTTTAATTTACACTCTTTACCTATTTTTAAATCTTTATTGTTGCACTGGGTTCTAGCCTCTTAAATCGTTTTTATTGTGTTTTCATCAAATGTGGGCTTTAAAAGGCTAGTATCCAAAGGCGTTAAGCCTGTTTAAAAACGTATTTCATGAAGCTTTGCGAGTTTCATGTCAGTGTGACAACTACACGGAACAACAATACGGAAATGGACGATAACCAACGTTAGGCTCGTGTCAAATACTCCGAGTTCTAGAGCTTTTAAATGTAATTTATATTAAATAGTAAAAAAATGCAATAAAATGATGCATAATACATTGTTGTACAATATGTTTTTTTAGTGGGTTACCTACATTCCATGCCTGGAGTTGGAAAGTTGGAGAGCACATTAAGCCGTCGGTCCCGGTCACTATGATCAACATCAGATAATGATCGTTAATTAATAAAACATTTCAACCTAAGCCCACCAACCCGCATTGGAGCAGCGTGGTGGGTCCACGCTCTAGTTCCCTCTCCTAAAAGGAGTAAGCTGATAATTATGAAACCTATTAGGCATAATAGTTACAATATTGTACCACCATAACAGTCGCGTTCGACCAAATGTTCTTTATTAACAATGTAAGACAGGTTTTTTATTTTTTTATTTAAACATTTTATTTTTATTTATTTTTTTTTCAACATCTTTATTGCAAAAAAATAAAGAAACAATGATACAATACAAAATTAAACGCAAAACGCGACCTTATCACTAGAAGTGATCTCTTCCAGGTAACCTAGATAAACAGACCTTTACACTTGAGAGACGGGGAATTGCAATAAAAACAAGATAAATTAATGTACACTCGAAAAGGTACACTAATAGATGATAATTATTTATAAAAATACAAATACATATATGTATAAATATGATATATAATATATAACACTAATAAATACATACAAAAATAAATATCCATTTTAGTACATAGTTAGCGTATTTTGTGCAATACAAGTACCAATTTGTTTTTTCTGCGCCGGCCACGGAGTGCAGTGTACATTCCTAACTTACCTAACGTACAGTATACATACAATTATTCACAATATTAATATTATAAGTATTTCAGGAAAAGTACAACGACCGCCATTGCGGTAAGACGGTAACCCTCAGATAAGACCGCATTCAATTCTGTTACGTATGTTGGGGCGAGCGGCACCGGCGTTACATCACTGGGCAATGTTGGACCAATATATTAATTACATTTGATACAAACGCACGCCCGAAAAAGTTCTGTTTTCGTTCCAGGCTTCACTAAATTCAGCTGCGAAAACAGCACGAAAATCATTTGAATAGAATATATTGACAGCCTAAACTGTATAACGGAATTCAAAAATAACATATTTGTTTTAAGTTGCAACATTCCCATAAACACTCCCGTAGTCGAATTTTAGGATTTCAACTAATTTTCCTAATTTATCTAACCTACCCGAACATATCTAGTAAACAGTAGTGTAACATTACTATATATAATGGTTTACTGCCTCAATTGTTAGTAAAGAACTAATTCACCGAGAAATTGATCTAGCTGCTTTTAGTTCTCGCGGTTATTTTATTCTTAGGTAACACACTTCAAACTAACATACTTGTGTAAACAGGAAAGTAACTAAGAATATTGTTTTACTAACCCAGATAAATATCGATTAATTCTTTTACATAAATACTTTAGACTATAAATACAGACTATAGAATACGTTGGCAAAAATAATAAGAAATATGTAAACAGGATAAAATAGACCACACCAAAATAATTTGAACAAAATAAAATTCATTTTGTTTTCAAGTAGATAATTCTATGTATAGAAGAACTTTTGTTAATCCTATACTGTCAATGGGTGACTCCGCCAGTTAAAAAAGCAGTTTCTACCGAGAAGAGCGTACAAGATTCTCAACCTTATAACTAACCTACTGTTGACAATCATTCATCCTGTCTTGCATAGAAGAAAGCATAGACGATTGAATAACAGACGGAAGAAGTCATAGCACTTAACTACTTACATATAAACATTTATGAAAGCAATAAAAAACAATAATATTGCGCACCTATTTCAATATGCATTGTCCACGTCCAATAATAATCTACGTTTAAAAAAAATATGAAAGTAAAAGTGAATGCTAATCAATATGTCCTGACCTGAGATAACGTAAATGATAAAGTACTTACCTACTTGAATGAGAGCCTGTTATAACAAACTCACTCTGTCACTCACTACAAAGCGCTTATGCGAACAGTACGGACAAAGTAACAGATTGATACTGGTTTGTGTAACTATGACGCATTCACACGACCGCCCGGTAGAGTGCAAAACTAGCGCGGTGTGCAAAGTTTACAAGTTTACATCAAGCGCTTACAGAGATTCATTAAGGTGTACTGTTTAATGTCTATCAAGTTTTATTTATAAAGCGCTTACTTTTTTTTATTCTGTAGAAGTTAGCCCTTGAATCCAATCACACTTGCACATGGTAAGTGATGGTGCAATTTAAGATAGAAGTAGGCTAACTTGTTAGGAGTAGGATGAAACTCTATCTGTTTCTACACGACATCGTACCGGAACGCTAAATTGCTTGACGGTAAGTCACTCCCACCAGCTAGACCTGGACCAGTTTAGAAAATCTTTATCGGCCCAGCTGGGAATCGAACCCAGGACCTCTATCTTATAAATCCACTGCACATACTATTGCGGCACGGAGGTCATCAAAATAACACACAATAATTCTGTACACAACGAGCCAGCTCATTATTTTAATCTTTTGTTTATTTCATTATGTCTAGTGTATAGATGCAAATAATAAAATCAAAGTATCCATTTGTAATTTCAATTTAATAAGTTTTAAGTAAATGCATGTGGAACTATATGTACGGAACTTATGTCAAAAAACCAATTTTTAAACTTTCTGTCTATCTGTCTGTCTAATCTCTAAAAGTACAAGTCAGTATACCTGTATTTTTGCAGTAGTAGATATTGAATTTGTAAGCACTATAATATAAAAAACTCATTTAATTATAGTACCTGCGCATCTAATTGTAAGAGGATTTTCCGCTTTGAATCATTAATAGCTACATCACTATCATACAAAGGAATTTCCGTTATCTATCAATCGATTACTCCATTAAAGCGAAAAGTACCCACTTTAAGAAAACTCGGAAACATGATGTACTCGTCTTATAAAATAAGAAATAAAATTAATTTACTGTAGCGCTAGTAGAGCCAGTAAAAACACATATTTGATGTTTCAAGTGCTTAACTGAGCATTATACCTGAATTAAGATGAATTTTTGTTTGATTAAATAACCAGGAAATTCACTATTTATATATTCTATAGTTTTCATTTGCTATAGTCCATAGCAGTAGAGAACAGCAGATTCACAAAAAAGATACTCCATTCACGATTCTATCAACTCCTGCTGAGACTTACGTGTATATATATAGCACTAATGGGCCTCTGCTTTGAACCCATAAATTATTTATTGCAACATAATGGCTGAATAATAAGGTTTTGAAATATCAAAACCTTATTATTCAGCCATTACTAAGGTAATTGGACAAAACATGATGTTAATTGCCAAAAGCTTTAAATGTTTTGCATCAGTTATTAGTTTGTTAGTTCAATTTCCAAATCAAAGATACTAGCCCATCTATATTAACTATCGATGTAGTACGCCTATTCTACTATAAATTTTTGGTTGAACCATAAAATTTTTTCGAAGGCTATAGTAGTACATCTCTAGTGCACAAATGGGGTAAAATCTAATCTTTTAAAAACTTTACAACTTGTCTATTCAGTGTGGCTAAAGGCCAATAAACTTACTACTTACTTTACAATACAATAGTAGGTATCATTTTCCGAGTACATGAGTACACCATTGTTGTTTTTATTACTGTAAGAGACATGATCTGATGGCGATATAGGTTGACCGTGCCAAGGCCCTACAGCTAGGTCAAATTACAAGTAAAATAAAACGTAACTTACATTCAAACTCCAAATAATTCCATTCTTTTTTTTCTACAAAGTCTATGGTAGATTAAAAAAGTATACTGTGACCTATGACAGCTGAAAGAATAATGGCGCGAAAACCTAAACATGGCGACCGACTAAGACATTATTTTTAAAACATTGTCTCCACATGAGTCAAATAGTTATTTAGTTTATCATGCGAAGATAATAGATGTTTAATATTGAATGTTATGATGAATTAGTAGTCTATATAAGGTGTTAGGTTTGTTATGTAAATACTGCAAGATAATATAAACGGATGACCATAGAGAGCACAAGCTTTTTATAGAGGAATGTGATAAGTAGCTTCACACTCATCTATTGAGAAACTTGGAGACTACTGCCGGTGTATACCTACTCTTAATATTAAAATTAACTTTGGATACCAGGATAATTTAATTATGAAAAATAATTTAATTGAAGACTTTCAGAAGTTTATTAAGGCCAGCGATAGGTCAGATTAATATATAAAATCTGAGAAACAATACATTTTTATATAAGATAGCAATAGAAAAGATCACCACTGTTTTTGTACAGACAAGATGACCCTTTTTAACCTTACAAAACTCATAAAAATCAATGTAGAGATTTCACCGAGGTTCTGTGGTGGTCGGAATTACGAAATATCCAATAAAGCATATTTTGCACCAAACACATTTGCGTTTGTTTTCATAACATCTCCAGATTGTTACCTACTGTATGGTTAGAGAGGTGCTTTCAACAGGAATTGGAGATTTGGCAAAGAAATTGATGAACGAATATGAGGAATTAAAAATAGCATTAGTTTAAAAAACGTACTAAAGGCTTCAAAAATTTCACGCTTCTGGTACCGATTTGCGCGGATGAAACCGCGAGTGTCCACTAGTCGCTAATAAGATATCTGACTGTTGACGAACTCACTCCTAATCCTAACAGAGACTGTTCGCTTATTTACCTACAGGCAAAGGTTGGAAAAATGAGACTTAATAACACGTGCTATTTCTTCTTAAAATTAATAAGTAACTAAAAATAAACGTAATTCCGAACATTCGATACCTGCTGAGATCGATGCAAATAAGTTGATAAGATGCAAGGAATTTATTTTAAAAAGCCGTATTAAAGTTCAACGACTTTGCCCTTTTTACGTAAAATTTAATAAGTACGATATTCTCGTACCTTTCGTATACGTACGACAATTTTTTTTATACCTACATCGAATTCCAAATACCTACTTATCTTTTATTTATTTGGTTTTTTTAATTAAATAGACATTAGTTTTACCATTAACTCTTTTTAAATTAAAATATGTTTATTTTAAGAAGGTTTAGTTTAAAAACACTTTTGAAACGAGATGTTTGACTGTTCATAGTGACTCTACTTTCGACAGTTGTATTTTAAAACAACCATTATTAATGAAATATTTATTATTTATTAGTACACAACAATATAATATTGATTGGAGGTTGAACTTTTTCGGAACTTCGCTTTAAGGTTTTAGATTAAATAGATGTTAATGAACGCTTAAGCAGATGCCTCCAAGCATAGCTGTCATCAAAAAATTATTCAGTCGAAGAAAAACGATTTATTATATACGAGATTAAAAGTCATTGTTGCATTTGCAAACATTTTTGCCGAGGTAAAAGACCGCCTTTGGAATCATTATTATAAAAGTACTCTAAACCCTAGGAATTATTTGCGTTTGTTTCGGAGACAATATGTTGTTCTGCTGGTGACTCCACGGAATAATTTTAGTAGGATCTCATTTTTACATTACACTTTTCTACAACGTTTACATTTACAAGACACAAAAATATTTTTAGTTTTCAAGTTTTAATAATAAAATTACATACGTTTTAAAAGCTTTCTTTGCGTTTAAAAGTCCCATTGTAACGGGAACGGTCATAACGAACGGATTATATGCGACAATGACCTGAATGCAAAAATTAAAAATTCGATTGGAAAAAAAGTATTAAAAACATTTATATGCTGTTCCATTATATCTAAACGGCAATTAGTTATATGGTATTACGTAAATTAACAAAAAAAAAAAATAAAGCCCGCATGCAATAAAAGTAAATCGAGGAAACACACAAAAATTACACCTTTATTCGTTCTGAAGTGATGCGCGCGCATACATTTAGTATGTAATTATTTTTTACTTACTAGTTGATTGCCCGCGCATTTAGAATATATCATGTGGAGGTAAAAATAGTGTTTATCTTCAAAACTACCAGATACACTAACAGTTTCTTAAAAATCGGTCAAGCCATTTCGGTAACGAACAGTGTAGCTGCGAGCTTGATCGAGAGACGTGGAAACAATAGACGACAGATAGACATACACCTATTTAATGCACTGATTATTATAAAATACAAGTACAAATATATAAATCATATAAATAATACCTAAAACATGACACTCATTTTGGACGTAGCTTCGGGCTTTGATCTTTAAATCCATTAAAATACAATTAAGCAATGACGTTCCTAGATTTTATTCATATGCCGGCCCATTAGGATCCCGACCCTATGCTATGAATTTCAATTTAGATGAAGCGCAAAATGTCAGGGCGTCAATATTGCATTCCGGGTGGATAGGAATTTAATATATCGCCTACGTAGGTTTAGTACTAAAAAGCGGCAGGGTAGAAAAAAGTTCGTTGTTTTTCAAGATATATATACGGAAAATTGTGCAATTATTGTTAAAATAGGATGTAGGTAGTCAGATTCCGAGCGGTACTTTGATGACATGAAGTTTCTTTTTACCCGCGCCTGGGATCTAAATGAGGTTACATTCACCAAAATAGAGCAAGAAAGTTTCAAACCTATTTTCTCGTGCGTAATTAGATAATTGTTAATTAAAGATACTGTATAAATAATGTTAATATTTACAGTATCCGGACTCGAAGGCCGTACAATCGGCAGCTACTTATAATTACAATACTTTGTGTTCCGATACTCATTACAATAAGTCAATATTAGCTCAGTGCCAGCCACTCTCGTATTTGTTGCTATGATAATGTGGAAACTTTTTATTTACAATTATTACACTCTACTCCGTCATACATATGATGGAGGAGGCTTTTACCCACAAATGGGTACCCAAAGTAATATGAAAACAGCAATTATGAACTTCTAAATATAAAATTTTGTTTAAAAATAAAGAAAAAGTCATGTATAAAATAAAAATTACTTTCTTAGGATTTTATCAATTTTACTGCTTTACATTGTTTACAATTATGCTCTTATTTGTTTATATTTAGTATTGTATTGTATTTTGGTTTTGGGATTAAATGGCTTATTATTATTATTACACTCTACTATATGATTAGGTACTTTATTCGATACACTCTTGTTGCTGGCTTTAAATATTGTGAGACATATTTATGGAACAATGTACATTAAGGTAAGGTATTTGGTTTATAATGACTTCCAAGTAATGGCCAATTGTACTCTTACTAACTAAAGATAAACCCATCGTTGGGCTGCTAGATCATGACAAATACTGTAATACTTTACAGCATACATTAACAATAAACTGTATACTCGGAATTTTAATTCGATTCCAGATTTGACAATTTCAGTGTTGCAACGTTACGACTAGTAAGAAATAGTGACGTTGCGAAATTATTCGATATGGAAATGGAACATTTCCGGATCGATTCTTCTCGTTTATAATTTTACTCTCGTTAACTAAGTATATCAGAAAATTGAATATTTCTGAACCGATAATTTAGTTTTGACCATTAATTAACCATCTGAAACATCTCTTTTATAATTGTGTGTGAAATAAATAAAAAAATTGATCATGAAGAACATGACAAATAAAACAGATAGATGTATTATGGTAATAATTTATTTTATAAATTGTCGTCGTCATCGCTATCGCTATCGCTGTCACTTTCTGTAACATTTATTATAAATGTGTCTGTGATATTGTCAATTAACATATCTAGGCTACTCATTTTTTCCTCTTCTTTGACAACATGGGATACGCATTTAGACCATTCGGCAGCCGTAATTTTTTGAATGCCTTCCTGAAATAAATTTCTCACGTCTGTCAATTTGAAAGTTTTATTATTTTGAGCTACATGCCCGTTTACCTGCGCCCATATCAATTCGATAGGGTTTAGCTCGCAATGGTAAGGGGGCAGTCTTAAAACCGTGATCCCATGTTGTGCTGCCATTTCATCTACAGCGTACTTAGTAAAAGACTCATTGTGTGGAATCAGTTCTAAAAGCGTTTAACCATATCTGGTTCGTAGTGAATATTTTTATTTAAAAGCCATTCTTGAATGGCAGCTTTTTTCCAGCTCATTTTTGGTGCCGTTTCCACGTATTTGTAGGCGTTGCGGATCATTACTTTTTCAGTCACAGTGAAAGCTTTTCGTGGACGCTTTTTTCTTGGGGACAAGAAAACATCCGCGTCTTTTTGTGATGTACTTGGCTGAGGATCCATTTTGATGGAAAATCAAAACAAATATATTCACTCAAAGTTCACAAAAAACTATAAACGTAACAACAAACACAACGTAACAACACTTTCACAAAAACTCAACAAAATAACTAAATATCGATTCGCAATGAAATAGGATATTCGTGCAGTCAGACTGGGAGAATGAAGCCGAATGACACGATAAACAAAATGGCGATAGCTGCACGAGCGCGCACGGGTTGCCAATACTGAAAAATATCTAGGCATTATAAGTTTTGTATTTAATATAAAAACAAAAATATTAACTTTTTATAAAATAAAGCAGCGATTACTAATTAATAAATAATTATTTTGAACAATGATGTATTTATTTAAA
Organism: Mycalesis mineus; assembly: GCA_034621355.1. Lineage (NCBI taxonomy): Eukaryota > Metazoa > Arthropoda > Insecta > Lepidoptera > Nymphalidae > Mycalesis > Mycalesis mineus. Next base: position 50,849 of record JAXAVZ010000147.1, on the reverse strand, counting down.
TAAAAATCAATAATTTAGTCTTTAATTGGCACACTGATAGCACACACACTGATTGTTTATCGATTTTTGTGTTCATCACTACACTATTATATGTGGTATCATTATTTCACAAAATGACAATAGCTAATGTCAAATCTGGAATCGAATTAAAATTCTGACTATAGTTGTTCCGGTATACCGTACACCGTGCGCCGCAAATGGTCTCGCCATTAGAAAGGCGACAACCTTCCATGCCACAACCGCCCTATTACGAGTATGCTCGTAACAAAGCTATGATCGTGATTACTACACCGACCGACTCATAAAAGAACGACATTTACGATATAATATGAAAACAAAAATTTTTTAACAAAAAATAGGACCGATTCAAAACGCGCTAAAAAGTAAAAAATACCTGTGTCATTTAGTTGCTTTAATTTATTTAAGCATATCTATGAAGTCGGTGCTAGCAAGCTTAAGGAACATTTAACGTAGTAAAGCAGTTTGTGGGTTGTAGTTAATGTCCTTAAAGTAGAAACCTTGGCTGGCACCGACTGCTAGATATGCTTAAGTAAATTAAAGCAACTAAATGACACAGTTATTTTTTACTTTTTAGTGCGTTTTGAGTCGGTTCTATTTTTTGTTAAATTTTTTTATTTCTTTCTTTTTAGTGATTTATCGCTACGTAACGTACTCGTACTATACTGTCATAGTATATTATACGGCACTTGTAGTCAAAATGCTACCGATACTTACACAAAAACCGAAATCTCTGCAAGTGTGCCTATAAAATTTTAAGAGTTCCTTATATTTTCCCAGCTTTTCCTTCAAATTTCCTCATCAGATCCTAACATGATGAAAATGGGAACTCTCTTTCTATTAAAAAAATAATTATCAAAATCGGACAATTCTGTAAAAAGTTATGCGTGGTCATACATAAAAAAACACGTGTCGAATTGAGAACCTCCTCCGTTTTTTTTCGTCGGTTAAAAATATTCTCGAATATTGAATAACATATTCTTCCGTATCACAATGAAACGACCGGACCGATATTAAATAATTTTTAACATGCATTTGAATCTGTGTCTGGATCATTTAAATACGTCATGACGTGAAGTAAAAGTCATGCGTGGTCGTACATAAAAAAAAAACAAAAAATATACGTGTCGAACCTCCTCCGTTTTTTATCGTCGGTTTAAAATGGCATCAATGATTTAAGTCCACGTCAGACAGGACATCGTCTATCGGATCTGCTATGTTGCAGTAAATTCTTGAGTGAACGGTACCGCTGTCAGAACCTGTCTGATAACATTTGATAAATCTCAACCTACGGAAATAAAAGTGTGTCAAGAACATAATCTGTTACTATATTTTATTACCACGTTATTTCTTTAGCCGTTATGTTTATTAGTATATTTTCACTTAAATATGTAATCCTAACTAATATTATAAATGCGAAAGTAACTCTGTCTGTCTGCCTGTCTGTATTGCTTTCACTCTACAACTACTGAACCGATTTAAATGAAATTTGGTACACAGTAAGTCTAGAGCCTGAAAAAGGACATAGGCTACTTTTAATTGCGAAAAAAGGGTTGTAAGGGGTTAAAGGGGGGATGAAATGTTGTATGAAAGTGTCGTCAATTTGAAAGCTTAAGACCTATTTCTTAGGCAGTTGATTAGATATTAATAAATATGATATTCAAAGCTTAGAAAAATTAGGCTGCCGTAATAACTAATTCCACGCGGACGAAGTCGCGGGCAAAAGCTAGTATCTACCATATTTTAGTGTTAATTCCATTCACTACTTGTTACCTACAAAATCGCATACTGATTAATAATTGAAACATTCTTAAAAACTAGACCTCCTAATTGTTTGTAGTCGGCTAACGATCTACCGGCTTAATTTAACTTATTTTTGTTTAAGCGCAGGGATTTTCCTCATCAAAAACCAGATATCACGAGAAAATAAGATCAAAAAATATCTTACCCATTGTCGTCGTCCTCCAAAAGCTTGTATTTGATATTTCGAGAATGCATATTTGATTTTTGATGATTTGCACTTCAATACACTAACTCAACATCTTTACACTTTGCACTTCACTTCACAACCAGAGACAATTTGTTCTTTTGTTCTATGTTAAAAGTATTTACAAATCTTATCGTTGTTTATTTCAATGGATATGTTTTATCTAATCATTCTAATATCGGACTGTAGTACGAACTAGATCTGCAGCACAACCTGAAGAAATATTATATGTACTGAGTTATGAAGATAAAATTGCCCTTACAGCGCCATTTTCCTGCCGCCTTCCATTTAAACCCCTTCAATAAAATAGTGATTAGGAATCTGTTACACAAGAACACCAGTTCTCATTATTGCTTTCCATAAAGCATAATTGAAGTCAATAAAGCCCTTTTACCACAAAAAGGCTTTTAGTGAAACATATAACTCAAAGTTCAGGACCGCACGATTAAGCGGGTGGGAGAGAAGTTCAACATTGACTTTCATTTACCAAAAGCAATCCCTAATAGCCCTGAAGATCCGATAAAACGAAATACTTTTAACGCGAAGGAGGAATCTTTCGAACATGTTAACTCAAACAAACGAGTCCTAACCTAAGTCCAAACCCTACCGACAAAGACGTATCGCCAAGCGATTTAGCGTTCCAGTAAGATGTCGTGTAGAAACCGAAGGGGGTGTGGATTTTCGTCCCACTCCTAACAAGTTAGCCCGCTTCCATCTTAGACTGCATCATCACTTAACAGCAGGTGGGATAGTAGTCAAGGGCCAACTTGTAGTCATTAAAAAAAAAAGAGTTCTTTCTCACCGTGGACATACAAAAACATCAAAACTCTAACGATGAAACCAAAAAGAAGCCCTTTAAATTTCATGAGGCTATTTATGTAAACAATAAACTGTTATCTATTTAATGAGTGCACAATCACACACGTTTCAATCGTTTCATTATGTTTTAATATGATGTTAATCAGTATTTATACAACCGGATTATCAGAGGTAATACTAAATAATAAATTTTTGCGATTTTATATTCGTCGGCTCCCTTTGAACTTCTTTTCATTAAAAATTTTTAACAAAAAATAGAACCGACTCCAAACGCACTAAAAAGTAAAAAATAACTGTGTAATTTAGTTGTTTTAATTTACTGAAGCATATCTATGAAGTCGGTGCCAGCCAAGTTTAAGGAACATTTATTTTACGTAGTAAAGCAGTTTGTGGGTTCTAGGTAACGTCCTAAAAACCTTGGCTGGCACCGACTCCTAGATATGCTTAAGTAAATTAAAGCAACTAAATTACACAGTTATTTTTTACTTTTTAGTGCGTTTGGAGTCGGTTCTATTTTTTGTTAAAAATTTTTATTTCTTACTTTTTAGTGATTTATCGCCACGTAGTGTACTCGTACTATACTGTCATAGTATATTATATAGCACTAGTAGCCAAAAAGCTACCGATACCGAGTCAAAAACCGAAATCGCTGTAAGCGTGCCTCCAAAATTTGAAGAGTTCCTTCAATTTCCCCAGGATATCATCAGCAGATCCTAACAAGCGGACAATGGGACCACCTTGGATGTATGCCCTTTCTAATAAAAAAAGAATTATCAAAATCGGACAACACTGTAAAAAGTTATGCGTGGTCATACATAAAAAAAAATATATATACGTGTCGAATTGAGAACCTCCTCCGTTTTTTTTCGTCGGTTAAAAATAGTTAAAATAATTAAGTACATGTAAAATATATTTCTTTAAAGCCTGATTCATATTTTTTGCAGCAATATTGTAGCTAAGTTTCTGTTTCAACACCTAAATGTTAAGAATAGTTTACTGATGGAATTATTTAATGTCGAATTCTTAAATATTGAGCAATTTTTAAGGCTTGTTGTTGTTGTCCATGTTTTGTATAATTAAAATGCTCCTCTCCCAAGTAAGTAAAAAGCCTACACATAGATAGAGAGAATTGAGGTAACATCAAAGACTTGACGTTTTATATCGATCACCTTAATATTTTAGCTACTCAGATTTATTTTACTGTTGAGGGTAACGTTTAAATCTATCAAGATCTTCATTAAAACATTTCATGTAAAAACAAAAAACACTAAGGATACACTTTTGTATACTGTAAAAATTTGGATAATTTAGCACTATTAACAAAATACGATTTACCTATAATTATTTAAAACATCAGAAATACCAACTGCGCAAAAAGTAAGACCACAGACCGTGGTTTAATACGCTGGGAATACATATCCCCCCTTCAACATGGGTAGAAAAACACCAACACATACCATATTTAAAGTAATTAAAGACACCAAGTTAACAAGTGATAATTTGGAATAAGTAAGTACACAGTTTCGGTTGTAGTATTACTATCGCGTAGTGATATCGTTCACCGGCATTGTGAAATGAACTGCGGATCGATTGCTCTACTCGATAACGATGATACCTATTACCTAGTTAGGTTGTTCACACACAGCGATTAACAAACGTGCGTTTGATTAAGTGATAGAGTATAGTAGAGCTTTTTAGGATAAAGCTCGTCTGGGATAATAATGCCTTTAAGCATTATTCGTAAATACAGGCAGCACATAGGACTTTACTCCTGTACTGTATTTATATTAGGTTAATGGAATAGGACGTGGTGCTTGTATGACTCCCATGTTGAAATCCGTTAAACGCAATTTACAGATATAAGTAGAACCGGTACCAGGTTTTACTGAAGAGGTTTGGCAAGAAACCCATGAGATCAAAACCATACCCCATCTTCTGCATGCGGACAGTTCGACAGTACAATTGTCAGGCGTGGATGCTACCTTTACTGATACCCTTACTGATAAGCAGACAGGTGTTATCAGCGTTTGGATCCGTATGGAGGCGGGCAGTGTGCAACGCTGCGCCCACTACGATACTGACGACAGGCGACGATAAGGCGCCCTTAGCGATATAGATAGATAACGAATGAAAACAAAACAACGCCGACATGAATAACAGGCGCTATTTTATTATTGTTAATCCGAGATGAATTAGGCTTGACAACAATTAGGCTTGAAGGAAAGACATGGTTTGATCGAATTTAAGTTTGACCGCGCTATCTTAAATGGTTCTAAACTGGAACAGCAATCCCTTCATTAAGGCCGAAAAATGCTGGAATATTAGAACAGCATCAGTTGATTTACCACTTGGAACATCAAACGAATGACAGGTTACAGGCGACCCCGAGTCATTGTGTTTGGTCTCTAAAATAGGCTTCTGTCAAACAATTGACTGACATATTTGAGATCATCGATGAGATCATAAGGTTATGTTTTGAAAATCGGTTGTATTCGTATATGAAGAATGAGCCAAGCAATTCACATCATTATTTAACATTAGGTGAGATTTCAATCAAGCGTTATCGTCACCAAATTAAAATAATAATTAACAAAAAGTTTCTAGAGAGTTACCGAACAGATAATAGCTAGAGATGAGGGATACCTAATATAAAAGCTGAAAGTTTATCACCATATCCTACCGTATGTGAGTTGGGTAGACAACTAAACTTTTGCATCGCGACGGCTTTGGAATGTAAGAGGTTTCAAACATCTAGGTAAAGATTCCTTTTTATATTTTTTTGGAATGATAAGTCAAAAATCATGGTCTCAGTCGCTAGATACTTAGTTTCGTGACAATCTTTAGTTGGATCACGAGGATGTCTCATGTCTGTGCATATCTAATGTTTGATTTAATCGTAAAAAACAAAATTAAATATTAATAAAAACAGCAGTGGGGTAATGCAAGTAACCGCCAACGCGATTACCCGCAATCGCGTAACAACTTTCACTGTCTTGAAAGTTGCACTACAATGTTTCGAATTAAATAACAATCTGTTCCGATTCAACTTTAAATTCAAATATTCAAAATTGTTTACATCAATAAGGCTCAGATTACAAGCAGTTTTGATACGTCTTGTTAAACTATTTGTAGAGAATCGGCTCGGAGGGCAGGTTCTGTTCAGAAGAGCCGGTATAAAACTCAACAGTATCAGGATTTCTCCTCTAAGGTAATATTTAGGTCTAGTTTTAAGACTGTCGTGTGCATTTTCATAGTAACAAGATAACAGACTGTAAGTGTTAATTTTTATTAAAGGGTTGTATAAGCTCAGACTTTGTAAGATGAAACTATGATTTAAAAGATCAGACTCTAACTGATCAACCAATAAACAAGAATTTAACTAAAACTCTCTGCGAGTTAATATTGTGGGTTTTATCAGCTTGAGACAAGTGGCAATCACAAAACAATCTACCTTAACTAATATGATAATGCGGATGTGAGTCTGTTCACAACAAACGGTTTATCAACGTATCAGAAAGAATAATACTTTGTACGAAATCTAGAATCAATGACACAAGAATGGAAGCCCATGCCTATATGGAGTGCCTATGACATTCAATTAGTAATAAATAAAATTTTTTAACAAAAAATAGAACCGACGCAAAACGCACTAAAAAGTAAAAAATAACTGTGTCATTTAGTTGCTTTAATTTACTTAAGCATATCTGAAAAGTCGGTGCTAGCCAAGATTAAGGAACCACACTAACTGCTTTACTACGTAAAATATATACGTAGTAAAGCAGTTTGTGGGTTCTAGGTAACGTCCTTAATCCTATCCTATTATCCTCGGACCCACTCTGTGGAATATACTATATGATAGCGTTTTTAAATTAGATCTTGGTGAAGACACACAACTTGTAGGTTTTGCAGACGATTTGGCGCTGATAGTAACTGCCCGTATAGACAACTTACTCATAGACAGAACAAATAAGGCGCTTAAAAAAATTAATGAATGGATGGTAGCAAAACAGCTGAAACTAGCCCCAGAAAAAACTGAAGCAATTATGCTTAGTGGCCGGAAAAAGCATGGTCCTATCACCTTTCACATCGATGGAGTGCAAATAAAGCTAAGAGACAAGATAAAATATCTAGGCGTCTGGATGGATAGTAGTCTTAGGTTTGACAAGCATATTGAGCAAACCGCTGAGAAAGCCGAAAAGTTGACAGCAGCGCTAGGTCGACTTATGCCAAGGAAAGGTGGACCAAGGGCTAGCAAAAGAAGGGTTTTAGCATCAGTTGCGCATTCAGTAATTCTGTATGGGGCACCAGTCTGGAGCCAGGGCCTTAAAATAGTCAAATATAATAACATGCTGGGCAAAATACAGCGGCGTCTAGCTATTCAGATTTGTGGCGCTTATAAAACTATATCCAAGCAAGCTGTCCTGGTTATAGCCGGTTTAATACCCATAGATCTGTTAGCCATGGAACGTACTAGGCAATACCAAAATGTTGACCACAAAACATCGAAAGAGTTGAGACGAACCACTTTACAAGAATGGAGTAAGGAGTGGAAGGAAAGGGGTAAAGGGCAATGGACCCGAGACCTTATACAAGACCTAGAAAAATGGATAGACAGAAAGCATGGCGAAGTTGACAAACTCATAACGCAGGCACTTAGCGGACATGGCGTTTTTAATACGTACCTCCATGCAATAGGCAAAGCGGCCAATGAAAAGTGCCCCTATTGCGGAGAAGAAGACACGCCAAATCACGCTGTTTTCGAGTGCGTGGAGTTTGAAGATACAAGAAACAAAGCATGCGGACCTGGTGAACCACTCTCAAAGTATAACCTGGTACCATTCATGTTGGCGAGCAAGGAAGGGTGGAGTAAGGGTGCAGAGATGCTCCATAGTATTATGGGAAGACGAGTGCGGGACGAATGGGAGCGGCAAAGAATAGTTAATGCCTAAAAAACGCCCCTTCCCGAAGTAATGAATCAACGGTACCGGGAAGGACGGCCGGTGTATGTAGGAGGTTTTAGTCCGTAGGTCATCGAGTACATCATCGATGAAGTCGGACATAGTCGTTCGGGTAACCGGACGTCATCCATGAGGATTTCCTCCTACAATATAAAAAAAAAAAAAAGGTAACGTCCTTAAAGTAGAAACCTTGGCTGGCACCGACTCCTAGATATGCTTAAGTAAATTAAAGAAACTAAATGACACAGTTATTTCTTACTTTTTAGTGCGTTTTGAGTCGGTTCTATTTTTTGTTAAAAATTTTTATTTCTTTCTTTTTAGAGATTTATCGCCACGTAAAGTACTCGTACTATACTGTCATAGTATATTATATGGTACTAGTAGCCAAAAAGCTACCGATACCGAGACAAAAACCGAAATCGCTGTAAGCGTGCCTCCATTTGTAGAGTTCCTTCAATTTCCCCAGGATATCATCATCAGATCCTAACATGATGACAATGGGACCACCTTGGATGTATGCCCTTTCTAATAAAAAAAGAATTATCAAAATCGGACAACTCTATATATATATATATACGTGTCGAATTGAGAACCTGCTCCGTTTTTTTTCGACGGTTAATAAAATGGATTTTGAGTTGTTATTAATGATTACGTTTTACCTCACAGAGTACTTATAAAGCAATTTGGAAGAAAACTCGAGCAAAGAAGGTGACTGTTGACCGGTCAGCAAGGTACTGCAAACCTACATTCGTGTCACACTTTTCGGGACTGTTCGGAGTTTTGCTCTCTGCTATGCGATGGACTCGCCCCAGCACGGGGAATCCATGGAATACTAATAAAGACCTATTCGTCTCTATAAATTATTTTAAGATTTCAGTTTAAACCATATCAGGCATGTTTTGCACTTGCATTCCTAGATATGACAATCAAAAAATAAACAACACAGAACAAACAATGCATTACCTACTGTGCAAATTGTTTAAACGTGTTGAAGTGGCTATAAAATAATACTTAACAATTTACGAATAAAATGTGAACTAAGTTTTAAATACGTGCAAAACTAAAAATATTTTATAATTAATGGCAAATGGGAAAACCTTGAATTGATATATGAAATCTACCGTTTTATGGTTAAAAGAACAACCTTAATAATTTAAATTAATTAACTATTAAATTTCAAATTAACAGCTGCTGTGTTAAAATTTTCACGCACCTAATTATTTTATCAATTTCAAAACATAATTAGTATTAGGTGATTATTGTTTATTGTGTGCCAACGTATGTTTATGGCTTTGTATCTTTCATATGGATTAACTAATTTTGAATTAATTGTTTTCAAATTGAAAATCTGTCCAGTAAAACATGAAATTACACAATTTCGACTAGCTTTAAAAATCTCTGTTATTCAATAAGAAATGGAGATTCCTGGGCCTGACCATCGGTTGTATATAACGATGTGGCTAAGGCACGAATTTGTTTTAAACTTGAATTAATTTTATGACATTGCATTATGTGTTAACTTTTAAATTATTTTTACATATGTAATTATTGTAATTGTCTATGTAAACACAGCTAGTAAACTAATCTATACTAATATTATAAAGAGGTAAAGTTTGTAAGTTTGTAAATAAAGTTCCGTCGGGGCTAATTTTCGGAACTACTGATCCGATTTTAAAAATTCTTTCACCAGTAGAATGCTACATTATCGGTGAGTGTTAAAAGGCTATATTTTATATTTGTATTTTATATATTACTCGAGTTATTACAGTTTTTGTCGCGCGAGTCTGACCGTGAAATTTATTAAATTTAGCTTTAGGCGCGTACGCTGCTTTAGATATTGGATATAATTGAAAACATTGTATGAAAACTTTATGCACCTTAAAAAGTTCTACAAAAAAGTCCGCGATAGCATATATCTACCTATTATATGTTGGCAGGTATATAGCTTTTTGTGTTTAAAAAAAATCATTTAATTCATATGATTACGTTTACGTCATTATTTATACAACTAAACCTAAATCCTTATCAAAATAAATTATTTAATAATCACAAGGATATTATAGAGATAAGAATTGCCTTTTACAGTGTGTTAATTAGTTATAGTTTCGGAGATATTGCAAAATTTCTAAAAAACAACTCTGCCGCTATAATGTCCAAATTAAGTTGACCTCCTCCGTGTTATGTTATACGTACTGAATAGGGGTCAACATTTTGGTACTAATATTCTTTGAGAATTCGATCCTTGATCTTATCTTTCAATTTATTTGGCATGGCAGACCATATTTGTAAAATATACGAAAAAGTTTGTTCGTTTGTTTAAACGGGCTAATCTCGGGATCTGCATGTCGGATTGTAAATTATTGTTTATTATGAAAGACTATTTAACACAAGCTATACACATCAGCTTACCATAAATATATATTGTTAATGTTAATGTACTGTAATATCGTACAATGTTTAGCAAAAATGTAGATCTTTAGTACACGGGACGGGACGGAGGATATTGCTACGCGGGAAACTATAAAAAAATTAAATTGAGAGGGGTAGCGGGGAAAGAGCACACTTTTTATAGCTATAATGATGTAGACGAGCGCTAAGAAACGTTTTTTCTAATGCTCACCTCCTTAAGGAGTCAAACGGGAGTTTAAGTCTACATCAAGTTTCACGCGGACGAAGTCGCGGGCGTCCGCTAGTAAATAAATAAATTAGAAAAATACGTTATCTTGGGATTGGATACTACTGCAATCCCACCTGATGGTAAACCATTGATGCAGCCTGGATGGATGGATGAACACACTTGCCTAGAAGATGCCTAAAACAGAAGCTGCATTTCATATCTTAGCCGTTCGTAAGCAATGTGGAACCAAACCGCTTAGTGCGTGTCTTAGGGATGCTATCTATATAACAGTTCTCTACAATGCCTGCCTACGATAAATTGAAGATGGAACGAGATTAAACAATTCCTGAGCACAATCTCAAAAATATGTATTCTACGACACCGATAGATAGATAACCTTTCGACAATACTTTAAACTTCTCTTTAATATCTATAAAAATAAAGTTAACATTAGTCTCAATCCGTTTAACAGTTACAATGCTACAGACAGACACAGCATTAACTTATAACACCCCTTTTATGTGTCAAGGGCTGAAAGCTTTACACGGACGAGTACCTATGTGAGCTTAATAATAAATCAAAACAAATTTTAAAACCGACATAACCTTTGAGGAAAAGGCTGACTATTAAATAGAATCTAAAGGGCTGCAAAACTGCATCTATAAGATAATTATTATTAACTCTACATACTATCTAACAAATCTCCTTATACGTTAATATATACTTTTTACATAAATCAAAGCATCAAATTCGAGGCTTCTAGAGAAACAAGAGATGCCATACACTAACGCACTTTCCCGAACGTACGTAATTTCTCGCAACGTTTTTTCTCGTTTAATATCAAAACGTAGAAAGTCGGTTAGCGGCGCCGCCGTGCGATGTGGCGTAATCGCGAATTAGTACTGAGTTACTGACACTGAGAGCTGTGAGCACTCGAGTCGTTGTGTAGACGCTTGTTTGGTTTAGTGATGTTTGGTGATAAAACTATCGATAGTTATTGAAGAACTACCCCTGCCCCGCGTTTACAGCTACGAAAATTTTATTCCTGTAGGAACATCAAGATAAATACCATGTTCTTGGTCACATATTGCAGTTGCTTTCAGCCACAATTGAGTAACAAACATCCACAACATCGTCGTTAAGGTTTCTGAATTTATTCAATTTTCGTAATTTTTCGATTGCCAAGAACAAACTACCAAGTATTAGAAAACATGAGAAAAGGGTTAATAAAATCGGCTAAAGTTTCGCAAGTTATGCGGTGATCAATTAGAATGCATTTTTAATTACAAGTACATTATTAGTAGTTAGAAGGATTGAGTGTTGATAAAATAAACATGTATAAACATTATGTGCAGTCTGGTGAAGTACTAGCGCTAGTATCGTTGCTGTATTTCAGTTGGAAGAAAGTTGTTGGTTATGACCTATGCTTTAAGTATGATTCAGCGGCGGAAACTCAAAAGTTGTGTCATTTGCTTGATCTGCAAAGATTTGCTTGGTTTAGAAATTCATGTTAAATAATTAATTTATTTTGCATTATTTATTTATGTATCATACATAACTACAAGATTAAATTGTTACTTGATTTCGTCCGGAACAGAACCAATAGGTGTGATTTCAGTCAAGGACTGACTTGTGATGAATAAAAAAAAGAACATTGAAGGTTCGAATGCTGTATATACTTATTTGATGTAGAATACTGAATAAATAAACCGAAATAGCGAACTTCTCCGAGTCATGTGTTAGGCGTGTGTGATAAATAAAATATTTTTTTTGTTTATTTTCCTTATATGACTAATTGTCTATAAACGTTGTATTAAAGTCAGTTAATTATAAGGAAAATAATCCGATCAGCGCATTCCTTTATTTGAAAATGAGGCTAAAATTAATGAAAATCATTTCGGTGAATTATTACTATATAAAATGATTTATTTCATATTTTCGATTTTCAGATAAAGACATCACTTTTTAGTTTGTTTAACAGAAGATACTACAAACATTTTTTTTATTTAAAAATAGACAAAAATCTATCGACATTCGAACATCACTAACCATATTACCAAGCAATAAAACCACTTTGTCCAGTGTCCCCGGTCTTAGATAAATTTTCAGAGGAAATGAAACTTTAATACAATAATAGTAGGATTTAAATCGCATTACTGTACGGCGTGCTGCGGGATAAGTCGAAGATTTGATTGTTTCTATTTAGAAATTAATAAGTATTGCCGAGATAAGAAAAAAAACAGACTATTGTGGGAACTACACGTATTTTATTACATGACACGCGTTTGATTATTATCTGCTATCGACCTTTACTTTTTTATTCGGTTTTGTTGTGGGCATTATGGATCGCAGCAGCTTCGTCGGTTTGTTTATTCTCTACCAGAGTCGAACTCTAGGGCTTGACCAGCGGCAGGAGAGTACCTCTAACGTTCCTTTCACACGGCAGTCCAGTTTTTTACAGGATCCCGTTTGATGGCGAATCTGTTTACATGCTAGCGTTCACACGAGCATCCCACAAGCGAGATCCTGCAAATATCAGATCCGGCCGAATTATCTTCTGAATTCACCTGATGACTGGTATACGAATGGTCAAAAAACAGGATGCAACCTATTCACACGGCAGTACAGTTTTACGGGACCAGCTTTTTACTGGATCCTGCAAAACTAAACTGTCATGTGAACACAGCGTCCAGTTTTGCAGGTTACAGGAAAAAACCGATCCTTCAAAACTAGACTGTCGTGTGAAAGGGGCGTAATAGTGTCCTCTGTAAGGCAGCCTCAGTGGCGGCTAGACCGATTGAGATTTCTTTCAGGTCCAGGTCTGGCTAGTGGGATGATTAGACCGTGCCTAGTTACCATACTACTGACAAAGAGTTACTGCCAAGCGATTTAACGTTGGGTTGCGATGTCGACTAGAAGCCGAAGGTGGTGTGAATTTCATTCTACTCTTTTTGCGCCCGACTGCGTCAGAAGGAGGGTTATGTTTACATGTTACATGTAAGGTGTCGTTGAATTTGTCAAAATTGTGGTAGTGACATAGGCTATATAAATTTTCAAAATGGCGCCTGTAAATGGAGGATGTGTGTATTTTTTTCTTTTATCTTAGCAATATGGGTACCAATTGAAAGGTCGTAAAAAGACCATTTCAAAAATATAAATATCATATCATGTTCATATTACTTTTTTAACAAAAAATGGCAGAAAGTGTACTAAGTGTTCCGTCTCATTTGTATACTATAAACTAAAACTGAAAAGTTTCCTATATCTGTATAAAATTCTAAATACTTTATGGTTCTGCAGGCGGGGACAAACGTAGTTTTGGTAGATCTTTCTTTCCCCGCAGGTTATTCCCGGTTTGCAGCACCATAAAGTATTTAGAACTTTATACAGATATAGTTCTCTTTTCAGTTCATAACTTCTAAGCAGTTGGGTTTTTTGTTTTTATAATAATAATTTTATTATGTTAACCCGCTTCGAACTTAGATTACATTATCATTTGTCCTCAGGTGTAATTGCAGTAAAGGTTCAACTTGCGGTGAATGAATAAGACCATAGCGTACCTCGCATCCAAAGGATTCGATGTTGTTTGTCAAAATCGAAGTATAAAATATGTATTCATTGAAGTCAACACCAACAGTTCCGTGTCACCTTGGTTAGAATTCATGTACGGAATCAAAACATTGGGGACTCTTAATTTGAAAATAAACCATTATTTTCAATCGATACAAGCATCTTCACATAAGACAGACGATTTGGAGCACATAACAATGCTGACGCAATCATCGGTCGACGAGCTTAGTGATAATTGTTGTTGTGGCTCTATATCGCTATCAGATATTAAAGATAATAGCAGAGAACGACAGCTTAACGTGCTCGCCGATGCAGGAGGATTTAAGACAATTAATTTACCATCTCCGAACCCGAGCCCAAACACATTTTGATCAATAGCCCGCATAGGTTAGTCACTGGACCAACGAGACGAGACGAATATCTTAGCATTCCGTGGATTCACCGTGCGGGTGTCAGGTCCATCGCGTGGCTGAGAGAAAAACTCCGAACAGAGCCCGAGACTTGTGACACGGGTGTAGGTTTAAGGGTACCCTTAGTGACGCGCGTCAACACTCACCTCCTCTGTTCAAGTTATTCTCCCTGCCCAGCCAAATTCGGAAGGACCCTACTAGAGCAGCTTTGGACACTCGTTCCAATATGGAGCTTATTGCACTTCTAGTAAGGCCAAGGTCTTTTAGCAGGTTGTAGAGAGACTTCGCTGGTATACCCCTCGCACCCTCTTCTACCGCGTATAAACTAACCACATAGCCATTTTTGGTTAGTTCATTAGTAAGGTCATAATATTTATTCACTTTGAATACATGGTCTTTAGGGATGTTTGTTTCCCACGGCACTGTAAGCTCAACAAGTACTATACGTTTGATTTGTTTGGAAAAAAAAAATATGTCCAGTCTAGATGTCGTAATAGCTAAGTCTTCCGGGATTTTATAGTGCTTTTCGTACGTATCCATTAATATAGTCCAATCAGGAGCAGAGCCCAGAATTGAATAAGGCTTGCTGGTGGAACTTGTATTTGAGCCTGCTTTAACGAAGTTAGTTTGTCTTTTATTCGTCGTCAACCCTTTTTGAGCTCTAGCTACTGAAAGGCTTATAGCTTCACGTATGATTTCTAGTACTCTGTCGTGGCGGCGTGAGTAGAGACCCCTGTCTAGGAGCACCTTGCATCCTACCAATAAGTGCCTTGCAGTGCCCACTGCCTCACCACAGGTATAGCAAGATTTTTCCGAGGCTTTTCCCCATCTTACTAGGTTACGGTAGGTTAAAAATTAAGTCCGTCTCTACGTATAAAGCCGGTAAGTCAAACTAGTCTAATTCGGCTATAAATAAAATGCGTAATAATAAAAAGCATATTAAGATAACTGACAGCCTCGTTGGTCTAGTTCTAGTCGTTACATGTGACCTTCGATGACAAAGTCCTCCGCCGGCCGGGCGGTTGGTGGAATATATTCAGAATTTTTCTTTTTTATAAGAAATTTTAAGTAAAATTCTAAGCCCGAAGTCGGGAAGTTGGTGGTGTTACACCCGTGCCTCCAAGTACTCTTGTAGGCACGGGTGTTAAGGCTAAGGTCCCGGTCACTATCATGAACATCTTAACGAATCGATAATGAATTAAATATTATCACTCTAAGCTCGCCAAACCGCATTGGACGTGGTGGTCCTAAGCTCCATATCCATATCCATAGGCCGTTAAAAGTCTGATTTTAAGGATGTTTTAAAATTTCAAGATTGCTCTAAATGTGACATCTACGTTAAATTCAATATTTCAAAAGTACCATGTAAAGTATCACTACCAACGGACGGACGAAGGCTGACAATGACGATGAAGACAAAACTTGTTTAAGGTTTAGTAGTTAAGGTAGTAGTTTAGTTTAGTAGTACTATAGTGAGAGTGTCGGAGATATTAATTGAGCGATAATTTTCACCTTCTGGATGCGCTGCTGCGTCTAATAAAATGGGTTCATTATTTGTTATCACGCTGTTATCAATCGGCCTCGATTGTTATGCAAGCGGAAATCGAAACCGCGACCACCGGAAGAGCGACAAAGACTTTTGTAGTCTGTAGTAGACCACTGCTCTAATACGAGTAGAGATAATTTAACACGATTATCCTTTTTAGAACTGCGTGAGTTTTATGAAAAATGAATTTTGGTATCACAAAATAGAACATTTATGAATAGAATCTATACTAATATTATAAAATAATGCTCAATCACGCCTAAAGTACTGAGCCGATTTAAATGAAACTTGGTACAGAAATAGCCTGAGAAAGGACAAGTCGAACTATCACAAAACAAACACAATTTCGCGCGGATGGAGTCGCGGGCAACCGTGAACTATACATGAAGCAGATGATTTATAACCGGGAGAAGCTAGGTCCGATTTCCAGTTCGGGTCAATTTCGAAGTTTATATCTACCTTATAAATAGTCTGGTGCAATAGTAGTAGCAAGCGATAGAGCAAACTACAAGTATGCTTGGAATATCTCTGCGTGATCGAATCTGACGGTTCATTGCCACTAGTTCCATTAAAAGTTCCATCATGGAACTAGTGATAATTTTTTGTTATCCCTAGTTCCATTTTAAAAGGAATACGAAGACAATGGAACTAGTGTTGATTTATTTTATGGTTCGTTGCCACTAGTACCATTAACAGTTCCATAATGGAACTAGTGATGTTTTTTTTAGTCACTAGGTCCACATTATTATCTTAAGCACTTTAGGCACTTGCGAAATTTTATTCAATATAACATTGACATATTAATACTATGGACTTCGGGTCAGCGATAAAAAGTGTCCGAACCAAAAGTAAGCCAAAACGCGAAATGACTTCCAATCGCAATTCAGTCTCATATTAGCTGACTGACAGAATACACGTCAATAATGCCGTAATGTGTTATGAAAAACTTGTAGGAACTACCCGAGTAAGGTGAGAAAAGAAGACGGTGTACCATATTTTCAGTAAGTAAATATTTACTGATGATTTTAAAGTATTATTTTGCTTTGAAACAGGCTATTTTATTAAAATTTTAATAAACTATAGAAACGAATTGCATAACCAACCAAAATGAACACAAGTATCTATCTGTCCTTTTCCCATACGCTACCCGCGTATAGGATAGAAGGAGTGCAATATATTTATCTAATTAACCACATTTAGTTCGGATCTGCCGTGAGCAATAGAATGTTTTAGAACAACGACTGCATAGAGTTATTTTGTTGTTTAACATTTGAATTATTTACTTACTTAATTTTTGAATTAAAATAATTAGATTATTTTCAATTCAAAAATTTTTATTTATTATGTCAACTTTTATTTTTTATGTCATGAATATTAATCAAATATCTTTGACCATAATGGTATATTAATTTGATAACTATAAGAATTATCTACATGAAATTAGGAACAGTTATTTAAAAAAGTGATCTAACGTCATTGAAGTAAAAAAATATATTTTCAGTTTAAATAAAAAGAGGAAAATATCGAGAACTTGAAATTTCAAAGTAAAGAACTATATCGAGTGGCATATCATTTTGTACATTTGTGGATTTGATTTGTAATTAAATATTATTATAACTATTTATATAGTGGATTTGATTTGTAATTAAATATTATTATAATTATTATTTTATACAAGATAATTACAACAATTATTATTTGGTACAAGATTTATCCCAGCATATAGAGGTCAGGGATATGTAAATATAAATTAAAATTTGTTGTAAATATAATATTTAAATATAAGATGCCAAAAAAATTTTAAAGCTACCGACTCCACACCATTTATGTTGTCCTATTTTCACGAGAAGCTGTCATGTCAAAAAAAGGCTGCCATGGTAACCGTCAATCGAATCTGATTACTTATTGCATGCAATTAGACCGTTGCAAATTAGACTGTATAACAATACGATAAGACATACATTACAATGTTATTTTGTGTATAAAAACATAAATACATCCTAGTGTGTATAAAATATCTTGGGACACTTTTGACGTAAATTTTGCATTAGACCCGAAGTCCATAGTATTAATATGTCAATGCAATATAATCAACAAATATTTATTTTTTCTTACTTTAATTAGTTTTACTATAGTACACTGGCTAAACACTACGATATATATCAAAATAATGTAGTAAAGTATTCCACACCTTAAAAAGGTCAACAAAAAAGTCCGCGAATATACGCGTTGTCGGATGGCGGCGACATCTTTTTGACAAAAAATGGAATCATATTTAAACAAACATCCCTAAATTTGGCTGGGCAGGGAGAATAACTTGAACAGAGGGGGTGAATGTTGACGCGCGTCACTAAGAGATCTCTTTTAAACCTACACCCCTGTCACAAGTCTCGGGCTCTGTTCGGAGTTTTTCTCTCAGCCAAGCGATGGACCCGGCACCCGCACGATGAATCCTTTAAACTCTAAGATATTAGTCTCCCTCAATTTAAATATGATTCCATTTTTTGTCGAAAAGATGTCGCCGCCATCCGACAACGCGTATATTCGCGGACTTTTTTGTTGAAAAACTAATTAAAGTAAGAGAAAATAAATATTTGTTGATTTTATTGAATAAAATTATAATAAAACCTAAGTGTTTCTAACTATAGTGTTTTTACACCCTTGAAAAATTTCGCAAGTGCCTAAAGTGCTTAAGATAATAATGTGGAACTAGTGACTAAAAAAATCATCACTAGTTCCATTATGGAACTGTTAATGGTACTAGTGGCAACGAACCATAAAATAAATCAACACTAGTTCCATTGTCTTCGTATTCCTTTTAAAATGGAACTAGTGATAACAAAAAATTATCACTAGTTCCATGATGGAACTTTTAATGGAACTAGTCGCAATGAACCAATCTGACTTGAGAAAATCTGAAGAAAAACTAGTCACAACTCAACTAGATAGATTAGGAGAATCAGTCAGTCATAGAGGTTGAAAAACTCTACCCGTTCCAAGTTCGCGAGCTAGCAATGTCACTTAACATTAGGTGAGGTCAATTCGTCGTAAATTAAAAAGAAACTTACCTTTCTGCTTGGTTGGGCAACATCTCCGATGTTTCGCCTGTAACAAACAAAAACTGATTAAGTAATAGAGCCTAGCTTACAGCACGTTGACGCATAGCCG
Organism: Mycalesis mineus; assembly: GCA_034621355.1. Taxonomy (NCBI): domain Eukaryota; kingdom Metazoa; phylum Arthropoda; class Insecta; order Lepidoptera; family Nymphalidae; genus Mycalesis; species Mycalesis mineus. Next base: position 31,756 of record JAXAVZ010000147.1, on the reverse strand, counting down.
CAGACGCAATATTAGATATTGAACTAATTTAAACGAATTCAAGCTACTTTTCTTTAAACTAACATAAATTATTATCATTCATTACGGTAGGTTGCCTGGAAGAGATCACTATTAGTGATAAGGCCGCCTTTTGCCAATAATTAATGTTACTCTTTTTATTGCTATGTTTATTTTTATAATTTGCAATAAAGTTTATAATTTGCAAAAAAATTAAAATAAATAAATTAATAGAAACAGGTGACCTTGTGAAACTTTATTATGAACAAAAAATTATAGGTTTTCTTAACAATTCTCCGCGAAAAACTGATTAATTCAAGCACCAGTCCCGAGAAAAAATAATTTTCAAATCGGAGCATCCTCTGTAAAAATGTTTAGTTACTGATGTTTTATTGATTCTAAATATTTCTGCCATATTAATTTTCCCTTACTCTGCTGTTTCTGCCGCTAAAGTTGTATATGATTGCTGATGAAGTTACGAGCACATCAGACACGGCCTCAAGTAGAAGGACATTACATACTTTATATACATAGATAAAGGCTTCGTTTTTGCATCAATATAATAAGCATCGACATCAGTGGCGACATTTATTCATGGGTTACGTTCTGGATTCGATTCCCGGCTGGGCCGAATGATATTTTTTAATTGGTCCAGGACTGACTGGTGGAAGGCTACCGTCGTGGCCTTACCTACGTTACATAATACCTTGCAGACAAAGGCGTACCGCCAAGCAATTTAGCGATCTCGTATGATGTCGTGTAGAAACCGAAAGTTAACTACTGCTGATTATTGTTGGTTTTATTAAAGTCTTAAAAAGTATTAACACATTGTTTACATTGGTAGAACTGCCTGGGGATCTCAACTCTACAAAGAATTTCTGTACTTTCGGAGGCGATAAATCGATATCAATGACTATAAATGCCACTTAAAATTGTTATCACAACTGATAATATCTATTGTGATGATTGCTTAGTTACTAAGTTACGCACACGATGAATGACTCTGAGTATTTAAAACTATTTAAAGACATTGTTGAATAGAGAAGCTATAAGCGAGCCATGTGAACGACGATGTTTGGAATATGCAAACGCAAATCAAATTTAAGTATGTGTTAAGTCAAATTTCTGTATCTGTTTAAGTAAGTTGACTCGAGACATACTTAAATTTGATTTATGTTTGAGTATTTGGGGGCGAGTCTTCCACGGCACGGTACAAGCGATTCAGGCGTGGTGCGGGGACAACACGCGAGCTTGTTAATGAATTAAAAAATAAATTATCTACTGCACATCCATACCCAGAAACCTTGTAGTACTTTATTTAATATAGTTTTAATGTTATACTAGCAATTCCCCATGGTTTCACCCATGCGATTCTCATGTTTGTTTGTTGGTGTATTTGTTATTCTTTCATGCAACATCTATTGATCTAATTTGTCTGAAATTTAGAATGGAAATAAATCATATTCTGGACTAAAAAAAAATATGAGAAACTTTTTATCTAAATACACCCACAACAACAGTAACGACAACTATGTGGGTGAAACAGCAGGGCGATGCAAGTGTTAGATAGATGAAAACTGCATTTGCCTACATCCGTCTCGCTCCCATCTATGATTACATTAGCAGAAAATTAATTTGTGTGTCACCAGATGTTATTAATTTCCACCTGCTCCTGAAGATTAAAAAACATTAAAAGTACCAGAACTAATGTGTTGCCAGCCCTTGGGTATTAGTCGGCTTTGAGCATACATAATTTATATTTAAATTGTAAAGTAGTAGTGTTTTCTTTCTTTTTTCTTATATTTCTCCCAATAAGCCCATTGTTCAAAGTTAGTGTAACATAATGAATTTAAAAATCATTATTTACATACATGGTGTTGCCATCCTTTTTGTTCATTTCATCTTCTTACAAAAAATAAGTTTTGTAATCTCCTTTTACCTGTAAAAAGAATTTTAAAAATATAGAGGGCTTTTAGGTGACCAACATATATAAAATATACAGTAGTCTAAATTTTAACAAATTGTAGGCAACTCTTTAGAATATGGCAATAATCCAGGATTACTTAGTATGGATTACTGATTTTTTTGTAAAAATCCTTATTTAAATAAAATAACAGATTTTCTACAAAATTGCTTCATTAGGGCGCTGAACTCAAATCTCAGAGCTCTAAGGTTCAATACTTAGCTATTGTACTATTAGTGTACATACTACATTTATACTCCTTACATACTTTTCATCTATTAAGAGAGGAATGGTAATATTTATTGTATTGATTAGACATGGTTATATGTAGTTTTTACTGAAGTAAGCAGATTCAGCAATGTGTATACTTATTGCTCAGCAGCAATAAATATACACAGGCTACAGTTTATAAATTGCTATACTATTGAAGTGCCATCTAAGTGAGACTTTAATGTATTGAAGACATACAATGTATATCTAAAGCAATTAAATAACTTTGTTACATTTGTGAAAGTGGCACTTTTACATTAATTGTAATTTACATTTAATAACAGTATGGTTAACAAAAATCCAAAGGATTGGGACACATTATAAAACAACATCATATTATTATTTATACTTCAATAGAAAGTTTGTTATAATCTCACCCATATCACCCTTATTGAGATACTAAGGCTAACAAATGAACATATCATAAGAATTATACAAATGGTAGTCAGGGTAAAATGAAAAACATAAACAATAACATATTATTATTATTTTACTTGTTTTCTTAAAAGACTTTGCAAAAACTTGGCTTGTAGTTATAGGTATCAGGCAAGTGCTTAATGATAAAAGTCATGAACCATTCACCAAGAAACATTAGAATTTAAAAAAAAATATTGGTTGATGGACACTTTGCTTGACTATAATATTATCATTTCTGCTATTCTGCTAGTAACACCCGCTCCCGTTAACAAAGCACGCCCACTTTTACTTTCAAAAACGAGATCTATAGTAACAAAGGGCATCCTACACGAATATAAGTAAAACCCAGCATATGACACCGATAAATATTGATAATTGAACTTTACAAATAAGAAATTATAGCTAAGTTACTTACAAGTGTTCACAATAAAGTTATTGACCTCTATATAGGCCAGAAATACACCACAAATACAAATAAATCGCGGAACAGCCGATAAACTTACAGAAGCGACTTTGGCGAACTATTTCAAAACGAATCACAAGAGCAGTGACGTGCAGAGTTTATTACATGAGCATGAATATGTTAAATAGTCTAGTTTTGTTGAGATTATTATCTCAGATTGGAAAACAAGATATTATTTGATAGAATTAACAATTCACGGAAATCTTTACACGAATTGTTGAATTGAATGGAAATTGACAAGATACGTTTTTGAAAGAATTTGATACTGTATGTCACTTGTCAGCTGTGCTATATGAGACGTTCCGTTCTACAGAACACAGGCTCGTTCTACAGGCATTTTAATGTTAAAGCCTATTTTCTTGCTAAGTTAATAAAAAATACTATAAAATAGTTGGTAGCCTGAGGCTTAGAGGCTACTAGCCTCTAAGACTTCTAAAAGATAGTTAAGTATTTTTTTTATTTGAATGCAAATGGAACACAGGAGGTATCGTTTGATACTGCGTAATTGGTAGTTCCTATAAAATTATTTGACGTTGACACTTACCATGACAATAAATTACAAGTGTCAGTGTCACTGCAATTGTCAAATCACAATGAAGTGTGTGATGTCTCGAAACATTTTGTTGACGCGTGAATAACATCTGAGGTGGAATTACCTATTTCCCGTTTATTTTTATTTAAAAGTTCAGTTTTATTTGGGATTGTGAAGATGTCCGGTCAAAACGTAAACGTGTGCGATATAGGCGACGATGTTAAAGAAGTCCTGAAGAAGTTCCGTTTCCAAAAACACACGACGAATGCTGCGCTGATCTTAAAAGTAAATAATTATTTTACTTTATAATATATGTACTTAGATTCTTAAAACTTTTCTATTTGGATCCTATTTTTGCACCATTCTTGTCGCCACAGTTCGACAAAAATGGTGCTAAAATTCGATTGAACCACTAAATGCATCTAAATCAAATTTGGCATACTTATAGTTATATTATAACTAATAAGCTGGAATAATGTTTAACATCCAGCAATTTTTTTCTAATTAATACACATAATTATTATGAGTTGTCTTTGGATGACTTGCTAATATGTTTTCTTATTAGAATCTTTTATATTATTAGCAGCAACCTTGATAGAACTTATATCATAGTTACTGCTAGTATCGGTAAGTAGGCATTCTAAGCCCTTAGCAGAATTGTGAGGTTTAAGGTGCAGTAACTTCAAAATATTTAATTTAATTAGATGCAAGTTTTTCCAGGCCTTTATGCTATACATTGTATATAGATTTAAAGTGGAAATCAGTTTAAAAAAACATGAAAATTGTTGCTACATGTGCCAATTGTACAACTGATGCAACCTAGACCTATTTTCTTAGAAAGGCAAGTTTGCAAAGATGGTTTAACATACAAATAATAAAGGGTACAAAGTATATTAACACTTTGCAGGGCAAACTTGGTATAATGCATTTGCACTTGTGTATTAATGTTATTGCCTACTTGTTTAGTGATTCCATAAATAGCACATGAACACACTCTTCTGACTATAATTTATTCATGTTAAGAATGCAGTGAGTCATCATTGTTTGCCGGCCAAACCCTACCCCCTTACTTATCTAATCCCATGTCGAGGTTCGAAGCTATGCCTACAACTAGTCACTTTGAACATGACTTCGTAATTGAAAAGATTTGATTGGTTAGGAAGAGGGGCTCAGAAAGCGCTCACTGATTTTTGACAGCATGCTTAAAATAATTTACGACAACACTACAAACTAACATAAAATACATACATACACACTACAAACTAACATAAAATTAAAAAAACTAAAATTAACAATAAAATAACTATAAAGACATATTATAACTGTGACTTCAATAAATTGCTCTTAATATTATTCTTAAAAGAGGCCAAAGAACCTCAGAAAATATCACTATTCTTTTGCGCGTTGATAAGACAACACGCCCGGTAGATGGGTGCATGTTGTCCAGCTCGGGTCCGCTCGGGTCAGCTCGGGCAATATTCTAAGAAGAGTTCTGCCACAAAGTTTACACATCTTTATGAAAAGTTAATCTCTATTTACGGGGCATTCAATAATTTTTAGAGGATGTCACTCATGAGTCAGAGTTATTGATTACTCTGTTTCTCAGTACAGATACACTGTAGCTAATGGTGCACTGATAAATGTGTTTGTTATCTACTGTTATATAAGTGCTTAATTATTTTGTTTTATGATTAATCATAATTTGTTTGTAATTTACCTTTAAATATCTGTCTTGTTGTTCTGTATTATACTGCTACCGTGTGACCTCTAGAGCCCTATGTATGTCACTACATTATGCGTCACCGTATGAAGAAACAAATACCTAGTAAATTTAAATAAAAAAATTGTTTATTTCAAATAGGCTTAATTTATTAGGACTTTTAAAACATCATGTTAGACTTTGTGTTTGTATATAATGACTTTACCATTGACTTAAATGGCAGGTTTTTTGTATTCTATAAATTCACAGTGGTACAGAGTAGTACATGAAGTTACAGTGGTGTAATTTTGAAGATTTCTTTGACAACATATGTTAATACTCAGTCTGTGGTTTTTCCTAAATGAGACAAATCAAAAAATGATTCTACTTACCCACAGACCTGCATACAGTTACTGGTACATTTTACCTTGTAAATCAGTCGTTATCATCTACTGCCTTATATTACAGGTGAACAGAGAGAAGCAAGCTCTGGAAGTTGACGAAGAGCTGGAAAATGTAGAGCTGGAAGAGCTGCAGGACATATTGCCCTCACACCAGCCTAGGTTTATTGTATACAGGTATACTGCCCTTTATATTTTTATTCATATAAAATTCTGGAAATGATAGTTGCTGGGAGACAGTCAGATGGCCTTTCATCTTTACAGAAGATGTAGTACAGATATTATAAATGACTAGAGGACGCCCGCGGTTTCACCCGCGTAGTTCTCGTTCCCGTGGGAATTTCGGTATAAAATGTAGCCTATGTGTTATTCTGATATGTAACCTATATTATTGTGAAGTTTCATCAAAATCCATTTAGTAGTTTTTGCGTGAAAAAGTAACAAACATCCATACATCCATACAAACTTTCCCCTTTATAATATTAGTAAGGATTATTAAGTTCATATAAAGAACCATTGCTGAGTCTCTTGATGGGTCTTTACAGTAGAACCATTCTTATAAATCTTAACTTTGTAAGACCATTCAGCAAAGTAAAGTACAGCAAAAGGAACAATATGTGGCTCTTGTTATTAAGATTTTTCTTAGTTGCAACTTGCACACCTTCTATGTAGGCTCCCCATTGTATAAATTAATCCAGCTGGATTACTCCTAACTTCCGAAGGTCCCACCTAGTTCAATGTGAGAGCTAATGTGATACTGATCGTGTTTCAGCTATAAGATGGAGCACAGCGACGGACGGACATCGTTTCCCATGTGCTTCATATTCTACACTCCGCGCGACGCGCATATGGAGTTACAGGTCAGTTGTTTTTATCTCCGTAATCTCTGTTAATTAAATTAAGACCTGTTAATTGTTCTTAGAACATTTTAATAATAAATATTCTCAGTTTTTCTTGTTAAGCTGTTAAATCAGTTCAATCACTAATACCTGAGAGTGACTGTTAAAGTTTAGCATAATAACTCTAAGCCCGCCAACCTGGTACAATGCAGGGGATATAACCTCCATATCCACTCTTCAATAAGAAATAAGGCCTGGCTCTATGTTGGACCATTACTGGATTGATAATGTTGAATGATGTCTGTCAATTTGTAGAGCTAAGCAACATTTTTGGCCCTTGACTGCTATCACACCTGATGTTAAGTGATGATGCTGTCTAAGATGAAAGCGGGCTAACTTGTTAGGAGTGGGACGAAAATCCACATCCCTTTCGGTTTCTACACGACATCGTACCGGAACGCTAATTCGCTTGGCGATACGTCTTTGTCGGTAGGGCGGTAACTAGCCACGGCGATAGCCTCCCACCAGCCAGACCAAGACAAATTTAGAAAAATCTCAATCTGCCCCGCCGGGAATCGAACCCAGGACCTCCGTCATATAAATCCACCGCGCATACCACTGCGCCACGGAGGTCGTCAAAATGACGTCATGATGTATTATGAAGAAATTTGCGGTCATTGAACATCCAGTCGCTAGATACTGTTTTTGTTTATGAAACGATGGCTACGTGGCCCCTAAAATGTCTATAAGTTTCACTGTAAAAGATGCGGGCCTGGTATTTCAGGTGATGTACGCGGCGACGCAGCGTGCGCTGGCGGCGGCAGTGGGCGCGCCTCGACTGCTGGAGGTGAGGGAGATCGACGAGCTTACCAACGACTGGCTCAACGAAAAGCTCAGACGGTAGAGCTGACAATGACATACTTGAACGTGTAGCTCCGTATACTATGTGTACACACGCTTTATACATCGTATCAGTCATCATGTCCTCTCTGAAGTTGCAATATGCCGAACTACGTAGTTTTCATGGTGACTCTAGTAGTATTTTGTACTACATAATTCACAGGCATACACCTTGCGGGAGCAGACTTGGTGATTGATATGTGGCCTACATACAATTGTTAAGGTTCTGTAATCAATAGACCCTTATATACCCATGTTGTCTGTCTCTCTGTCCGCGATTGGGCTCAGAGACTGTTAGTACTAGAAAGCTGTAATTTTGTATGGTATATAATATACTCTTCCACCGTATAATATACTTCCCCTACACATAAAGCGTCTCGAAATTGGGCTAGCTATATCCATTAAAATGTAGAATCGACATCTAAATTGAATGTGAATATATTTTTGTTATTTTTTATTTGTCTTTACTATGGCGTTTTCTATGGAAACATATTATGTTCAGAAACATATTTTTTATGTAAATTTTATTTTCACGTAAGGTAAGCTAATGAATGAAGGTCGCATGTTTTAAAAATCATGGTTAGAGGAGAGTTCAGTTTATTAGACAATGTATATTGTCTTGGTAGACACTATACATCGTCTAATATTTATATTTATTTTATTTATATTTATCAAAATTATTTCAAGTAAACATAATATAAAAATTGCGGAACCGACGGGATTCGAACCCGCGCTTCTTTGACTGTCGCGACCGGAACGCCCTTTACTGCTAGGCTACGGTGTTGAAATTGTGTTTGATTTTAACAGCTTTTCAGTGTGGGTTATATTGTTTAACAAAAATATAACAATAAAATTATCTATGGTTCATTTTCAATAAAAACTTCAAAAATTTATACTCTGGTGTCAGAGCAATTATTTGATAATTTAAGTATTCCAAATGTTAGAAACTTAACAATAATGAAATTAGTGTATAAATAAAATGCAATAAAGTGGCAAACGAACAAGGGTCGAATTTTGTCGGGCATACAATGATAAAACTACGTATTAAGTTCTGTATTTCATTGATAACCGACCTTGTTTATAATATTTAAAGAAAAGTTCAATTATTTGTAGCTTACGTCTGTAAGAGTTAAATATTATACGCTTTATAGAAGCAAGATGGTTTTTATATTGTAGAAAGTGTGTAGGTCGTATCTCTAGTTGTAATAACATCTTATTGTGTTCACGTGGAGAGACAAAGAAAGCAATATATCTTATTGCCTTAGTTTTATACGCGTAAGCTTGCCAAGTTGCCATTAAACTTAATGTCAGATCATTCCTAAAAGTATTAAATCTTTCAAATCAGAGCAAAATTTTATGTATAGAAGAAATTATATCTGTAGGTACCTATAAAAACTATATTATTTTTACCTGGCAACATATTCACATGTTTACACAGCGCCTATAAATGATTGTAAGATATCATATTCAATCACTTCAGCGCGATATCGCGTATTACGTTTCATAGACCAAACCAGCCATGACAAACTGAAACTCACAGTAGGCCTAAGATGCTCCATAAGACATATCTCGTGTACAGAAAAATGGAAAATTTAAAAAGATACTTCAACCTTTGAGGGGAAAGTCGGATTGCGTGGGATTCTTACCCACTAAAATCCCCTTGGTGGCCATCGCCTGGGATCTCTAATGAATACCAGTGCCTCCCATGTACACTGCCCGTAAAGCCTCAACTCGGGGAGAATTGTATGTCCCCTGGTCTATCGATCAATTGAATGATTTCAAAAACACATGTAGTGATGTTTCAAAATTAGATTGGGCTGCAGAAATTACTGTGGCCCGCATTTTTGACATTCCAACATTACGTTGCCAGGTATAAATAAATTCCATCAATATTGTGTTTTTTTAAAGCATATTTGCATTATGTAAAATTTTTCAGTAATTGGAAATGTGGAAATATTTTACCTTTATATTAATTAATATAAATGTTAATAGTTAATGTGTGTAGTATTTTGCTAGAATTTATTGTACCGCTAAGCTAAGTGATGATTAAAGACAATTTATTATATTATATTTACAGAAATTATTTAATTTATTTCATAAGTTTATTTAATTAAATTAAAATGAAATTATTAAGTTAACGTTTTCGATGTTACCATTTGCGTATAGTGCTAGAACCTACTATGAGTTACTACGACATAAAATTATAATTATTGTAGTTTACTTTTGTCAAAATTGCTTTCGACTAGATGTCCTGAAACGGTTGTTTCCAAAATATCTAAAAGGCTTATATTGTGCGATTTATTATATTGCAAGGTTAATTCTCAGCTTTCCAAAGGCGGGTTATTGTGCGAACTATTTTACATTCACGATCTAATTGTTGCTTATTGATCTATTAAGTAATGGGGAAAAAATAGCCTATTATATCCATATAACAAAATAATCTAACCTCCAAATGAATGGCCTTTCTCGGTTCGCTGTTTGTTATATTTATTTATTTAGTCTCGGGCTCTGTATGGAGTTTTTCTCTCAGCCTGACGCGATGGACCCGGCACCCGCACGGTGATTCCATGGAATGCTAAGATATTCGTCTATTTGTTTGTTTTATTTTGAAAACGAAGGGTATCCCTCATAATTGCCCTATCCTACTACAAGGAGGTACAGAGTGTTAGGTACATTACATTAAATTCATATTAAAAAAATATAATTTTAAATAAATTGGTCTGTTTACAAAAGTGGCACAATTTAGACAGGGGACATGCAATTAACTATCGAATTTGGGCGTATTATTATCATAGTATTATTTTTAAGGTTCTAAAATTTTAGTACTGTTTAATTTAGCGTCCTCATCTTTTTTTTGTTTGCATCAGCTTAGAATTATTAACTTTTGTCTATAGAAAGTAAATGAATGCAATAACTACACTCATTGTACAAATAATGGATCTCCTCAGCCTACCCCACTTTTATAAATAAAATCTTTAGTTAGTGGTTTCTAGCACTATTAATTTTATAATGACCAGATATAGGCCTGTCTTTAAATTCCAGTATATTAATATTTTAGAAAATATATGTTTTGCACCAATATACATATATACCGAGGAACATGACATTTTTATAGTGATGTTAAATGCATTTATGAATATAATGTATTTGTAGATAGACGTAAGTGAAACACTGCGATTTGATAACGTATTTTATTTGTAACAATATTTTTATGTATAAATAATAAATTAACATTTACAAAATATATCTGTTCTTAATTTTATTAATACGTATTTACATAACTGGTATACAGCAGTCTAAGTTATTGTCAATGTCATAAGATATTAAGTACATAACAGTACATTTTTTTCCTATTCTGGTATCAAAATAAATTATATTCAATCTCAAGAGTTGTTAACAATATCAATTTCGTTTAGAGAGGATCATAAAAACAGCTTGGAGAAATAGAATATTACAGTCAAATGGTCATTGATAAAACGAAATAATTTTTTTTAATTGTTTCTCTCTTTGACTGTAGTAATAAAGAAATAGTTGAAGAACGAATTAGGATAAAGTTACAAAGAAATTAGCTATTTGAATGACTAATAACTTCCTAATAATTTAAAAGCGTGTACGACAATAAAATAATCACAAGGATCAAGCGTGGGTAAAATATACGTGAAAACGTTAGCCGGTTGCCGCTCGAATCCTTGAGTGGCGGAACCTGCTATTTGTTAAATACCCGTCCGTAATTCCGCGACATATAATATATCGTTTCGTGAATTAGTGGTAGGTACTCTTAGCTAATTTAAAAGTTGTCTTATTTCGGACCCCGGGCCACGCCCAGCCAAATATCTGCTGTGCAAATTACTCTATTTAACACTCTTGAGGCTTTACTGTAGGCCTAAGATGCGCACGGAACAGATTTGTAATGCAGATAAAAAGACAAACGGCCGCTAATAGCGTGCAATCAAAAATATACCTCTCTTAGGCGCCGATATATCGTTTTCTCTGCATGATATCTTTAGTTGTATCTTAGGTATGACGTGAGTTTATTCAAATCGAATACCCATAACCTTAGACTCCTTGGTACTGCAGTTGGTCAGGTCGACGCCATGTTTGAGCAGCTCGGCGTAGGGCATGGTGGCGATAACCTGGTAGTTGCACTTGGCTGCCAATACCTGCGACGTCGTGGCCGTGAACACAGTGCAAGCTGCTTTGATGCCGAACGGCTTGCACAGCTCTTTCCTGAAAAGGTTGATTAGATTGCTCAGTGGGGCAAGTGTGAGTTTTTACCGAGCGACTGCATAAAAACGTATTCACTCATAACGTCAAATTATATAGCAAAAAAAGCGTTTACTCTCGCTATAACTAGATGGCGCGACTAAAATTCCATACAAATTTGCGTTACGTTTTTACGCAGTCGCTCGGTAACAAACTCACACTCACACTCGGCACTCAGATTCTCTGAACGTGAGTGCCTCGTTGGTCACTGTATCATTATCAAAATTCAATAGTATAATCGTTAATTAATGAAACATTATCAAAATTAGCTCATCAACTCGCATTCGAGCAGCGTGATGAGCTAGGTCAGCGCATCAGTTAAGTGTAAAAGGTTTGAATGTTTCATTCATATTTTTGTACCTACATTACGAGATTTATCTTCCTTTAGATGTATAAAAACTCTTATTGCTACAAAAGATAGATAACTTATATTCAATTTAAAATTAGGAAACTGCTAGAGCCATTATCATCAACAGCCAATTTTATTGGCTCGCTACACAACACTGATCTCCTATAGTAGAGAAAGTCTTAGACCCACTACGCTTCTCCAATGTGGATTGGCGGTAATATTTGACTGTTGTAGATTGTTGCCTCTCCCAAGCATGGGAACGTTACATTCCGGACTCCTATTTAAAATTTATTTAAGGAAATAAGAACGCAATAGTACATAGCCCGACCAAGGACTCGAACGTAGGACCTTATGCGCCATAGTCGTACACATTAACCACAGGACCGACTAAGGTCAAGATGATTAAGGTGCAGTTTCACTGTCTCACAATCCAGATTACCTGGCCTCTATCATTCTAGCGCCAATGTTCTGTCCCCTGTACTCTGGCAGCACGGTCAGTCCACTGGACGTCAGGTATTTGTCCACGTTGTAGTACTCGAACACATCCACCAGCTTCTCCGAGTATATGAGCGCCTTCAGGCATTTGCGCCACGTTTCACCTTTGACCTGAAATTCATGGTGTAACCAATAAATAACCGTAATCAAGACATACTTTTATGACAATAACTAATAGGTGCATCTATAGAGTATAGACCGTTGCATGCTCTAACTAACGATGTTTTTTTTTGTTTTGTGAGCAAGACAGTGTTAGCGTAGTTAAAGAAGAAAGAAAACTTTCATCTCATTTACTCGGAAGAGTTGTTTTTTCAGATTACAGCCGGCAGCCAAAGTATTTTTTATATTATTATTATTTTTTTAAATATAGAAGTTTAGAAATGAGGTTGTTTCATAAAGTAGATATTACCTAATAATATTTTAATATACTTATTTTCAAATCGTGTCGACACCGTATCGATCCCTATAAAAAAGCTAAGCCAGAAGTTTTGTGGACAAATAGATTCAGGGTTTTGGCTAAAGAAGACACTCTGTGTGTATGTAGTACATAGGTACTACAAAAAAAATATGTCACTACTACAATCGACTAAGTAGACTACTAAGTCTTCTTAGAAATTGCAGATTCCTATATTAGTACATCAGTACACAGTTTTAATTAGTTAATTTATTAATGTAAGTTCCGTACTTGCGAAATGTCTTCCTCTTCGTCATCTTTACATTTGACCAGCAGAATATTGAACCCGACCAGGTCCTTAGGTTCTCCGTCCACCTCCGTGAAGCAGACCAAAGAGATCTTTTGCGATACGTACTCCTCCCAGTTGTTTCGTATCGTTTGAATTGATTCTGGATCTGAAGCTATACCTGGATGCGATTATAATATTTAAAAACTTAAACCTTTACCTTCTCCTTCGATTTTAATCAAAGGAATATAACGAACATATTATTTCACATGTTATTTACATAAAATAAAAATAACTAATAATAATAATCGTTCCGAATCCGAAGACTCTATATTTTTATCAAGGCGTTGCTATCACTGGTTATTAAGGATACCTTCATTATTATTATTAGGAAAACCAACGTGTCTTTGAATATAAGCATTCGTAGTCGATTTTTCCGAGTTTGATTTATGTGTAATGGTTTAGGCGAACTTTCATAAAAAAAGTTGGAATTCTCATTTCGTAACAGGTGTTATGTTTTTTAACACTTACAGATTCGCGCAAAATTAGTGAAATATTTAAGAAAGTTTTTTTCCGGAACCACAATTTTGGTCCGGAAATACATGGTAGATTCAAACTTTGGCACCATGTTTCATGGGGCATTTCTATGTGAATAAGATGATATTGACAATGACTGTACTAGCCTGAAATTTACCTAAAGCTTGACAAATAGGCTCGTCACGTATGAAAGTCTCTTGCATCATGTCCAAACATATTTTCCTGTGCGATTCCTCCATGTCTCTTATTTGAAACCTAAGAAAGAAATAAAACGATTACATTTTTGGAAATATAATTATGTACTTACAATAAATTAACACCGGCAAAATATGTAGGTGCATTCTTATATTTAGCGCAGAATAAATTATTCTTTGGTCTTTATTCTTTGCTCAAAGGCAATAAATAAAAGTGTATAACAATAAGTAACTTACACGACAGGCGGGGCACCACCTTCCTTTAAATCTGCTCCACACGCGGCTGACTGGTACGACCGAATGTCTCACGCACAGCATTCTGGTTATACATTATAGTTTTGTATTCAACTCACATGACAGGCGGGGCACCGTCTCTCTCCCGTCCTTTGAATCTGCTCCACACGCGGCTGACTGGTACGTCCGAAGGTCTCTCCCACAGCTTTCTGGTTATACATTATAGTTTTGTATTCAACTCACGTGACAGGCGGGGCACCGTCTCTCTCCCGTCCTTTGAATCTGCTCCACACGCGGCTGACTGGTACGTCCGAAGGTCTCTCCCACAGCATTCTGGTTATACATTATAGTTTTGTATTCAACTCACGTGACAGGCGGGGCACCGTCTCTCTCCCGTCCTTTGAATCTGCTCCACACGCGGCTGACTGGTACGTCCGAAGGTCTCTCCCACAGCATTCTGGTTATACATTACAGTTTTGTATTCAACTCACGTGACAGGCGGGGCACCGTCTCTCTCCCGTCCTTTGAATCTGCTCCACACGCGGCTGACTGGTACGTCCGAAGGTCTCTCCCACAGCATTCTGGTTATACATTATAGTTTTGTATTCAACTCACGTGACAGGCGGGGCACCGTCTCTCTCCCGTCCTTTGAATCTGCTCCACACGCGGCTGACTGGTACGTCCGAAGGTCTCTCCCACAGCATTCTGGTTATACATTATAGTTTTGTATTCAACTCACGTGACAGGCGGGGCACCGTCTCTCTCCCGTCCTTTGAATCTGCTCCACACGCGGCTGACTGGTACGTCCGAAGGTCTCTCCCACAGCATTTTGGTTATACATTATAGTTTTGTATTCAACTCACATGACAGGCGGGGCACCGTCTCTCTCCCGTCCTTTGAATCTGCTCCACACGCGGCTGACTGGTACGTCCGAAGGTCTCACCCTCAGCATTCTGGTTATACATTATAGTTTTGTATTCAACTCACATGACCGGCGGGGCACCGTCTCTCTCCCGTCCTTTGAATCTGCTCCACACGCGGCCAACTGGCACATCCGACGGTCTCACCCACGGCATTCTGTTCCAGATATTGTAGTTAGTTATCTAATACTAGTATTGGAAGTTAGGTTGGATAAATGGCACTAATTTTTATTTTAATCGTATGCTAAGGGGGTTCATGAACCTAACATTTATGAAAAATTACAGGCGCATGAGTTAGCAACAGTTAACAGCTATTCCACAAATTGATGAACTCAGGCTTTTTTATTTCAAACCGAGAGGGTTGTCGATGTGTTTAAAAGCGATGGTTTACTGCTTACTAAATGGTGGACTGACGGTAAATTTTTACTATAATAATGGACTTCTTTATATTAAAAAAAGCATTCGCAATTCCCATCGTAATTTAAATATAATATAGTTAACAAGATAAGTACATTTCTGGTCAGTCCTAATATTTACGATTATCTGATTGAGCTAGGCAGCTAGGAAGCTAATTCCCAGCTTTCTATATGTACAGTAGATAGTAGGTTAATATCTAGGTACTTTGCTTTGTGACGTGACGTAGAAATTCTGTACGTAAAAAAAGATTTTTGGAGCAACTGTACAGAGTGGTACCAGACAATAAGAATATAAAATACTGAAGAAGAAGTACACTTAGTTTATTAACCACGTTCTATACTAACGAAATTACGGCTTTTGATCATTTCAAATTGAATGGTTGAATTGAACACTACAGGGCCAGCCTTCCTTCCATATGTGAGAGGGGATTTAGAGCGTAGTGTTATAACACTAATCGGCGCACGGCGTTGGTCGGGATGATACCTAGTTAAGGGTTGAATCGATCATTCCTCAAAGATAAGTACTTATCGTTAAAGAGGGAGACCTGACATAAGATCGAGATTTATTTAATCACCTAAATCGTTCTCCCAGGGTAAGGGGGTTCATCGCCAATGCCCTGAGTCCAGGTTGCTACTAATTTTCTCTTAGAAGAAAGAACAGCCTACAGCTTAGTATTTCATAGCACAAACAAACACTCGAATGCAGGACGTCTGGATCTGAAGTCATTCAGGCTATCCACTAGACAGGCAAAACTGGATTTAAATAGCAATGAACCATTTTTAACCAACGGAAGAAAACGGAGGAGGTTCTCAATTCGACACGTATGTATATATATATATATTTTTTTATGACCACGCATAACTTTTTACAGAGTTGTCCGATTTTGATAATTCTTTTTTCATTAGATAGGGCATACATCCAAGGTGGTCCCATTGTCATCATGTTAGGATCTGATGATGATATCCTGGGGAAATTGAAGGAACTCTTCAAATTTTGGAGCACGCTTACAGCGATTTCGGTTTTTGTCTTGGTATCGGTAGCTTTTTGGCTACTAGTGCCGTATAATACACTATGACAGTATTGTACAAGTACGTTACGTGGCGATAAATCACTAAAAAGTAAGAAATAAAAATTTTTACTGGCTGGCACCGACTTCATAGATATGCTTAAGTAAATTAAAGCAACAAAATGACACAGTTATTTTTTACTTTTTAGTGCGTTTTGAGTCGGCTCTATTTTTTGTTAAAAATTTTAGCTTTTTAGTTTAGCTCAGTGTCATAGACTTGGAATCCTGTAAACTAGACATGGAAAAATAATACTGTGAACGAATGAGATGTAGATTCACAAAACCAAACAAACTTTGTCACATTCTTGTTAATATGGCGAAATTCCAATTTTGAAGTGAAAACTGTGTTGTCCGATAGCTATCATGTTGAAGTATTACTTGCAATTATAGACATGGTACATTGCTGTATTTGACTCGTGTGAATACATAATCTTGCATTTGTGGTATTAACCATCAAATCATTGAATTAATGAATCATATAAGTGTGTTAAATTCAATGCACACTATAGATTGTTCAATCCACGAAGGCTCGCAGTTTTTTTGATTTTCAAAGGCTTACAGTGCAAGTGTGCAATAAAAACTACAAGAATGTGAGTTCTATTACTACGTGACGAGTAGCAATGTGTAATAGAACTCACATTCTTGCAGTTTTTATTCAACACTTGCACTGTAAACTTTTGAAAAATAAAAACAACGAGCCTTCGTGGATTGTTCGATCTATAAAAGTAGGATGTCTTTGTTGCAACCGATTACGGTGACACACCCAGTAGCAACTCTATAGGATTTAAGTTGATAAGTATCAGAAACACTAATCCTAAAAGATTTGTGTTATGACATCATACTTGATATAACACAGTATCTATTAGTCATTTATTATTTAAATGTATATCTACCGTGGTGACCAACCCAAAGATAGTAAGATTATGATATCTTTTAATATCTTGATATGTCACATGTTGGTAAGTAGGTACCACTAATATTCAGATAGCAATTACAAGGGCACTGATTTAATATACACAGATAGCCTACTGATGTAGGTAAAAAAAGATTATATATATTTGACGACCTCCGTGGCGCAGTGATATGCGCGGTGGATTTATAAGATGGAGGTCCTGGGTTCGATTCCCGGCGGGGCAGATTGAGATTTTTCTTAATTTGTCTTGGTCTGGCTGGTGGGAGGCTTTCGCCGTAGCTAGTTACCACCCTACCGACAAAGACGTATCGCCAAGCGATTTAGGGTTCTGGTACGATGTCGTGTAGAAACCGAAAGGGGTGTGAATTTCATCCTACTCCTAACAGATTAGCCCGCTTCCATCTTAGTCTGCATCATCACTTAACATCAAGTGTGATAGCAATCAAGGGTCAATTTGTAGTCGATAAAAAAATATATATGTACTTGTAAGGAAGTCGAAAATGACAGGTTGTCCTGCGTAAGCGACAAACGCGACGCGATGCAGCACCATCCTACGTGACACGTCACAGGTGCCCATTACGTGTCCTGCTCTGCCGCAGACTGCTACATGGACGCAAGTACGACAACTTTGAAGCGACAATTTCTGAGCGTCTTCAGTTAGCATAACAGTTGTACGCATTAATTATAAATAATTCTACGATCTATTATTGGATTATGAAAATAGGCTCTACCTTTTTGTATTTATGCATTTTAGGATTTTCATCTGAACTTCTTTTTTCGTCTTTCGTAAAATGGGTCTCATTTTACGAAGTTGGTTTATACTTTTAAACTTTATTTTTACCCGACTGCGTCAGAAGGAGGGTAATGTTTTTCGAGCGTATGTATGTATGTATGTCCATTTCTTCGGCACGCGCTACAGCCTAAACGGCTGAACGGATTTTGACATGTGAGGTGTCGTTGAATTTGGCTAAATTGTGGAAGTGACATAGGCTATATGAATTTTCAAAATGTGTGTGCATTTTTTTCTTTTATCCTAGCAATATGGGTATCAAATGAAAGGTCGTAAAAAGATCATTTCAAAAATATAAACATCATATCATGTTTATATTACTGTTTTAACAAAACGTAGCTTTGGTAGGTCTTTCTTTCCCAGGTAGTAAACTATTTTGTCCACACCTGCAGCACCATAAAGTATTTAGAATTTTATATAGATATAGCGATGCTTGTTTTTCTCTTTTCAGTTCATAACTTCTAAGCAGTTGGGTTTTTGTTTTTATAATAATAATTTATCTACACATTGTTGATTTGACGCAAGTCGGCTGACTTCGTCGTCGCATGTATCTCAGATCCAGAAGGTTCCAGTTATCCCTTTCTCATTCCGCTCTGATAATAATGACAGGATGTAAGACGTATCAAGCGGATAAACCTGACGCAATATATCGAAAAATGTAAAAAAAAATACATTGGGGTACATTTATTTCATTGATAGTAATGGTTTTATATTTTAAATGATTTTCTTATGTGCCTGATGGTTGGTTGACCTGCAATCCAACACCTCGCTGCAACTGCTGCACCCATATTTCTTATGTGCCTAATGGTTGGTTGACCTGTAATCCAACACCTCTCTGCAACTGCTGCAAGGATTGCAGAGATGTTACTTACGCGACTTACTAACGTGTTGAGGGTGCCTCAGTTTTAAGTCTCTACTGCAAACTTACTCAAGGCATCCCACAAAATGGGTTTTGAAAATATCTACGTATCTAGTTTTGAATTAAGTAAGTTCATCGGAGAATTTTAATTTTTGTTTTGTTCAGCAGTGGTGTAAGTGATAATATTTATAACCACTTATTATAAATTAATTATTTATCTATGCTTTGTATTTAATATGTATATTATAATTATTAGTTAACCATTACTACTGTTATCTCATTCATAGCACTTAATTATCTATTGTAAGGATTTCATGTTGTTCAGGTGAATTAAGCACAATCTATGAAAAAAATGCGCTTTTGAAATTATTTTATAAGTTAAATACTCTACTTAACTAAATATTATATTTTAAGAATGAAATTTAGAAGGACATATATTCATTTTGCTTTCTACGTTTTATCCTCTCTAAAATAAATTGTAGAGTTCTGATTTCTCCGTCGATGATAATCTTTGATCAAAAATGTACCTACCTACTTACTTACCTATAAATAGATATATACGACTGCAGGCGCTTCTCACTGAGACAATTGGTTATATTTTTGTTGGTTCGTGGTTCGTGGCTCGGGTAAAATGAAATTTTATATTTTCTAAATTGGCTCACGTGTAGTCTGGTAGGCTACTGCCGTAGTTAGTTACCACCCTACCGGCATAGATATAGGTACCTACCCTATTGCCAAGCGATTTTTATGTAGGTATAGCGTTCCACTACCGCTCGTCCAGTCATTGAAAAGGATTCTCAGTACACTGTTTATTTTTCCATCAAAAAATATTATGTTAACATAATATTAGAGTAAACACAACAAGCACAGTTTTCCTTATACTAAGTACATAACACAAGTACAATAAACCTCTTCAATTATAACAAAAACACATTTGTAAGAAAAACAAAAACTTGCTCTATAAAACTGTGCCACCACACTTACTTTTTATTTGAAACTTATTTATATCTCTCACGCTTCCTCAATACACTGGTATTTCAATCAAAACAAACTCAACTAAAACTAAAAGTAACCTTCGCGTATGGAAAACTAAACCCGAATGGCCAATGCGCTATACATTCGAATAGATATAGCGGCCGTGTTATCACAAAACGAGCCTTATCTGGACGAGATAAGAGCTGTTGCGAACTAAAAAACTGCTGCTAAATTTTGTTTTTGTACAAGTCATATATGACATGTGAGTAGTGCGCGTTTCCATTGTCATTTAAATCTGTTATAATTGCAATCGTTATTTATTATTTAAAAATAAAATAGCATAGTATAATTGTCGTGCTAGTGCTAGTGCCACGTCATATGAAAAGGCTATATTCAAATAGGCAAAGGCTAGTCGCGCGTTAAATGACGCAGAGCAGTAAAGCGTGATGGTCCTCTTAAGTTAAGTTTAAAAAACTGTAACCTGATTAGGATTGTGTAAACTAGAAAATAATTCATATAGAAATCCAGAAGTCGTGGTCGCACCCACTATATACTTACAATGTCTTTTTTATCGCTATGAAAGCGGGTAAACGATCAGGCGGGACACTTGATGTTAAGTGATTAAGCTCATGTATTTGCAACTACAAATGTGTTGCCGGCCTTTGAGGAAATTGTTTATTAGCCCCTTAAACATTGCCATGTTAAAATTGGCAGGAACACCGAAAATAGTTGATACGGACAATTTGAAAGTTGTAGATAATGTAGTCTATTTAATGGAGGTGTTACTGAATAAGTGTGAAATCATGAATTAAGTTTATTTTCGTATGAAATACGCGTCGCTGCTCGGGTCCTGTGAAAATGTGAACAGCGCTTACGAACTTAACCGAGTACATATGCAGTGTGTGCTGTTCAAGTGTATGTATTCTGTTCAATATAGGCCAGAAAAGGTACATTAAAACGAGAAGCATTGGTTAGAACTGCCTTTAATTTTCACAAAGTGCGCATCGCTCGTGTCGCGTGACAATGTGAACAACGCCTGCTTACGGGCACTTGATATATGCAGTGTATGACTGTATGCTGCTCAAGTGTATGTTCAATAATATACGGACGAGCGCGCATCATTGATATGAGTAGCCTTGATCAGTATTCCCTCCGATTTGCATAAAGTGCGCAATGCTGGTCGTGTCGTGTGACAATGTGAACAGCGCCAACTTAAGGGTACTCGATATATGCAGTGTATTCTGCTCAAGTGTATCTGTTCAATATAATACGGACGAGCGCGCTTCATTGATACGTACGAGCAATAGCCTTGATCAGTGCTGCCTCTAATTTGTACTCGATTGAAGACAATTTAAAATGATCAACTATGTATAACGGTCCATGTTCTCTTCATCATTAGGTCAATAAAATTTTACCTACCTTCTTTAGAACGTGTTACTGTGGATTTTTATTACAAGGATCATGAAATGACAATAACTGATTGTTCATTATGTCTGTATTGCTTTTTCTATAAAATCACAAAATAATCTAAGTTTTTCTCATTACAAAAAAAAATTAGTGATTTGTATTATTAACAAGGAGTTGAATGGGTTTGGATACCCACAGCTAAGAAAGTGACAACGCAATCTATGTGAACTTAAACGTCTTCCGTGCGGTACAGTATGGCAGTGGGGGGAAGAGGTGTATGACGACAGAGGATCCCGACAAAGGAGCGGGGGGCAGGCACCGTCTTCAACTTTTCAGTGTTCAATTCAATGTTCATTCATTGATATCCGCCCGTACTGACGCCCGCACCTTTCTCGCTTCCCTATGTCGCTCTACACTCGAAGAATTATACCGCGCAATTGAGGACTAAACCGTCAGCTTATAAATTCAGAATTATTTCGTATTAATGACACATAATTGTGATGGTCTGTAGTGCCTTCTAAGACCCGAATCAGACTGCTGGTGGGTGTGCCTAACGCAGGCGCGTGTAGTTCAGATAGTTGTGTACGCAAGCCGTGTCAACGCAACGTACCTATTTAACACATAAATAAAAAGCAAACAATCAATTTTTAAAATTTTTGTTAGTCTATGTCGTTCGTCGATTTTTGTTTTTAAAACTACCAGACACATTGTAAAAATTATTGAAGTGAAACTTCTTTATCGGGGTTGGAAAAAAAATTTAATGTAACATTTTTTCGTTACGCGTCACATTTTTCCGTTACGCGCCATCTTTGACTTATGGAAGTGACGTGCTAAATATATATATATATATATATATATATATATATATATATATATATATATATATATGTTATATTGAAGTGATCATCAAAATCAAAGGGTTTATATTAATTCTAATTCCAGTGAATTTCTTATAAAAGTAAGTAGGTAATTACATCTCTTTTTCTAATACTTAGGTGTAATTATGGTATTTATTTTTCCACGTTATTTAAAATTAACCTCAGTTTTTTATTGTATTTTTCAATACACTAACACGTGGGTGTAATTATGGTATCAATTTTTTCTAATACTTGAATGTTGATAAGTTAGTTTCACTTCTTACGAGTGTACGCTAGTACACGCACACATTTTTTTTTGTACATGACAGCCAAACTGATGAGAAGTGACACAAACTAATTAACATCCTGCTATTCCCACGGGAACGGGAACTTTGCAACAAAACAGCGGGCGACTGCATTAGCATCTGACACACACCGGCATTCTCATGCGGGCATAAAGCCCTTGGCTTACTCAAACACAATCCCCATAACCTTCGCGTCCATGTTTCTGCAGCACGTCAAGTCGACGCCATATTTGAGCATGCCTGCGTACGTCACGTTGGCCATGACTTGATACTTGCACCGCTCCGCCAGCACCTGGGCTGCTTTACTCGAGAACACGGTGCAAGCTACTTTGATACCGAACAGCTTGCATAGATCTTCCCTGAGAAAGATAGGTGCTTTGTCGATGATCATCTTCAACAGAATCGCTAATTTGTAATCGAGCCCAAACTGGATGGGGTTTTATAACTTTACTGTAGAGTTCGTATGGCCACCTTCTGGCTGCAGACGTCGGCATCATAATTTTATAGTCCTAACAATATGTTACTCCAAGAGTTTCTATTATTTGATATAACCCAAACATATAAACAAACAGGGCGAGTTAAATAAAAGCATTTTTATTCTTTTATTTTTTAGTTTTTATTGAAAAGTGTTACCCACACTTTAGAGATTATTTATATTTAAGACTAGCAGTCGCCCGCGACTTCGTCCGCGTGAAAACCTCTTTGGTACCCTATTATTTTAAAAACAGACTTTCATATCAAGTGTGCTCTTTCCCCGCTACCCCTCTTAATTTAATTTTTTTATAGTTTCCCGTCGAGCAACATCCTTCGTCCCGTCCCGTGAACTAAATATCTACATTTTTATATTTATAGCAACCTGGTATGTACCTATAGCTTGTATTAAATAGTCTATTTCACTTTTGAGTCAAGCTTTCATAATAAACAATATAATTTACAACCCGACACGCAGATCTAAAGATTAGCCCGTATAAACAAACGAACAAACTTTTCGTATAGTATATAAATATGGTATGCCATGCCAAAAAAATTGAAAGAAAAGATCAAAGATCGAATTCTCAAAGAATATTAGTACCAAAATGTTGACCCTTATTCAGTAAGTATAACATAACACGCAGAAGGTCAACTTAATTTGGACGATATAGCGGCAGTCTTGTTTTTTAGAAATTATATAACTAATTACCATATTGTAAATGGCAAATCTTATCTCTATAATATCCTTGTGATTATTAAATAATTTATTTTGATAAGGATTTAAGTTTAGTTGTATAAATAAAGACGTAAACTTAAGCATATGAATTAAATGATTTATTAATAAGGTATACTTTTATTAGAATGTCTAAAAATAATGCATGTTGAGTTAGCCTGTAAGTGAGGTATAGATTATAGAGATTATTCAGTGAATATTATTTTAAGTTAAATATTATATTGTATACAACGTTGGCTTCCTAAATAAATAAATAAAATTATGTTATTTATAATTATATCTACATTTACCTAGCTTCTATCAGCCGAGCACCAATATTCTGTCCCCGGTGCTCAGGTAGCACATTCAGCCCATTGGATGTCAGGTATTTGTCCAAGTTGAAATATTCAAATACATCCACCAGCTTCTTCGAATAGGCCCTGATCATCAGGTATTTGCGCAATTTCTCGTTTTCGAACTGAAAAAGTTCACTGTTAATAAAGTGGCGTGCTATTTTGAAATTAAATTTATTATATAAGTGGAAATAGAGGAAAACATAAGTACTTTTGAGATGACGATTAGACCAGCCACAATTATGTAAGTAAATGTTTCAAACATAAACAACGTGGTCCTTAGAACAAACAGAAGATAAATAACTTATGAAAATTTTACCGTAAGTACAAGTATGAAGTCGGAAAATGGATTTAATCGCATAAGACCATACAGCGTAGAAATTGCTCCAACAAAATATCGGATTTAAAACGGTAACGAGGGGCAACTTTACTGCTCCGTGAAGCGTCATACATTATAAGCTAACGGAGTTTTAACGGCGATATCCGGAAATAATAGTTCCACATGTTGAAATTATTAATTATGTAAAATTAATAATATCAACATGTGGAATTATTATAATAAAGTTACCTGCGAAAAGTCTTCATCTTCATCATGTTTACACTTAACCTCCAGTATGTTGAAACCGACCAGCTCTTTGGGCTCATCGTCCACCTCCGTGAAGCAGGCCAAGGAGATCTGTTGCGAAACATACTGCTCCCAGTTTTTCCGTATTATTGCAATTAATTCTGGATCTGAGCCGATATCTGGTTGAAAATCGTTCAAAATTAAAACATCTTAAACAATCACAGATTAATTAGTAACAGCTAACTATTAAAACACTCGTATGTAAGGGATCCTTTGGAGTCACTAGTAACTTTTGAATCTTAGATCTATCTTCAAATCAACTTTAGTATCCAACGGTCCATCACAGATACAGTAGTATGATTGTACAGATAATAATAATTGGTAAATATATATGCTTACAGTGGGATTGGACTGAACTTTGCGATTTACCTAAAGCTTGACATAGAGGCTCGTCACGTATAAAAATCTCTTGCATCATGTCCAAACATATTTTCCTATAAGGGCCTTCCAAGTCTCTGATTTGATACCTAGAAAATCAAGTTAATACGATTAGAACTGTATTTGAGTTTATGGAAATAGAAAATTTACAGAAAAATCCTAATTAATACCCAAACCTACATTGAAAGCTGAAAACGCCCATTTTGACTTAAAATTAGGAAATAAATAAACAAAGGTCACTTCTAACTTTTAACTCTCTCCCGTCCTTTGAATCTGCTCCACATGCGGCCGACTGGCACATCCGACAGTTTCGTTCACGGCATTCTGTTCTCACATTATAGTTTTGTATTCAACTCACATGACAGGCGGGACACCGTCTCTCTCCCGTCCTTTGAATCTGCTCCACATGCGGCCTTTCACGGCATTCTGTTATCACATTATAGCTTTGTATTCAACTCACATAACAGGCAGGGCACCACTGGCATGCACATCCGACAGATTCATTCACGGCATTCTGTTCTCACATTATAGTTTTGAATTCAACTCACATGACAGGCAGGGCACCGTCTGTCTCCCGTCCTTTGAATCTGCTCCACACGCGGCCGACTGGCACATCCGACAGATTCATTCACGGCATTCTGTTCTCACATTATAGTTTTGTATTCAACTCACATGACAGGCAGGGCACCGTCTGTCTCCCGTCCTTTGAATCTGCTCCACACGCGGCCGACTGGCACATCCGACAGTTTCGTTCACGGCATTCTGTTCTCACATTATAGTTTTGTATTCAACTCACATGACAGGCGGGACACCGTCTCTCTCCCGTCCTTTGAATCTGCTCCACACGCGGCCCACTGGCACATCCGACGGTTTCGTTCACGGCATTCTGTTCTCACATTATAGTTTTGTATTCAACTCACATGACAGGCGGGACACCGTCTCTCTCCCGTCCTTTGAATCTGCTCCACATGCGGCCGACTGGCACATCCGACAGTTTCGTTCACGGCATTCTGTTCTCACATTATAGTTTTGTATTCAACTCACATGACAGGCGGGACACCGTCTCTCTCCCGTCCTTTGAATCTGCTCCACATGCGGCCGACTGGCACATCCGACAGTTTCGTTCACGGCATTCTGTTCTCACATTATAGTTTTGTATTCAACTCACATGACAGGCGGGACACCGTCTCTCTCCCGTCTTTTGAATCTGCTCCACATGCGGCCGACTGGCACATCCGACAGTTTCGTTCACGGCATTCTGTTCTCACATTATAGTTTTGTATTTAACTCACATGACAGGCGGGGCACTGTCTGTCTCCCGTCCTTTGAATCTGCTCCACACGCGGCCGACTGGGACATCCGACGGTCTCACCCACGGCATTCTGGTTAAATATTTATTATATGCTTTTCATCAATCAATTTATGTTGTAATAGTTATCAACTATTAATAATTGATAAAATTTTAAATGTTTTGGATAAGTATAATAGTTTAGGTAACTAAAATATTTTAGAGCCCTCTAAAAGCTAGGTTTAAATAGTTAATTATGAATTTTCAATTATTTGATACGACGAAATAGATCAAATTCAAAATATCTAAAAATTGTTTTAATCTTTTCATCTAGTTAACGGAGGGAATAACACAGCATACAAGTATCAAATAAAAGTTACTATGTCACAATAAAAATATATCTAAATTCTACACTGAAATCGTAGGTATATTTCAATATAGAATTTCTTTTAAACAAACTAATACAATTTATAGCAACTATACTTACATTTGCTTTCAGATCTCATTGAGAAGAGCCAAAAAAATAGCAATTGCTCATTTTTCGGAATGAATAGATATTTAATATGTTTAATAACTTAGCTGTTAGAATAGTTCAAGAAAATATACTTAAGGGGTTGTTACACAAAAGGCTAGTAGGTAGTATTATAGCTTCCTTACTTACTTTTAAATAAAATAAAAATAAAAACTTCTACAAAACACTAGTATTAAAATAAGCACAAACTAAAATAAGAACAAGATTCCTTGTACCTAACAATAGAAAACTAAAAACGAATGTCTGATTTATACCTACATAACACTTTATATATTTTCAGAATATATATACATACTAGCAGGTATCTGTGACTTCGTTCGCGTGGTATGCGGTTTTTTTAATTCATAAAGTTTGATCTGTTTTAAGCTCGGTTTGGTGTATTCTAAAAACTGCATGAGTGATATAGTTATAGTTATAAATATCTTTTATAATTATATTAAAACATTAGTATAGATTAACCCTCAAAGATGTATAAATTTTTTCCCGTTTCCGTTAGAAGGAGGGGAAAGTTTTTTGAGCGTATGTAATATGTGTGCATGTACCAGTATGTCCATTTTTTTGGCACGCACTACAGCCACACTAATACGTCTTAACGGATTTTAACATATTACGAAGTGTCGTTGAATTCGTCAGAATTGTGGTAGTGAAATAAACTATATACATTTTCAAAATGGCGGTTGTAAATGAGGGAAAAAGAGGGAATTCGTATTTTTTCTTATTTTTTTTTATCGAAAATAAAGCGGGCAAACGAGCATGCGGGTCGCCTGATGTTAAGCAATTACCGACGCCCATAAATATTTGCAACACCAGAAGCATTGCTAGTGAGTTGCCGGCCTTTGAGGAAAGAGTTGATACGCCCCTTAAATAGGGCATATTAAAATTCCTAGGAAAAACCCGGGCAGGAAGTTGATTCCACAATTTACAGGTTCGTGGAAGAAAAGTTCTGGAGAATCTTGATGTCGTAGATGACCAACCATCAAGATGGTGAGGATGGAATTCGTCTCTACGACGCAAGCTCCGTTGCGAAAAGACAGATGGTGGTATCAGTTCAAACAGCTCCTCACTTGTAGAGGAACACACATAGAGAACTAACTTCTCCGGAGTCTCCAATCGTTGATTGTCGTCGATGCCCTAATGCGAGCAAGAGGAGCTGAGGACTCCAGCCCAAAGATGTGAACAGTACTCCATATGTGGACGTACTTGGGCTCGCCGATGCTTAGACTGAAAGTAGCGCTTGGCTCGGTTGAGCCCCCATTTTTTTATAACTTAGCTTTTCCTTCCAGATCACTCGCCATTCTAGAGACGTAGAACACACAAGAATCTAACTTCTCTACGGTGCTCTAAGTGTCTCCAATCGTTCGTAATATGCACATCAAATGAAAGCTCGTAAAAACCATTTAAAAAATGTATATATCTATTATATCATTTTTATATTGCAGTTATATCAAAAAATGACAAAAAGTGTACAAATAAAGTTACTTTCTAGCAAGAATGTATTAAAATCAGGACACAGGAATAACATTGCCTTTACTTATTTATTCATAGGTATCCATACCGATAACAAAATCTGCAATCTGGTGGTTTACTGCCTTGTCACGCCAGATCCCGTGTTACGAATTCCCGTGCCCGTCTCATTTCTGTAACACAAAGTAAAACTAGAAAGTCTGAAATAAAATTATTTTTTTTACTTCTAAGCAGTCGAAGTTTTATTTAATTTATATTATTTTATTGCAGAGTCACTCGCTCCTACATAATATGTAGTGCTGCAGCGTGATGCTGCGCCGCGATAAATGTATCTACTATCGAACACAGAAAAGAATTTATCAGTTATAACCAGTAGTTCCTGAGATTAGCGCGTTCAAACTAGCAAACAAACAAACTGTTCAGCTTTATAATATGAGTATATACCGACCTTGTGATTTAAACTTTGAACTTTATGTGATTCATTAAATTGGTAATTAAGTTGGGGAAGTGACATTAGTAGTACGTACGACTTGCGTTGATACTCTCATATAGCCGCATTCTATATTGAGACTACTTTTTCTATGGCAGGTGATGCGGCGTTAAATTCTGAACTTGGTGAGGCGCAAATTTGAAAATATAAATGATAATGAAAAATAAACATCGTTTTAAGCTTTTTGGTGTAGAGACTTTGGGGCCATCGGGACCAAGGGCTCGTGTACTTTTTGAAGATATTTCAAAAGAGTTATCGAATCTACGGGTGACCAAAGGGCTGGCAGCTACCTTGGCCAAAGAATTAGTTCGGCCATTCAAAGAGGAAATGCTTCCAGTATCTTGGACACTATGCCTTGTTACAGTGGAGTCGAGCAAGTTTAAGATTTATTTTTGTAATTAACACTATTTTGTAATATAGATAATATTCTTTTGATTATTAAATAATTTATTTTGATAATTATTTAAGTATAGTTGTATATGTAGATAATAATGACACTTGTATTTTATATAAACCTAGGTATTGAAAATAAGCATCTAAGGCCTGTGTGCACCAAGATTTCAGTTATGATAACCAACGGTTAACATAACTTTACTATAAATTTACAGTTCACGACAACCCGTACGCCGGTTAAGGACGTAAACCAGGCGGTTATTTTAACCGAGCTTACGTCCTTGATTTAAGTAATTGATTAAACTGGAATAATTACAGAGAAATGTAATGAAGTAGCGAGATATTTGTGACAGTGAGCTCATCCGAAGTTAGTTCACAACGACTTATTTACTACTGTGAACTACATGTCTGTTTTCTGGTTTGGTGGGTTTTTTAGGGTTCCATACCTCAAAAGGAACAAACAGAGTCCTTGTAGGATCACTCGTGTGTCCGTCTGTCCGAGCGTCAATCGCAATTTTCTCTGAAACTTCAGGACCTATGTTGGATGGGACTAGGTTTAAAGGCACTCATTAACTCAACATAAACTATATAACTTAACATAAACTACATAATATATATAACTTGCGATCTTAACATAAAAGTCCAAGTTATTCAAGAAAATAGGCTGTATTTTTACTGCCTGGTTGGTCTAGCGGTTAACCTATGAGGCTTCGATGACAAGGTCCTGGGTTCGAATCCTGGGTCGGGTCGTGGAAGTATTCATCTATGAAATAATCAGTGCATTCCAAGCACGGAGTCGGGAAGTTACGCCGTGCCTCCGAAAGCCATTTGAGCCGTCACAATCATCAACAGCTGATAGTGACTGTTAATGAATAAAACATTTTGAACCTAAGCGAACAAACCCTCATTGGAGCAGCGAGGTGGGTCTACGATCAATATCCCCTCTCCTATAAAAATGAGCCTGGCCTGGCCTGGAGAAATGGCCCTGTCGTAGGCTGATGATGATGATAATGATAAAAATATATAATATAATTTTAAAAAATGTAAATAAAAATAAATGAGAGAAATTTAAAATATTAGTAAATAAATACACAAGTCGAATTGAGAATCTCCTCCATTTTTGCGCAAGTTAATAAAAAAATGGGCGACTACTAGGAGTTTTACTGAGTAGGGGTACAAGTAAAACAAGTCCATGAGATTAGTCATTCTATAATCGATTGTACTACGGAACCCTCTTCACGCGAGTCTAACTTGCATTAATTGTGTAGATTTTATTGATATTTATTACTATTAGGTGACGGCTTTTTTTCCATTTATTTGTGTTTAATTTATTTATAATTATGTTGGCGACCTCCGTCACACTAAGTAATGTCTTATTTTGAATATGAAAAAGTAGACACTCGCGATTTTATTTGCGGAAATGATAATCTTACAAACTTTCATGCCTCTAACATGTTTACATGACCTGACTAATTTAAAGTTAAAATTTTCAAAATTCCTTCAATAGATTTATGTTAAGTCTGCTGACGAAAACAGTTTCTAGTCTGTGATTTCTTGTTGTGTTGTGTAAAAACACAACACTAAGGAAGCTACAATTTTTTTTTATATAATAATAGCGAGCAAACGAGCAAGCGGATCACCTGATGTTAAGTGACTATCTCCTCCCTTGAACAACTGCGACACCAGACGCGCCACTGATGCGCCGGCCTTTGAGATGTTTATTAACTCTCCCCTTGAAAATCCCCAAATTGTAAGAATGTGGCAACACCGAGGATGGAAGCTCATTCCATAACTTAGAAGTGCGTGGTAGAAAAGACCTAGTATAGCGGATGGTAGTACTGTACCAGGCATCCAGATGGTGAGGATGAAATTTGTTTCTGAACGCGCAGAGAATCCTGACGGTGGTATTAGGCTAAACAGCTCTTCAGAACGCTCTCCATAGTACAGTCTATAATACACACAAAGGGAACTGACATCCCTTCGGTGTTCTAAAGACTCCAGACTATTAGTTAACTTGTCAAAAAGACGAAAGCCCGCTTTTGGATCCGGTCAAATGGAAGGAGTTGGTATTGTGGTGCACCGGCCCACAGGTGGGAACAGTATTCCATATAAGGCCGTACTTGAGCAAAAGTCTATGCTTGGGCGCAAAGTACCTACCTTTTTGCCCTACTAAGCACACCAATCTTTTATGAGGCTAACTTAGCCTTCCCTTCCAGATGAACACGGAACTGGACTTCGTTCGAAATATTGAAGATTGATAGAGAAATTCAATACATTCACAGCTGAGTAGCTCAACACCGGGAGAATA